>CAMXCT020000413.1:482500-607500 GCA_947184155.2 Cladocopium goreaui
GCCGCTCGCTTGGCAGCCAACAGCCGCGTGAAGAACAGAACAAATCTGTAGAAAAAAATCAGAGAATCACAGCCACAATTTGTGATGATCATATAAGTAAGTCACCAAATTCATCCAACTTTTACGGCGTAGCGACTCCCCAGGAGCTGGGGCCCGAACAGCTGGGCGGCGTACTTTGCCGCGTTGATGCCGTAGTTTGCGAATTGCACCTGTCACGGTCGAAACAAAATGATACAAAGATATACAAAGCATCCATGGATACAAAATGATACAAAAGAGGTTCTAATACTTTCCAAGTTCTGGTGGCTTTGCCCCGGTTTGCACGGCTGGGACTTGGCATTCGGATTGCTGCGTCTCCGGGGGCCCAGGGGTGGCAGGCGCAATACTTTGGACGTGTGGTGCTTCAAGTTTGTTTGGTAAATCCTATTGGAATTGCATGGATCTGCTATATCATGCTATACTATAATTATATGTCTATCAAGTGGTACAGTACATCATGAGAGTTTCACTTTTGGTGGCGCGCTACTGACATAACATTTTGCGTTGCGGGCACAGTACTTTGGGGACTCTTGCGTCTGTGATTTTTGCTTTTTCACAGGCATGGCTACGAGAGGTGCGATGCTGATGCTGAGTGGCTGTTCGTGTCATGTTCCAAAAGGCACGGCGATATTTCGGTGAAGTTGGAAAGGCCATGCCAAGACCTGCTTTTCCACTGTATTCAACACTGTACACTGACTTGAGACTCTGCACTCCCGACTCCACACTCTACACTCCGCTCTCTACACTCCACACTGTATACTGCACATTTTACACTCTACACTCTAAACTTACGACTCCACACTCTACAAGTAGACTCTATACACTCCCCACTCCACACTTCACTCCATACTCGAGACTCTACACTCCCACTCTACACTGTACGAGTACACCCCATATCCCACACTCCTTTGTCACACTTGACACTCAACACTCTACACTCCTCACTTCATAATCCACAATCTATAGATTCCACACACCACACTCTCCACTCAACACTTTGCACTCCGCCCGATAGACTTTGAACTTTTACACTTCAAAGTCTACACTCTACACTCCACAGTCTATAACCTACTATAACAGGGGAAGAATATTCAGGATTGTTGTACTATGTTGTGCTGCAATAAGTTGTCTTACAAAAGTGCCTTACGTGATGTGCATTCGGGTTTGTGGCTTCCGTCGGGTTTGCTGATGACAGTTTCGGGTTCACAAATGACTCATCTTGGCCCAATTGTACATACCCTCTGGTAAACATACAAAAAGATACAAAAAGCTATTGAACATGGCCCAGTCGAAATAGTGGATTTACATGGATTTACCCATAAAAAATGGTGGATCTGTCCATAGTTATGGTGATGTTTGCCAGAGGGTACATACAATGAACCCTCCAAGGAGACATCTCCCTATGAAGATTCATTGGTTACAGATCAATCCATGCTGCGAAGCTTCGCTGGATAGTTGAATCACGCTTTATCCGTTTATCCCAATATCTTTGGTTATTGAATATCAAATTCCAAGTTTTTCAAGTTAAATTCCGCTTGCTGCTCAAATGCCCTGCTTCTCTGGTTGAATCCTTTACTTCATCTTAAATTCATATGCTTTGCTGGGTCTGAACATCCTTCTTTTTAGTGGTGCAATTTCGCCTGAACGAAGCACAAGAACACAAGTCTGGGTCTTCCCCGCCATGCAGCCGACTCCATCAGCCACACCAAGGCCATGAGGGTCCATGAAGAACGCATCCTCACCTCAATCTTTTTCGGGGTCATGACGTACCTATTATCTCCCTATTCTTTATTTTTATAAGAATTTAAAGGAATTTTAAGGAATTTAAAGGCATTTTAAGGCATCTTAAGGAATTTTAAGGGTTTTTAAGGGTGTTTAAAGGTTTTTAAAGAATTTTGTAGAATTTTAAAGAATTTTACGGAAAATTAAGGGATTTATAGTTTTTTTTTGGAATTTCAATTAATGTTATAGAATTTGAAGGAATTTTAAGGAAGTTTAATTTAAAATTCTATAAAATTCCTTAAAAACTTGTAAAAACCCTTAAAAACCCTTAAAATTCCTTAAACTTCCTTAAAATTCCTTTAAATTCCTGAAAATGCCTGCTGAATTTTAAGGAAATTTAAAGAATTTTATGGAATTTCAAGGACTGTTATAGAATGTTCAGCAATTTTAAGGAAGTTTAAGGATTTTAAGGAATTTAAAGTAATGGTAAGGAAGTTTAAGGAAATTTATGGCATTTTAAAGATTGGTATATAATTGTTTTTAAGGGTTTTTATATAATGGTGTTCAATGAATGTTAGGATTCTTTTAACACATTTTAGGTAATTTTGATAATATGTTTTCCCTATTATTTTCCTATACTTATTTCATCTTATTTCCACATTTATTTCCCTATTTATTTCCCTATCTAGTTCCGTATTTGTTTTTTATTTCCCTATGTGTTTCCCTATTTATTTGCAATATTTATTTCCCTATGTATTTTCATTATTTCCCTATCTATTTTCCTATTTATTTCCCTATTTATTCCCCTACTTATTTCCCTATTTATTTCCCTATTTATTTTCCTATGTATTTCCCTATGTATTTCCCTATGTATTTTCCTATTTATTTCCATAATATGATTTCCCTGTTTATTTCCTGATTTACTCCTATTTATTATGTCCCTATCATTTCCTTATTTTTTCCCCTAATATGTCCCTATTAATTCCCTATTCATTCCTCTATTATTTGCTTATAATTGCCCTTTTATTACCTTATTATTTCCATATGTATTCCTGTATTATCTCCATATTTCGTCCCCTATTATTTCCCTATTTATGCCCGTATTGTTTCCCGCCTATTATGTCCATATTTATTCCTGATTATTTCCCTACCATTATTGTTTCCTCATTATTTATTTCCTGATGAATTCCGCATATTTTCCTATAGTTTCCTATTGTTTCTCTATTATGTCCTCATGATTGCCATATTATTGCCTCATTATTTCAATAATATTCCCGTTGGACTTTTTCCTCTTGTTTCGCGATTATTTCCATATTTCGTCATATGTCGGTATCATTTTTCCATTCATTATATTATGTCTTTATTATTCCGACTTTGACGTTTCCCTTGCGTAAGTAGAATATGCTAAACAACCCCACCAAATCTTAAGTCATCCAAGTACCGAACAGAAATACATGGATTGGTCCTCAAAAAACGTTGAAATTCCTCAAGAAAACACTACATTACAAATCCCATGGGTACAGCCAAAAATTCTACGACCTCCTGGAGAGCTTCCCCCGACTGAAGATTTGAGGAAATAGTTTTTGCGGAATCTTCATTCATTTTTCAATCCAAATGCAGGCAGAGGATTGCAATGCTGTATCAAGGTAAATAATTAGGTAGACATACAGGTACATAGTTAGATAGGTAGGTAGATAGCTAGATAGGTAGGTAGCCAGCTGGATAGATAATAGGTAGATAATGGTAGATAATGGTAGATAGGTAAATGGTTGTGAAAGCAAAATCGAAAAATTGCCACGACTTTGATCCTTGAATCTAGATGCTATAGCATCAAGTGAGGATTTCACAAGATTTAATCAAAAGAAATTCTGATTTTGTCCAAAAATATAAACAAACATAGCCAATATATTCACACCAAAAGTAAAGCCATTGAGTCATTGAAAAAGATCATGCTGAACTGAACCAGTCGATGGAATGGGGTGCCCTATTTTGAACAGCCCCATTTTTTTTGTCCCGAGACATGCTTTTCTGAGGTTGGGCACCCTTCCAAGAGAGTGCAAAACTGACGTCTTGTGGGAGAGAGACTTTCAAGGACCACTGGTTTTCAGGAAAAACATCGACGGTTCAATTCACCAGTGTGAAACCTTGGAATGCGATAAACATACCTGGTTGGTGGTTTTAACCATCAACCAGATACAGTATCAACAAAAAAAACCTATGCCATCTTTCTCTTCCAGAGAAGGTGTAAACAGAGTGGAACTGGAACCAATCTCTGTCCATCCTGGATGAGGTTGGATCCCCATTATAAAGCAACTGGGAATGGCTCGGAAGACCGGTCCAACTGAGGAACGAACAAGCGCCATGTGCCTTCTGGATCATGTGAGCTCCAGCCTCGGTAACAAAATGTGCCCAGCCAAGCACCCCACGCAACTGAAACTTGATCTTGATTCTCAAAGGTAGCCTCCGGAAATCAATTTGGCCATGGATGGCTGGGGAAGATCCTCTTCTTAATCGGAAAGTTGGATATACATAGGGGGAAATTTAGTTGTCATGCTTGACTACAACGATGCAAAAACATTGGAATGAAGAGGCAGGTCCCCCACGGTGTCCACGAAACTGCCCCACTTCACCTACTGCTTTCCCAGATCCAAATGGGTCAAGTGTTGTCCAAGATTCGTTTGGACCCAGTTGCAATTGCCGAGGCCATAACCCAGAGTCGTAACGCACATCCTGGCGCCAGTGAGTAGCGACGATTTCCTCATCACAAAATTAAGGTGGTGAAGGAAAGCCCCCAAAATGAACCAACAAGGGGAACAATACAAGTTTTCTTGACAGTCAAATCCCCAATTTGATTGGTCAGATCTCCGTTGATCTTGATTGTGCCATTCATGCAGAGATATATGATATCCATGGATATCTCCATCTTTCGTTGCTTGATACTCCCATCGATCATTGCTCAAATCCCACGCCTCTGCTGGAAAAGAAAGACATGATATTTTGGCGATTTAATTCCAAGCTGTTGTTGCAAAAATTCCCAGTCAAAGCCACAGCTTTTGGTGGCTCTTGGCCCTTAAATCCCCATATATCCCCATCTTTTGTTGGTTCGATTATATTGAATCACAATCTTGAATTCGTTCGCACCTGCATTTTCACCCTCCAGCCGAAGGGGTGGTGGGGGGAACTCTGGGAGCACCTCGCAGACTCACCAGGCCAGCTGCTCGGTCAGCTACCAAAAATATTACAGTAGTTTAACTCGGCTGAACAGTGTATTTTCTGGTATTCGACCAGATATAAATGGATACCATATGGATCAGATACCTTGTGTAAACACATAAGGTCAGATTGACTGGGTCAAAGACCAGGTACAGTACAATAGTTTATATTACAGTCAAAATGGGAATACATGGACATAGTATGAAACAGTACAGTATGAAACAGTTCATGTTTGGGGGTCTCACTATCACCAAAATCCCATCCCGGCAAGCTATAAACCACATGTTTGGGGGATCCAAATCCCTATCCCTATATAAATGAGCACATCCAATACTAGCCCATTGGATGTCACCGTGTCCTTGTTGGTGTCTGATTGGTACAACCATGTAAAAAAACGGTGCAATTTGCATCCAACTGACTGACGCATAATCCCCATTCAAAAACTGCGGTCAGGCCCCGTTAATCTTTCGGGATGCCGTGCTACAGATTCACAAAAAATGCTTGCCTGATAAGGGTTTGTCTGAAAATAGTGTACCCCTACACCCAATGGTTAATGATCATTGTCCCTACTAAATGGCTATAATTGGGGGTATACCCCATTTTCAGACATACCCATAAGGATTCCCCGTTCATGGATTCTGATCATCCCCAATATTTTGTGATTTTGCGGCCATAACCCCCGTACGATTCTCAACGAAGAGTTGTGTGTTGAACACTGCGATAAATTGAAAACCCGTGGCCTTTTGAGGTTGAAGAACTTTACCAGGGGGCATCTTGTAAAATGAACAACCCGAATTAAGAGATCAGATCCAAATAGACCCATCAAGAATATGAGGGAAACCCAATGGAATGGGCGATCTCTCGAAATATTGTTTCAAAGACTTTAAAAGCGTGTAGGTTCACATCTCTAGAAGATGTTCGTCCTGAGAACTATGATAAAAGAATAAGACATCTTTGGAACCACGAATATAATATATTGGGGGTTGCTTCGGCTTCTTTATTTTGGGTTTCTGTGAGAGTTGCAGAGCTATTTCTAAAATTGTCAGAACTATTTCTAAAATTGTCAGAACTATTTCTAAAATTGTCAGAACTATTTCTAAACTTGCAAAACTATTTCTAAAATTGTCAGAACTATTTCTAAAATTGTCAGAACTATTTCTAAATTGTCAGAACTATTTCTAAAATCTTCAAATCTATTTCTAAAATGTTCAAATCTATTTCTAAAATGTTCCAATCCTTTCCAGAAGCCTCAACACTACTTCTTAAATCTTCAAAGCTTATTTAAAAAAAGACAGAGCTATTTTTTCAAAAAAAGTTTTAACATTTCAACATTTTCTACAAATCATATCAAGCCTGTTAACAATGTTCAATGCTACTTCCAAATTTTGAAGAACTAGTTTGTAAATTTTCCGAACTAGTTAAAACAATTTTCAGCGCTTTTTTGAAATTCAAGAACTGTGTCAAAAACTCCCACAACTAGAATTAGAACTAATGCTAAAAGTGCAACAACAGTTCTCACATGACCACAATTATGTGTAGAGTAGGAATTCTTAAAGCCTTCCTTTCGGAACCTTTGAAAATCTAGGTGCGTAGACATGTAGCCTAATAAATTTCCAAATTTTAACAATCACTATCACTATGTCCATGCTATACCTATACCTACAGGTCCTGGAACTTTTTTCAACTTGAAGAATTACCTCGCACATTCACTGAAATTCTTTCAACTAACATAGTTCAGGAACCTTTTCTTCAATTCTCAGAGCAGTGAAAAATGAACATCACAAGGCATGACTTCCTTCCTTAACTCTTTGAACTAGTCATACTTAGTGAGCTTCTACGAAATTCATGTGGCGTATTAATCGTATTAATTTAAAAAATATGAATATGAAGGAACTCTGAGCTATTTTTGACATACTTCTGTAACCACCGGCGAATTATGAAGAATCATCCTGAATTCTAATTTCCAGCGTTCGAGTTTAGTCTAGAACTGGCTATCTGAATCTGTGAGCTATTCATTGATCGAAGAATTCATGTCCTCTGGTTGCACACAAAAGTCACTACGGCTATTTCACTGGATGTTTTGGAAGCAGGTAGAAACATGTGCAGTATGCCGAATGCCCATGTTGTAAATGTTAGGAAAACAGTGGGAAAGTGATATGAGGAGTGTAAGCAAGGGAAATGATGGCTTCAATGCTAACTACCCACAAAAAGAACACACACACAATATCACAATTGGCATTTGTCGAGTCATTGTCATTGTCCATTTTTTTACCGCGCAAATCAATCAAGGGCTCCGAGACCAAACTCATGTAGAGACGATGGACCGCTGCTGTAATTTTGTTTGTGCTATGTCAGGGCTTGTAGGACTTGTAGGTCACACATAGTCATCCAACCACTTGGTTTATCCATTCTGGTGGGACAGGGCTGTTTGTTTGAAGCTCGGCCGCCTTTGTGGCCATCAGTGTGCTCAGGAATAGTGAACAGCATGAGCAGGTGAGCAGGTGCCATCCAAATAAAATCAGCAGTGAGCAGGACAAATATTTTTAGGCCAGAAAAGTTTCAGAGGCTACAGCCAGCGCCATGGCGTCTGAATGCTCGACCCTTGGAAGCGAGGAGCACCAGCTCTTTGACGACTTAGTGGGTTCACTACCAAGCGAGAAACTTGCATGCAAATAATTTTGGAGGCCAAAGGTCAAAAAGATGGCATCATAGGCCAAAGTCTCGCAGGTTGGGCTGACTAATTTATTGTTGCAGATCCTTGAGTCAGCCATTGCCTCCCCAAGGATTGAGACTGATGGCCGACCGCTTGAAGGACTGGCGACCAGCTTCCTGTGGGATGATGGGGTCCCTGAGAAACCCCACTTTTTGAAGTGGGCAGGTGTGCTGCACAAGTTGCTGGCTGGCAGAAAAGTTGACATTTCAGACTGGGGCGTAGGAGCTCCCAAGCAGCTCGCCACCACCTACTTGCGCAAAACAGTTTTCAAGTTTGGAAGCCTGACATCCACACTTCCTGTTTTTTCGTGGCGATGGATGGACTCATGGACATCTGTTTATCAGAAACCCTCAATTCAACACTAGGAGTTCTAAACACTTCTTTACACAACACTGACCTATTACTAATGAATTGCATATAGACAACCTACTCTTAAGACTAAATGAGTTTTTGTGGCACACACATCATCACATCCGTCATAAGTCATAGTCATAAACTCATAACAGAAAAATCATAAAGAAGGTCCGGATTTAATTGGAATTATAAAAATGTTGGTTGACCATTTGCAGACCATCTAATCCAATATATTAAGCAAGTAACATAACCTAACTTGTAACTTGTAACATTTTACATTCAACATTAGTTAGATCCACCCCTAGCCTGTATGTTTTTCGAGGCACCAAGGGGCCACGGTACACAGATGTGAGGTATGTCATAGCAGAAGCCTGTGCCGGAGCTGGGACAGCTACCTACTGCATGATTCTCGGGTCAGCAAACAAATCCTTCGCAGCGAAGCACCCTATAGGATTTTTCATCCACCAACACTCAATGCTTAGAAGCGGCAATCTGAAATCAGCTGGTAAGCAGGCTTCTCGGGAATTTCAGCTTGACCCGCCAATGGCAACAGCCAAGGGAAGAACTTTGCAAGTACTTTGACTTCCAGTGGAAGGTGGCGTCTTTCTCGGAAAAGTCTGCGATGAAGCGTGAGTGGCTGAAGGCCCACTACAGTGACAAGGGTTGCTAGACTCAATTTTTGAAAGGGTTTTGAGCGGCTTTGTTAGCAAACTAGCAGTAACTAGCATATAGAGTTGTTGGAAACCAGGGCAGAAATCACATCATGATTCATGACAGAGAAGGAGCTGCCAGAGGAATTCTGACTGGAAACAGATCAGAACATTATGGCCCATATTCCCATAGCCACTGACTTGATTGTTGCTTTTGTTGCAAGCTTTGCCTCGCAACCAAGTTGACCACATTTTCCGAGACATGCTCGACGGGACAGAGGACAATGCAAAGTGCCTACTTCACGCCAGCTGCAGGCACGCGTGCGTTCTGAAAGACAAACCGCAGGACCTGTTCACAGGGATGGTGCAAAGGAAGACTGTGAAAATCTTAATGTTTTAATGATCTTGATTTTGCCAAGTCTGCTGCTATTGCACATTTTTTGTTTGGCTTTACTGCATTTCAGCGCCGCGGCACTTATATGAATCTAGAAGTCAGTCTACAGGAATCTAGCCTCTAGCACGCTGCAGGCTATCATTCAGTTTGTCCCCTCAAATTTTCCCAAAGGTTGCAAGTAGTGCACCAGCCAGTTGCTTTACAAGCGGAGATGCGCCAGTATAGGTCTCAGGGAAGAATTTTCAACACATGATCTCAGAATGTTATAATCAAGGTGCAACGCCTGCCACAAAAAATGATATGCCTCTCTTTTCAAAGCCTTCAAAATTGCCATATCAGCTGCATTGCGGACGTTGCATGCAGTTGCGGACAGTTGCGGACAGTTGCGGACGGTTGCGAACGGCAAAGCAGCCTTGAGCGAACACGTCTCCACGCCCAGACCCCTCCAGCGCACACGCAGGAAAAAGAACATCAACATCTAACATCACCCAGATATTTGTGATAGTGACATTATCCCTGCCTCCAGGACTGTGACATTTTTGTCTGGGGGCCACCTTGCGCCCCATACACGCGCCTCAGCAGTTTCCGTAGTCAGCTGGACTACAACCCCATGGAACACCCAGCCTCGAAGCCGTTTGTCCTTGGAAGCAGGTGGGTGCGTGCCTTGGACAGAAACATTTTTTCTGGGCAAGTGGTGAACCACTTCTGGGGCATGCCATGGGCCAATGGCAAACTTCAGAGGGATCTTGTAGGAAACCAAATTAGTGGATTTGCAAGCGTTCAGAATTTTGCTGTACTCATTCAATCACGCGCTTCAAGTGTTTCATGGTTGGATGGAGGCTGTCTATCTGCCATGGTTGCGCACTGTTTTGGAAAGTTGTCAATCACAAGGCATGACTGGGGTAAGGGGGTATCAGGATACCTGATGTCTAGGTGATCTAATCCCAAACCACATTTCTGACTAGGTTTTTGGGTGCGCAGTTGTTCACCTGGCTTTTGAGCATCTAAGGACATCAAAAGCCTCGCATTGCAATCATGGAGGAGGTGCATCTTGGTTCACCAGCCTGGCGAATCCTGGGGGTCCGTTCTGTGACATTGCCCCATCACACCCTGGAAAGGAAAAACAAATGCGGATGAGAATAAATCCTACACATCTTATTTTTAGAATAACAATAACTTTGACTTTAACTATTGATTTTGCGGCCTCAATGCCACAAACCCAATCTAGTAGATCTCCTCTGTCTGTCTGTCTGTCTGTCTGTCTGTCTGTCAGCCTGTCTGTCATTTTGGCAGCTCCATGTTGCAGCTCCCGAACACGGTTGTAGGAATGATTTGCTACTGCTATACTTATGGCCTAGCAACACAATGAATTTCAGAGGAAAAGAAATCCAGATCAAACTTCCATTTCTAACTCTATAAGAGACAGGTTGAGGACAAGGCTAAAGTAAGAATGGCTTGCAGGGTCTCATCCCTTCCCTTCAACATGTCAAGTTTGTTCTCCCAAATCTTTGATTCTAAATAGCTGCATCAGCTGCTTGTCAACTTCATCATTTTGAACCTGCTACAGCTTCGCAATCGCACCAGCGGCTTATGCAGGTGATGGGAATCTTTGACCGATTTCCTGCCTTGGCCACCAGTCTCAATCCTGACTATGAAGGCTTCAAGGCCTGGAGCGCGAGTGTTCATGGACCAGCAGATGAGGGCTGTGAAATTTGACAGTGATCTATCCCCAACACTAGGACCTTACTAGGGTTTGCCATTCCTCATCATACCTCTTACCTTTCCCTTGTAAAGGATCACCTGGTAATCTGGCCAACTTTTCAACACATGATCACATGATAGGCTCACAGATATGATAAGATGAATAATTTGAACGCGCCAGCTTAGCTGAACTGTTTGGTCAGGGCGAAGCTGTGCAACTGGATCTGCATGTGGATGTAACTGCATGTCAAAACTGTTCAGCATTCAGAAACTGGTTTTGCACAGCCGGTGGCCATGGCCATTGCCAAAGCTGGGAAGTACCCCATTCAGCTAAGACTGGTCCAGTACCTTTGTTTTCTTTTTACCAGACATGGACACATGGACATGGAGAAGTGCAGGTAGACATACACGGTAACGACCACACATACCAACATCCATTTCCAATAGTTCCATTCAGATGCAAAGGTTTTATTTGCATCGCCGCGGCTTTGCACAGCTTCAAGCCTGCGTCCTTCCTTCAGCAGTCAAATGTTTAGCCAACTGCGAGGGAATTCGAATGTGGAGGAAAAGTTGCCGAGATATGAAAATTCAACTCCGGCAGAGCTTCGAAACAGAACAGAGAAGGGGCGCACCCAATTTTTGTTGAACAAACAAAAAGCTAGACTCGCAGCAGAGCAGCCACGTCCTGCCAATGAGGAGTCCAAGTGCGCCCAGTTGCAAAAGTTTTTTTTCACATCAAAGTTTTTCAAAGCACAGCTGGAGGAAGGAGCGTATGCTTCAGATGGTGTCTCTGATTACAAATCTTTCGGGCTTGATCGCGCCCGCAGTGTTTACAGTCTAGCCCGTTGTCTGGCAGAGGTGATTTCAAAGTTTTTTACAGCGGAGAATCCTGAGACCAGACTTTTCCATGCCATCAATACTCACGTGGTGGACGACACATCCACGCGGTTGAAAGGACCAACTCACGCAGACCGAGCAACGGTGTTCACAATTATGAATACAGTCCAATGTCTGCATGCTCGGTACACCCCAATTAATGTGCTGGCTGCTCAGGGCAACACCGGGAAAGTTGAAGAGGCTGATGGTTGCAAAAGTTTGCGTGTACCAACACCACTGCAGTTGGTGACAAATGCTGACGCCACTGGAATCCATCGAGGTTTTGCAGATTCTGCCGTGCTGACAGCCCAAGGTATGGGCAGGATGCTCCAAAGGTTTGGGGCGCCAAAAGATCCTACTCCCCAAGCAGCTTGGAAGACATTTGTCTTCGCGGGTGATGCTTTGAAAGCAAATGAGGCGGCCTTTCGGGCTGAATGCTTGGAACTTTTTCAGAGCAACAAGGAAAAACAACTTGCCATACGATTTCGCTGCGCAATTCATCAGATTTGTCTCATTCGAAAGCCAGTAGTCCTGTCAGTTCCAAAACTATGGAGTACGGTTGTCCGGCTCTCTCACCTGTTTGAAACTATGTCATTCCGCAAATCTCTGGCGAGAGCCTTGACCAACTATGTTTCAAAAAACTTTGTGTACCTGCAAGTGACAAAGCTTCCAGAAGAATCTTGCCAATGGCAGAAAACCCACCAGAGATTGAGGGCCTCTGTTCAATGTTCATCCAAGCTGTTGAAGAAAACCTTTCATGCTTGCTTGGATTTTCTCAACGGTGCCTTGTCTTCTGACTGTGTATTCCACTATTGCATTCAAAAGCAAGACGGGAAGCCATGTTGCAATGGGTATGCTGATTCCCTGATGAAATGCTTGAAGTTGATCATTCCCTCTCTGTCAAGAGGATACCCGGTCCCTCTTCTGTACCGCTTTAAGCACTACGACGAAGCCATATCATACATTGTTTTCGGAACAACGCTGCATGGGTTGTTAGCCAAAGCCTTGGGGGCGATGGGTTTTGGGAAGGATGCAGCATGCAAAGACCAGCAGTCTGACTTGGTGGACAAGCTTCTTGCAGATGGAGAGATTGATTTTGATAGCCAAAAAGGAGCAGAGGGCAGGTTCATTGATGACTTGTTTCCAAACAACGGTGATGGCTTCCGTGCATACAATGCCAAACGCAGAGAGCTTGTGCAGCAGGAAATTATGCAGGAAAAGTTTTTGGAGGGCTCACAGATCATTACTTTCATGATACAGCCCATGGACCACCGGATCAACAAGCTTTTTGCTAGAAGTGCAGAGCTGACCAAGCTTGCACTCTTTGGATCAGAAGATGAATCTTGGAGAGAGATTACGGCCCAGAGCAAAGACTTGTTTTTGTCAATGGTGTCTGGTGGCTTTGGCTGGAGCATCATTGAGGAGTACATTGAGATGACAACTCACCGCCTGGGATGTTTAGCGGCGACAGGGGTCAATTTGAAGTCTTCTGGGACTCTGCAAACTATATTCTCCATGATGATCCTCATTGTTTCAGATACCTGGAAGCGGTTTGTGCATGACTACTCCGCATGTCCATACAAAATTTTTGAGTTGTCGTCTGTGGATTTGAAGACTTTCGTCAAAAAGTGGGACAGCTTCCATGAAGAGATGGCATTTTGTAGCGCGTGTTTCGACGATGCCTTTAGTAAGAAATTGCTCTGCGGATTTCCAAGTCAGTTGGCCACGCAGCCAGAAGAATTGCAAAAGTCTGTCCAATGCCAGGTGCAGTTGTTACTCCACGACCTTGCAACGCATTCACCGGTGAGCTCTGATGCAGTGGAAATCAAAAATGGAAATGTGCAACACATTGCCAGTCACAGAGGGAACATGGTAGTGAAAACACCTGTAGCTGCAAAAGAATCATCTTTTCTTCAATCTGCCATTCGCGACTTTGAGCTCGCCCGGCACTGGGTGGAAGAGCGGACTCTCCCAGGCAAGGCGACAGTTTCCGGAATTTTGAGAATGCATGGTGCATCTGGCGGCTCAAATCAATACTCCACTGGGGATCGGTCAAGACCAGTTACCTTCACTTGATTTTGGTTTGCCTTCCTTTGTCTCTTTTTTTGAAGTTTAAGAGGTGGTTTGTAGGTGGAGGGAGAAGGATTGGTACTGTAGTCTAAAATATGACACTGGTTTTTTATGTTTGTAAACATGGGCATTGGTCTAACTGGTTTTGTTTTTGCCCACCCCCTTCCATAAAGGCACCAAAAAGATTCAGAATTCATTGTTGACAAGGTCGTGTCAATCTTACATGGATTTTGGTTTGGGTTGGGTTGGGGTGGGGTGCGCTTTATTCAAATTTGAACGCATGCACACTTGATGCGACACTCCTGACTGACTGACTGACTGACTGACTGACTGACTGAACTGGTCGGCCTTTGAACATTCACTCATGCACCTTCCCAGCCCTCTCAACCGCTTTTAGTTGTGTTGCGTTGTTGGGTAACTTCTAAGTGCATTGGACGCTACACTCTGAACTTTTTCCAAATTTCCTGGTACAGTACGCTTGACGCTTGATGTTTTGCTACGTTCTTGGCTTCTCAGCGAACTTCTTCATGCGCTTGATGCATTTACATTGATGCTCTTCACTTTCTCCAGTTACTCCAGTTACCTGCAAAACACAGTTGATGCTACGATTGGAACCTTGTCTTATATTTTAATATCTTGCGCATCACTCAATGCTACGCTCTCAGCTTTCCCTTTGATGCTACGCTCGAAACTTTCTCCAGCGCAATTTCCGTTCACGTGTTATGCTACGGTGGTACGCTGCGGTACGCTATACACTCGCAACTTTCTCCAGCTTCCACATAGTATGCCGCGCTCGTACCTTCCACCTTTTGTCTTCAGTATCCCTCAGTCCATGCACACCTGATTCACCTGATGCTCTTCCCTTTGCCCTTTGCACTTTAGTAAAGCTTCGCCACATTCCAGCTTCCATGCGCGCTTGATGCCACGGCAGTACTTCACCCACGCAATTCATGCTACGCGTTTCAAAATTATCTCCTTCCAAAGTCCACACAAGAATTTCACTGTTCTTTTTTGAGTTTTGACACAGCACCAATAGAATACGTTTCCTTTTTTGCAGCAGCAATGAAAGTGCTGTGAATTGAAATAGAAGCAGAGCCGCATGCGTGAGTTGACATTGAATCCCTGCTAGGGCCATGTGGTCGGCGCGAAAGGGTACAATATAAATATAAATGCATTCTGCAAACAAAAGCGCCATTTGTGGGGGGCATTATGTGAGGCTGTGAGGTATTCTTTTTCTCTTGGCCCCTGCAGTGTTTGGGCTGCTGATTCCATACCAGGTTGCTGCAAGACAAAAAAGAGACAAAAGAATGGCTGTGCAGCATGAGGCAGAGCTCGCCTCTTCGAAACTTCGGCGGCTCAGTGCATGGAACGTTTTTCAGCGACAAAAGCTTTCTGACATGGGCTCTCTCAATCCAGAAGAATACAAACAGGCTGTGGCCTCCCTGTCAGAAGATTGGAACGCCCTCCCATATGAAGACAAATCCGCCTATGAGATCCAAGCCCAATTTGAAGAGCTTGCACGGTGTGAACTGAAGGGTTTGCCATTAGGTGTGAAAGGGGAGCCCAAGACACAGCTGGAAGAGTCAGTGGGGACGAGTGCATTGAAGAAGTTATCCATGGGCAGGCTGCGCCACAATTTCAGCAATCTCGATAGTGATCCTTTGTGGTCAAAGCCAGCCCAACTTGGCGAGAGTTGCTTGCCAGTAGGTGGTTGGTTGTAGCTTTCAGACATCACATGCGTGCTACATGCAGCACGCATGTTTCACACTACAAAGCTATTCCATGGACATGACATTTCTGCCTGCGTGAAACATGTACCGCTGTTGTTGTATATATAGTGCATACTTTTTTTACACTTACATGATATCTGATATTTCAGGAGACATTAAATAGTTTGGTACCCATGAGCCTGGAAAATCCAAGGCGGGGTGACCCCTTGACATTTCTGAGCAATTTCCAGCCTCATACCCCTGACAGCCACATAACCACAAAGTATTATCTTGTTTTGCTTGATATTGCGTGCTCATACCAAACATGGATTTGACACGGTTGGACAACAAAACGCAAAGCGTTGCTTACGACCGGTGGGCCCAAGCGATGCTCGCCTCGCAAGTGATGCATCTTAGAAAGCACGCAAAAAAAAAGTGCAAAAAAAAGCCATGCTAGACTAGACGCATTGATATGCTTACGACCGCGGGCCGTAGGCGATGCTGATGGTTGTGGCTGACTTGCTGGGTGAGCTGTGGTGAGGGTGGATGGGGGGACTGAAACTGCTGGAACTATTGCTCCAAACTTGGGTGGGGGACCCTTTAACTTATGGCCCAAGATTGGCACGTACTTGCATACATCAGCAAACTGCCGTTTGCTTTCTGTAGCTACCGCTATAGACATGCTGACAGCTTGAAAACCGACAGCAGACAGTATCTAACAATATTTGCGCGCAGCACAGGCGTACGGCATGCAGCAGCAGCACAGTCGTTAATTTTCAAACTGACATGACATGAGATGTGATATTACTACAAATTCAATTATCTATATTCTCTCAATTTATATACATAGTCAGTTCAGAATTCACAAGCATCACCTGCACACACACATTATTGCAAGACCATTTTACACACACACATGACACATAGCAGGCTGAAGCATCAACCCAGTACAACATCAATGCATTACAAGTAGCGGGCCGGTCAACTAATTTTGAAGCAGCACCGCATATGCGCAAGGGAATGCGTACAGGCAGCATGCTCACACTCATATAATGAAAGGCATGCCGTGCAGCATACAGGTGCCCTGCACAGCTTACTGTCAGAGACAGATATAAGATATCGCGACTCCAAAGGCGACGGCGATGACCATACCTGACACATGACCAGGCAGAATTACGCTACGTAGGTTGAGTTTGCAGATTTCTTTCAGTCTTGCAAAGAGGATATCTGTATGTATACCGCCACAGCACCGAGGTGGACCTACATAGCCTAGCTATATTTTTCGCAGTCACATTCTCACCTGTGCACACTTAGTGCCTGGCTCTTGCTGAACTGATAGCCATCTAAGGTACTGGAGCTTTAAAGCAGCAGTTCATTGACATGGAGACGCCCCTTGCTGACTGTCAGGCCTTCCTTAGAGAGCGCTTTCATTCCACTACCCTCAGCCCCATGCTCGCTGACAAGGGGCCCATGACAGAGCAGGGAACTGACAGGGAAGATGAAGTCCAGGATGACCCAAGTTGCATTACGTGTGACAAACTGTGCCATACGAGGTTTGGAGGCGTGTGCGAGAAGTCTAAGCGCCGGATGTTGTCTTCAAAGCTGCCAGAAGTTTTTGGCAGGGCACTGATTGATCATCATTTGAAAGTTGGCCACCTCCTGCTGTTGAAAACAGAGGCAGATGACTTCTTAGGGTTTCTTGGGGTTTGCATGAAAAGGCCACGGTTACACATTCTGATCGAAGCAACAGCGGATCCAGTCACAAATGAGGTTCAGCTGGTAGACCCACGATTGTTTTGGACTAGCCACCAGCTTTTTGAGAGAATGGTTGTGGACGAACAGAGCAAATGTGTGACAGTTGAGGTGTTCAAGTACGCGTTGGTTCTGGAAAATGATGTTTTGAAAATATGCCTGGGCGCTTCTGTCAATACTTTCAAGCTGGACCCATCTACAAAGGTTCATGTCCGGAAGAAGCAGCTGAGGCTGCCGTTTGGGTTGAAATCAAAGAGAGAGCCAAAACGCAGGGCAAAGCGTGCAGCAAAGCCCACAAAAAAGAAAGGAAACAGGAAACAGAAGCAGAACGCCCCAGTTGCCGTTGAGAGTGAGCAACCTTTGGGCTCAAAAAGCCCAGGCCCATTGCCTTCAAGTTCGTCCACCAATTCCACTTCCTCCTCCTCTTCAAGTAGCTCAAGATCAGACACAGAGAGCGGTGGGGAGGTGGAGGAGCCCCTGCCCTTTTCAGATGATGTTGTCAAAGAGGAAAAGAGGGCCCGCGCCATCGTTGAGAGACATGATGCCCTTGTTGCTGCTCAGGTAAATTTGCAGGCCACACAGCCTGACCAGCCTGACCAACCGGGATCTTTGCCTTCTTCATCCTCAACTGGCCCAAGCGCTGTTAGGTCTCACGCAGAATCCAAACAACTGGCTTCACAGCAGATGCCCAAAGCCCAGGCATCCACAGCAGTGAAAGGTAAATTTGGTAAAACGTTTTTTTCCAAAGACCTTGGCGTGTCAGACATCTCGCATGCTGCTTCTGCCAGGTCCACCTGTTTTTTCTGTGGGGGCAGGATTCAGAAAGGATCCGTACGTTTCTGCTGGTACCACAGCACTGTCAAGCCCAGTGTTTGGGTCCATGCCATGTGTTTGCAGCATTTGATTGCCAGAGATGGCTATCTAGCACACAGTCGAAAACAAATGAATGCTTTGCAGCGAGTGGGCAATTTAGAGCCTAGCCTCCAAGAGGCCCTGGCTGGCGCCTTAGCCGCCCTGCCCAAGCAATAAAAAATTCAGGGTTTTCCTGAAGGGATCAATCAGAGACAAACGTGGCTTCAAGTGAGAAAGACAAAGGTGACCCACTGCTCCATGCTCACCCCTTGAAATTCATTGACATTCACACCAGGCTACCCAACCTTCTAGTTGGTGAAACATTTTCTAATCGATTCAAGATTTATGCTGTTGATTACTCATGTGCAAATATCCCTCCACTAATTGCCGGGGTCCAGGGCAGGGCTTCATCAAATATGATGATACAATGATACAGCTCATCAGAATCGGATAAAGCCAAAGAGACCTGACTTTTGACACGTCACAGAACAGAACTCACAGAACCATCAAATTCCATGTTTGACTGGCTTGCTAATCTTGTAGTTTTCATTATCACGTGAATCCGTGACATTGGCCCGATGCACGACTGTATGCTGTTATGTGTTTTTCTGATGCAGCATGCAGGCACATATTGTTGGTTGCAGATTTGGTGCACATCAGCCTGCGTCAGTGAGAAAAATAGATGTGAGGTATGCGGTTTGAGCCATTGTAAATACGCACAGCACATGCAATCATGTTACTGGAACAGCATGGAGTGGGCAATCATGTGGGCCCTGCTTTCAAGAATAGTGTCCGGAGTCCAGTATTGAAAAAATACAGACCAATGGCCAATGGCCTCAGGACTTGCTCGCATCTTCACACCGCTGCAGGCTAAAGCATTTCAAAACCCCAGTCCCAAGAAAGTTTGCCTTTTTTCAACGCCATTGGCCATGGATCTATTGCTGGGGATTGCTGTGATGCTCACCCTCTTTGGCTTTTTGACTGGCATGTGTGTTTCTAGCATCACCTTGGCCAGCCACAAGTTTTACTACAGTTAATAAAGTTCAGTGATACATACAGATACATACAATATATAATATGTAATGTACTGCCACACTGTATTGTTACTTTTGTCTCCATGCCCCGAAAGCAACCTTTCTGCACAGCTTTTGCGTTGACTTTGGTATTGATGCTGAAGCATTCAGATTGGAAGCAAGGCACCAATAAATGCCATGCAAGGGATAGGTAGGTATAGGTAGATGGGACGTAGGTAGATATGATGAGTCCGAAGCCATATAGTTGGATTGGCGGATGGGTAGGAATAGGAATAGGAAAGATAAACCGCCACTACATAGGCATAGGCATAGGTCAATAAATGTCAATAAACAGATAGGTAGGTAGGTAGATCGGTAGGAAGGTAGGAAAGGCAGGTAAGGCAGGTAAGGCAGGCAAGGCAGGCAGGCAGGTTGGTAAGCAGGCAGGTAGGTATGTAGCTAGGTATTGAAAAAGCCAAGGTAACTCTCTAGGTAGACAAAGACAACAGGAAAGGAAAGAAATATAAAGCCAGATGGGAGTGGAATAGATAGATAGGAGTGTGAGAGCAGTGGGCTGACCACGGACTGATAGACAGAGCCTTAAGATAGCATCAGTCATGCTTGCATACAGAATAAACGACAATCAATACAATCAATGAATATATTATTGGCAGTATTGGGATAGGTCAGGCAAGGGTTCCCAGCAAATGGTTACTTTTTCTTTGGCAATCAGTGTTGACCACAAAGGTTGCTTCAGCATGCGGAGGAGCAAGCTTGCCGAGTAATGCCCGTCATGCAGTCCATAGCCAGGGCCAATGTCCAAGATGTGAGAAGCAGACCCAGAAAAAACAACAGGGACAGGACACGGACAAGTCCTCCCCTGTGCCAGCAGCAGTTGTCTACGTGAATTTGGGCACTGGTATCAAAGAGGATGTCATCAGAGGCAAAATCCACTTCAAAGCGAAGTGTGCTGGAAAGACTCTTCCTCCTGTTTTATCATTTTTCCAAAATTGGGGTGAGTGAGCTGATTGAAGTTTTGCATACCTTACATAACTTCAGTCTTTTTTTGATTGTCAGATTGCACTTTAGCACGTTTCCATATGTTCAATGGTAAAGTCATGGTTTGATAGGGATATGAGGAATTTGATCTATCAGTCCCCTGGCCCTCGCTTTTTTCCATTAATCGGTTTGAAACCTGCCCTACAATGAAGGTCTTGGCCCTGGCTAGCTGTTGTGTTTGTTTGCGCCTTCTTGGCATTCAAGACTTTCAACAAGTCAAGTCACAAATCCTGCAGTTTCAAAACCCATATGCACTGGTGATGTAGTCACTTTTCATTCCTTCATGTCTGTCCGAATGTTTGAAGTGAAAAGTATCTGAGGCACGCAGTGCCTCTTGAGATTTGCAAACGTTGCAAGAACCATCCTTCAGGGACGCATTGATTTGTGACGCCCGTGCCCAGTCACTCGTGCCAATCGGAGTCATTTGTATTCCCGGATAATTAATGCAATTTCGAGGCTCGAGGGCTCCAGGCATTTTGGACGTCAGTGCGGGTAGACAAAAACATTGCTTCCCAGCGGCTTTGGATTTGGAGTGTGTGGGCTTCATACTTCTTCATTCAGGCAACTGCTACCTGACATTCCTGTTTCAGTGACCATCTTGAAACTCTAGCAATCAAGTCAAGATTCCTTGTTGCAATCAGGTCCAGAATTTCAGAAAGGCTATCAAGAAAGAGTGGCGCAACAACTTTGCAAGTTCATTCGAGGTTGCACCCTATCAAGACAAAATTCTTCTTTACAAAAACTACAGAACTTTCCCAGTGGAGCATTGTGTCTTACTTTGTTACTTCAGCCACCTTCTGCCAGCCCCCACTCTGCCAGACACCTGCTGAATGGATGTTGTATGGACAGCTTCCGTCCGGTGAATACATTGGCCTGGACACAATCCCTGGCTACCACTTGGTCAAGCTGCAGTTGGAGCGCCTTGGCAGAAGACACATGCTACAATGCCCAAGTATCCAACGATTTTTGCGTGATCACTTTACTTCTGAAATTTTGAGACTTGGTTTCCTCTTTTTGCCCAGTGTTGAGATTCACTCTCTGAAAGCAGGTCCATGAAGTGGCTTTCAATTTGGTTGTTTTCAAGGGGGATCATCATCATCATCATCATCACTACTGATCACCATTATCATCAGTATCAACACCATCAGCATCATCATCACTACTGATCACCATCATCACCATCATCATCACCATCATCATCATCATCTTCATCATCATTGTCGTCATCCTCCTCATCATCATCATCATCAGTATCATCACCATTATTATTATCATTGCCATCAACACATCATTGAAACATCATTGAAACATTATCATCATCATCATCATCACCATCATCATCATCATCATCTTCATCATCATCATCATCATCAATCAATCAATCAATCAATCAATCAATCATGAATCACCAATAGACAATCAGTTTGCTTCTCCCATTCAAAAATCACCGCTTTTTTTTGTACCATCATCATCATTGTCGTCGTCGTCATCATCCTCATTATCAGCATCACTACTACCATCATGCATCATGCACCTCCACTTGCGTCATTCTCCCCAAACAGCATCAGCTGAGTTCACGCGACTGGGGGCTGCCGCAGAGTCGCTCCAGGGCCTACTTCGTATTGGTCGATGTCAAGCTGGCTTCCCTTGAGCGTGTGAAGCATGTTTTCGAACATGTGCTGCAGCAGGAGGTGCTGCCAATTTTTCGGTCCCAGGGCCGGGGACTTGTGTCAAAGAGCCGAGCCTACGTGAGGGAAGTTTGCGGTGACTCCGTGACGAAGCCGGCGCCTTCACAGGACTATTTGGGGGAGCAGCGCTGCTGTTTCTAAAAATCACAGAGCCATTTCTAAAAATCACAGAGCCATTTCTAAAAATCCGCACTTTTTCCCAGAGCGATTTCAAAATTTCGTCTTGGAATTTCACAACCCGTCCCCTTCATCCCTTGCCACTTTCCAGGATGGGCAGCGCTCTGAGGCAGTGAAGGAGTTGGCCAAAAAATGGAAGAGGAAGATGCGCCTAGGCAAGCCGGGGCACCCTCCTTTGTTCACCAGGATGAACCCTGGGCCTTGCATTGGCTTAAACAAAAGGGAGCAAGAAGCTTTGAACCTGAGCTATGGGGCGCTGCTGGTGACTGGGCTGCAGGTGCACCACTGTTTAGTTGGTGGCAGTTAGTCAGTAGATGAAATTGAGGTAGCAAAAGGCAATATCCATAGCCATGGCCCATGGCCATAGCCAAGCTTTTAAGAAGCACATCTCACGCGTCACACAGCACACACACACACACGGACGTCTTAAAAATGAGAAGCATTTGTCTGTTGTGTCTTTTGGTGTTCCAGCTAGGTCTTTGTTTCAAAGCAGTATGTAGAGTCATGGAATGATCCATGGCCATGTTCGTGTTTGCAATGTAATTAGTAATTAGTATAAATTATAAAGTTATTATATGTTATATGTTACATGTTTCAGTAACTTAATCTAGTCTAAAACGTGCTAACATGCCTGCTTGCCTGTTTTCTTGATATGTTTTGGAAATATTTTGAAAAAAGTTTTCAGTTGGCCACTGTAGAAAACGCTCTGAGCCGCTCTGAGCTGCTCAGAACTTTTACTATACACCCCTTTTGAAATCGCTCTCAGCCGCTCTGAGCTATTTAGTTCTGTTTACATGATTTTCAACTTTAGAAGCCGCTCTGTGTGGCTCTAAGCCGCTCTGAACTACTCGGTTAAAAATGGTGCTTTTGACGATAAAAAGAACTAAATCGCTCTGAGCCGCTCTGAACTATTACTAAACACTCTTTTTGAAAACGATCTGAGCCGCTCTAAGCTGTTTAGAGCTAGTTCATATTTGCCACCTGTGTTTTTGCTATTTTTCAAACATTTTCAACATAACTTAACATAATCACAAACAATTTTAACATAATCATATCAACAAAAACAAAACATAGCATAGCAACGCAATTTTACACAAAGCAAGTCTTGTTAACAAACAAACTAAAGAGCAGCATAACTTCATAACTTATTTTATACATCGTAAATCGTAACTTAAAACTTATACTTATACTATTATATACTGCTTTATAATTCATAATTCATAATTCTTTAAATAACAGCTTAACGTTCATATTACAGCACGGCTTGTTTTCTGAGAAAGGTTTTTGTGTATGATGAGTTACACAGTTACACGTGTGTTACCGTATGTTTGATAAAACCTGTGCAGTAATGTTATGCAATGCGGTTATACAGCTTGTAAAGCCTGCATTTAAGAATTGCAAAAAAACAACTCAAATAATATTCAGCATGCCACGTGCATATAAGGTTTTTGTCTCTATCCCAGATTTGCTTACCATGTTTGCATTCTGGGTTTCTGGGTTTCTCTTTTGTAGTATCTTAGCTTTATATCATATATATGAATGTTATATGTTGTTTGCAGTTGCTTTTGCTTGCCCATGGCAGATGTCAGTTCGGTAATCATGAAAATCTACTTAAGTTCTAGGCACACGAGAGTCTTTACGTTTTCTGCACCACTTTTCTTTAGCTCTTCTTCTTTGTCCTTTCCATAAGAGAACAAGAAGCAATGAGGATTCAGAATTGTTGGTTGGTAAGTTGATTGGCTGCATGTGGGGCACTTGAGCTGTGTGTCACCGCACTTATATTTCTTTGGTGGCTGCTACCTTCATGGCTGGCGATAAGTTCTTCTTGTTGGATAAGAAGAGTGTAGTATCCCATAAATGATCTTTGGAACTTTGGACCTATAGTCTATAGTTGGATTGTTTTTTCTCAAAATACTTTTGGGTTTGCATTATGTTTTAATGCTTGCGTCATGTCAGAAAAAAGAGCTAGGGGTGACAGGTAGATAAGAGTTGGTAGACTTAGATGGAGTGGGGCCTGTAGATAGGTAGGGTCGGCCGGTAAAATCAGAGTAGACAAATCATTTGGACAGTAGATAAGCAGATAGACAGGTGCAGTGGAAGCACACAGGTCCACAGGTAGGATCAGGTAGGTATTGCGACGTTGACATAGCATGACTTCTTAACTCAAAAAGTTTTAATCAAAACTGAGGTGATCCACAAATAGATAGGTGACGCCTGTACATAGAAAGGTGATGACAGTAGGCAGGCGCAGGTCGAGGTAGATAGCAGACTGGTTTTTGTTTTAAAAGACATGGCCTTGGCGAATCGCCAGCATCAGCATAATGCCCAGCTTTGCAGATAAGGCGAAAGGCATAGACCCAAGTGGAAAAGCGTGCCTCACAGACTTGAGCCGTGCAATCCTGAGTTGCTCTTTGATCATTGATCGCAGCAGGGTTTTGGTGACAAAAAACATGAGGTCTGGTCTGGTATAATACGTTTTGAGTTTGTCTCCTGGGAATGGAAAAAGCACTTATGGTCCCCAAAAAAAATGCCCGCCCGTGAGGCTCATTTTGTCGCCAAGCCATCTTCATGAATGACACGACTGCTGCTTTGACCAGCTGCATGAAACTGTTTGACTTCAAGCAGATGGATCTCTTGAGCGCTGAGGACAAGATTTCAGTGCAGATTGAGCAGAAATTAGAAATCGCTTCATTCATTTAAAGCAAGTGGTGGTATTCAAGTATTCATGGCTAGGAAGACAGCAGCCAAGTTCAATATCGGTATTTACATCGCCCGGATCCACGACCAAGACCTAAATTTACACTTTGCCTGGGTTTTGTGGCGTTGTGTTTTCACAAGGCATGGACTGATGTAGGATACAGCTGTTTGTGACACATCTATGACTGAACTTCACCCCACGTCCAAACATCCCATGTCACGGCCGCCTGACATATAGACTGTAACATTGGGAAGCCCTGCAATTGCAAAGGTAGCCCAGCTAGTAGAGACATGTTGAGACATCAGGTTGTCACCCACGCAGCGCTGACGCCAGCCCAGGACTTGCTGACGTTGCAGGGCTATGACGTTGAGTACCTAAAGGTCAGCCGCATGGGCCTGACCTACAGTGAGATCAACCTTCTTGCAGGCGAGCTGTCTGCGCATCAGGTGTCAGTGATATTTCTGCAGTGAGTTGTTTGCACTACAGAGGGTGTCCCATTTTTTGACGGGAAAGCGAAAAGAATAGCCTAGGTCAGCAATACGTATATTACGCCATCACTCTTGGCCCTGTGATGTTGCTAGTCCCATGCTACGCAATTATTATCATCTAAGGCTTGCAGGTTCTCAACCAAGGGCCCTGGAGACCCAAGACTGAATGAACTCAGGTCATATGTCAGAAGCATATCATGGAATATTGATTCGGATAGGATGGATGATAGGATGATATAATGTTGCAAATATCGAATTTGAATTTGCCATTTTCTGGCTAGTCCAACCGCGTCCCCATAAGTTAAGGGCAATAAGCAATCATTCAGATTCATCAATAATCAAACTACTGTTTGCCTTGGTTGCTGCTTTGTTGTTTCTCACAGTTTTGGCGATCTTTCTCTTGGCAGGTGAGGCGATGAGCCCTCCAGTGGTCGGTACTTTGCTTGGTTTGTGCATCGCACTGCTGCTGCCAGCCAAGGAGAAGGCACCAGAGCCGCCACTCCCACCCATTGACCGTCTCAAGCCAGCCACTTTTGCGATGCTCGACCATGGGCAACCTGAGCTGCTTGGGGTCTTTCTGAATGACGCACGTCAGTTAGACTTGCCTGCCAATCCAAAATGTCACGCTTGCCAAGACAGATTCGCACAGAGGGAGCCTGTCTATGTGTGGCAGGTCTTGGATGGCAAGGATGTGTATTACCATGAGATGTGTCTCGTGGAGCAGGTTGAAAAACAAGGAGCACAATTTGAGACTCTCGCACATGTGAAGTCTCTGCTCATGGCTTCGGACCACCGCAGGCTGCTTGAAAGCCTTTTTGCAGTTGAAGATGACTTGACGGTTTGGCCAGCAAATGGTGATCGAGATGATGTGGGCGCTTTTAGCTCCTCCAGACCAGACAAGATGAGACGCGTGGATGCCAATACCTGCTGAGCACTCAGTTGGTGAGACAGAAGGCCTACACAGTTGCAAGTAGAAGTAGCGAGCCTGAGCAGGCCTTTTGGCCAGGGGCTGCAAGATCTGCCACCTCTAGTCACTTGCTGCCTCAATGGGATAAACTCCGCCAGGTCAGTAGCACTTTAGCCGTGGAACCGTCTTAGTTTTGAAAATGGCAGCCGGCAACTGACAAGAGGTGACTCCCAGGATCTTGCCGGGGTTTCCAGACAACGCTGGTCAGCATCGCGCTGTCTTTCTAAATCTCACGCCAGCATCAGCTGGCACATGGCAATGATAAGCGGCTGCGCCTCATGTTTTCTTTGTTCTCCGTGCGTTTGCCAGGACTCCAAGCCAAAGCATGTTTTCTTTATTCTCCTTTCCTGCACATATTGTGACATCAGATCTTGGACAGATCAAACGTGAAATCACACAGTAGCAATTCTCTGAGAGCAGGCTTCCAGCCATGAATATGCAGCCATTTCACCAAAGCACTTGTGTGCAGCTGCCTCCTGCACTCATACGCTTTTTTTGCGCTTTGCCATGAGCGATGTCCCAGTGGAAGGTGTGCAATGCTCGTTGTGCCAGCAGACCTTTGGTACGCAAGACCAGGACCAGGGTGGGTGCCCGGATTTCATTCAGCATTGAAGTCGTTGTGCCAGCAGACCTTTGGTACGCAAGACCAGGACCAGGGTGCGTGCCCGGATTTCATTCAGCATTGAAGTGAAAGAGAAGAAAGAAAGAAAAGGATGATATGATATGATGATATGATACTCTAGTACTCTAGTAATTCACATATGGTTACACTGAACTTAAACAACTGGATTGAAGGGCATAGCTGCTTTGCCATTCTCTCTCCAATGAGCGCTTTTCATCCTCTCTTTCTTTCCGAAGATTTGCAATGAAGGGGCATTCAAAGGTCTTCTGTTTTGAGAGGCTGGGTTCACGCAAAATAAGCCATTCTTTGGACAGATCCTAGACAACAGGTTTTTCTGCCAATTGCACGGTTGAAAGCCAACGCAGGTGACTGGCAATCAAAAAAGTTTAGGTCAGTTTGTTTCATTTCAGTCTTGAAGACATGTAAACCTGTGCAAGCCATGTGCATTGAGCATGTTCCACTTGCCACCATCCACCTCCAGGATGCGCCGCGCGATATTCAGGTGCCATGCGCGGTGACTTGTGCAAAGCCAGGCCAGCCGGGCGGGACCTGCTTGAGGTGCTCGTACGTCCACCGTGGCAGCTTCAAGGGGATTACTCTTACTGTCTTGCAGCAGCAGATGCGTGAGTACCCGCAGTTGAAAGACAAGTGCTCCGGCCTTTCTAGTCTTGTTGTTGAGGGGATGCCTGGGTAAAGATTGGCTTACATATTGGGATGTTGCGTACACATCGCATCATGCTACTTTTGAAATAACAGTACATCTCAAACGTTGCATTCATCACTGGCATGTGCACAGAAACAACAGTTGACAGCTTGACTGTCAGAGTCTTTAGTCAGCACTACATTACATCCGCTTTATCTCATCTCACGAGGTCCCAAGGCCATGAAAGTAGATTTGCCCCATACTCACTCTTCACTTCATTTGACAAGATCCTTCCAGACTTGACATTGATGTTCTACTGTCAGAGCCCTTCTTCCTTGATCTGAGGTTCATGTCCCTTCGAGCTAGTCATGTGCAAATACTTGCTCGGAACCCAAAAAGCAAGATGAGGCACGAAAAGGTGGATCTTGAACTTTTTACCCGTAAGAAAGAGGAGTCGTACATCGACCTGAAAGAGGACAGGTGTTTGAGTGGATGGTCCTGTGCTTCAGCTGTTGTTTTGGCCATATTCTCTTTCCCCTCGATCTTCACTCTTGCCATATCATCTTGCGATCATCCAGTTGCCAAATTGCCCCAAGACCCTGCAGGAAATGGTATGGTGGTCCATTTCCTCCTACTTCAAGGAGCACGCACCCCCTGAAGCTCAAAAACGATGCAAGAACATTGCTCAGAAGAAGAAGTACGTCTGTGACGTTCTCAAGATGCCTCTTCAGTTTGTGACTTGGATGTGCATCCCACTAGGTGGCTGCTAGACTTCCATTGCGGTTCCAAAATATATCGGATAAAAAGCGAATAAGGTAGACTTCTATTATATCATATAATATCATAATAATAAATATAATAATAAATATAATAATAAATATAATAATAAATATAATAATATATATAATAATATCTATATATATATAATAATATATATAATAATATATATATATCATATATCATATCTATATTATATATATATCATTACAATATCATCACATTATACTTTTTGTATTACGGTAGTAGTGCGCTACATTTTGTTAATATATTATATAATAATTATATATGTCATAAGTTAGTCATACCGCTTCAGATCACACCGCATGTTTTATTCAATATTCAATATTGTATCATACCATACTGCCGGACCAAAGCCCGTGCTCAAGGAGTGGACGTTTTGGGTTTGGGCTGGGGTGGGGTTGGGGTGGAGCGTGGTGGGCTATTGACAGTCACTTGCCATCCGCTTGATGCTACAAGTGTGTTCAAGATTTCCATATGCATTTGATGCCATGCTATGCTCCAACTACCTGTGAAGTAACTTCCACCGGTACTTGATCCTATCCTCCTAACCTTGCTAAGCTTTCCCAGGCACTTGTTGCTTCACTCCCCATTCTGCGAAATAACTTCTGCACTGCATGTTCTACGCTTTGCGGCGGTCAATTAAATATCTTCCAAACTTGCAGAGTGCAATGCGCTTAACTTCTGCGCAATGCCACATGCGCCTGATGCTGAGCACCTATATACATTTTTTATTTTATATATTTTTTAAATTTATATATAAATATAATACTAATATATATTATATATGTATATATACAGACTTTCAAGGGTTAACTTCCACATGCACTTGATGCTACGTGACTGAGCATGTGGCCCGCGACAAAGGCGGATTTTTAAAGACAGCAGTTTCTGATGGAAGAGAGAAGATCCAATGCCACATAGGAGCAGCTGATCTGGATGGTCCACACTGAAGGATTTCATTCCCAACAGTTTCCTTTCTCAGCACAATGATTTTCTCCGCATTGAAGGTCCATGCAGCAGCACTATGTGTTACTCCATGCCACCTTGCAAAATGACCGAGGCTTTTTCAACCCATCTTGCAACAAGGCGCCAAAAGAAGTTCTCAGGATGATGCTGATGAAACATCGCAAAAAGTTCAAACGGTAGTACGGACATACTACTGCTAAGTATTGCTAAAACAGCGGAATCCTCCAAATATTCGTGAAAGAGGCACCAATTTGGAGTCAGAGAGAGTTGTGTTTCGCCACAATCTGACTACAACATAAAAACTTTGGTCTTAAGGGAGCACGGTCTCTGGTCCGGCAGAATATGTATCTGACAATGGTATAGTATAGATATACAGATTTCCGCCTAAAAATGATATAATTATAAAAAACTATGTAATAATAAAAGTATATTATCCATACATATTGTAAATATATATAATAAATATATATATAATATAATATAATATATATATATATCTATCTACATATGCTGATATGTTGCTTCTCTATTTTGGGCCCAGCGCATTCTAAGATGATTTTTCCTTGGATATACAATATCCAGAAAGCTATGTGTAAGGATGATAACCTATTTATTTTCTTTGGCCCTATACTCTATACAATAAAATAAACCATCTTAAAAAACAGTTTAAGTTAGTAGAATATAGAACAATACAATATAGTACAACTATGTAAGTATACATATATATATATATAATACATATATTATATAATATATATATATAATATATATATATAATATATATAATATATATATAATATAATATATATAAATAAATGTATCAGTATTTGTATATATATATAATATACACAGACTTCGCCCTCTACATGTAATACAATGATGACGCCCTTTGTAAGCAGTGTTCTTTGATTCTGGAAACTGACTGAAAGAGATAGAAATAGTGAACCCATTGTGTATGGGCAATGTTTTTCCCCACCTGCCAGGTGAGGGTTGTTAGATTTTATGTCAGTTGCCTGCTCCTCCTCTCCTCTTCTCCTCTCCTCCTCGTCGTCCTCCTCGTCGTCCTCCTCGTCGTCCTCCTCGTCCAACTGCGACCCGCGATCCACAGTGTTCTCTGTCGGACCTCAACCACGACCATCCACGCCCAGTGTTCCCTGCCGGACCTCAACCACGACCATCCACGCCCAGTGTTCCCTGCCGGACCTCAACCGCGAGTATCCCCGCCCAGTGTTCCCTGCCGGACCTCAACCACGACCATCCACGCCCAGTGTTCCCTGCCGGACCTCAACCGCGAGTATCCACGCCAAGTGTTCCCTGCCGGACCTCATGTAGGAAGATATGCCAGATAGAATGCCAGAAGGTATGCCAGATAGAATGCCAGATAAAATGTCAGATCATATAATGCCAGAAGATATGCCAGATAAAGTGCCAGAATGTTTGCCAGATAGAAGGCCAGAAGATTTGCCAGATAATATGCCAGAAGATATGCCAGATAGAATGCCAGATAGAATGCTGGAAGATATGCCAGAACATATGCCAGAAGATATGCCAGGTAGAATGCCAGAAGATATGCCAGATAGAATGCCAGATAGAATGCCAGAAGGTATGCCAGATAAAGTGCCAGAATGTTTGCCAGATAGAATGCCAGAAGATTTGCCAAATAACATGCCAGAAGATATGCCAGATAGAATGCCAGATAGAATGCCAGATAGAATGCCAGAAGATATGCCAGATAGAATGCCAGATAGAATGCCGGAAGATATGCCAGATAGAATGCCAGAAGGTATGCCAGATAGAATGCCAAATAAAATGTCAGATAGAATGCCAGAAGATTTGCCAGTAACAAAATGTATAAATGTCATGGTGGGGATCACACGAAGTAAAGTAATTTTTACTTTCGCGCTGCATTGACATTGGGCCAACTGTGCTGAGGATGAAAGTGGAAACGAAGGTGTGGCAGTCAAAGTCCGACCAGAGGGACAGAAGCTGCTTGTGGTGGGGAAGCGCTTCAGTGCAGAGTCTTTGAAGCAGCAGAGCCATGACAGCAAGGAGGACCAGGCGGAGGCATTTGAGAAGCAGCAGAAAGGGATGGCTGTCGCAGGTGTGGACCAGGCGCCACCCTGTGTCATTCTGGGGTTTTGGCTTTAAATAGCAAGTGGTACTTGTGAGTTTGCAATGCGCTGTGCGCAGTCCTTGTCTGAGATGGGCAGGTTCTTCTTCTGATTCAAATATCAACTCATGATTCTGCAACAAGCTCCTCCACGTGTTCCTTTCGAGGGTGTCTTTTCAATGTTTCTCTCAAGCAGCCAAAACTAACACAAGAATTTCACATGACCTCTTGTTCGTGCTTTGAAGGAAAGAATTCAAACCCTATAAGTTCCCCCAGAGCCCGCTTGCCATCTCAGGCTGCCATGGAAGATGCCTTGCGCAAGGCCGCAGAAGACGAGGAGAAGGGTTCCGACAGCGACTCATCCTCATCCAGCTCCAGCTCGTCGTCTGATTCTGGGTTTGGATTGAAGAAGTCGAAGGCGAAGGCCAAGGCCAAGTCAAAGGGCACCAAGGGCAAGAAGGCACAGGAGCCTGAGAAGCAGGATGATGCCGGTCAGAGCCACCCACCAGAACCTGGCTCAGCACCTTCGGCATCGACCCGTGACATGGTGTCTGACATGGCAGCGTCTGACAAATCAGGAGCTCCCCCTTCCGTGTGCAGTGAGAAGCAGCTGCCTGCTGCAGTGCTGCTGGACAAGGCAGAGGCTTGCAAGAAGTCCCTGGACCAGGTGACGCCTTGGGCCCTGTACAATGGCATGAAGCAGAAGGACCTTGACGCCCGAATCACGAAGAGTTTGGACATGGACTCCAAACTGGAAGCAAGGGGTCCTGATCCGACCCTGTCCGCAGCTGCAGACCAGCTGAACCAAGTGGTGAACAAAGTCTCTCAGGATGCAGAGCTTTTTGCGTCTCTGTCCTCACCAAAGGACTTGGTACACACGTTGCTCTCCAAGGCAGAGGAGATCAGGGTCATTCTTGCGTCCTGGACCCACGAGCAGCTTGGGGCATTCTTGAACGATTTGGCGAGAAAGTTGTGTGATCTGTTGATCGCATCAAGTCCACACCAGCCGGCATTTTTCAAGTTCTTGACGGTGAAGAAGTTGGATGACTGGGATGGTTTCAGCCTGAGGGCTGTCAAGAGCATGGAGAAGGATGGATTGGACTATTCCCAGCAAGTTGCACAGGTGCAGCAGAATGGGTTGAACTACTTCATGGACCGACTGAGAGGCTCACTGTGGCTGAGCAAGTTCTGCCAATCCTGAAGGCGATCCCATCTGCGTGGTACATGCCTGAGATCTGCAGGACTGAGGGAAAGGTTTGAAGACTGGATGTCAATTTGGATTGTCAGATCTCATCAGCCATCTGAATCAGTTGTTTGTTTTCTCAAGCAAGGACAGCTAGCTGCTACCTCCAACTTACAGTGTCAGTAGTGGTGAGTCTAGCCTCAAGTTGCGGGAGTTGATTGCCTGGGCAAATTTGTTGGTAGCATCACTAGTTTCATGGAAGCAGGTCTTAAGACTGAAGCTTCATCCAAGACCCCACCCGCTTGGTTTTGAGTTGCCTCTTCAAGTTTTGGTGCTTTAACATTGATTTACGCATGCCAACCATTCGAATGTCCTTTTGCCGTCTTGCTTCACATCAAGAGGCTACCCATACCCATGCTTCGCATCAAGAGGTAATGAAAATGTAGTTTTCAGAAAAGCTTCAGCAGGGGCCCAGCAGATATGCAGTGGAAGAGATTTCGGAAGGCAGTCATCATGTTGCTTCTAGTGGAACCCGATGAAGGTATGAGACAGTGCCTGGCACTGACAACGAGCTAACTTGTACACTCCTATAGCCTATTATCACTCCGATTTGTTTCAGCTTTCCAAAAATATTCAACCAGCAGCACAAATGCATTTTTCTTGACAGAGCTTGCAACAGATCAGAGATGTGAACTTAGATCAACGATTTCTGCTTTTTAGCCTTGGCATTTGCTGTCCCAGCGCCTTTGCAATTCTTTGGCCAGGAGCCCAATTCCAGCGTCAGCTCCTTTGACTTGGGATTGCGTGGATGCCAGCCTGGGCAATGACACTGGGGTTGTCACCAAGCCACTTGTGGATTTGCAACGCTTTATGGCATGTGCACTTGCTGGCGCGGACCGGCCCCTGGACAATTCCACCAAGGCTGGCTTCAAGATTATCTCTGGTTCATCTAGCGTGTCCGCCCGTGTGACGCTGGTGATCAAGTCAAGCCTTCCAATCAGGACAGAACTTCAAAAGAAAAGAGTAGGGGGAAGGGTCTTGGGGCGTGGGAGTGATTTTCAGCTGTTAAATAAAGTGGCATTCATTTAGGACTTGCCCTGCCAGGAACCTTTGGTCAAAGGTGGTTGAGACAGGAAAGCAAGCCCTAGATGCCAAGGCTGCGCTCCTGAAAGCTTCTGACTTGACAGGAGCAGTCACCGCACTGGAGAAAGCAATTGTGCAAGGCGACGACCCTCGCCCTACCTTGTGGAAGTGGGCAGCTGTCACGCCAGTTTCAGATGTGCTGAACCTTCTGGAGGTTGAGAACGCCAGCCTCACAGATGAGCAGTCTGCTTTGATCACTTCCTTGCGGGACGCCAGGGAGTCCATCCTGCAGCAAGGGCCTGCTCTCAGTGGCGCGGAGGAAAAGATGGCAGCGTACATCAAGAACCAGTGGTTGGAAACGTCTGCAATGAACAACTTCTTTTTGCTGACAACCCACAGTGCAGATGAAGAGGTTGTGAAGCAGGGCAGGAACATGCTGGCATCCTGCATCACGGCAGGCCCGGGTTGGGGTTGTGGCAGCTAGTGTATACATGGAATCCTTGCAATCAACAATATTACCTTTGCATGGAATATTTCCATGAAGAAGTTGTTGGCTGATGGTGCTGCATTTGATTGAGACAGGGAGAGATCTGACCTGTCAAGTCAAGATGTGTTTCTTCTTAGTCAGTGCTCCTCGCTTTGCGGTCTGAAAACTTGACAGCTTGAAGAGTTCAAAGTGTGAGCGCAGTAGAGAGCAGCAATTTGCGAACTGAGCTCCTGATTTGGGCCACACCAGCAATAGTAATAGGATAGACATGGATTCTATCTTTCATTATTAAATTATACATATCATATCATATTTACATTGTGGAAATTGTTCCCCAAACAGCGCGTCCACACTGAGAGGTTCTTACAGTAGGTGTAAAGGCCGGTGCTTGGTCAGCGTGCTCCAGCTGGTCCGCGGCATTTTACTTGTAAATTCTTGCACTAAGTGGTTCTTGTGAAATGCCCAAGTGCATTTCCACTGCGCAGGCCCGTGCAAAGTTTGCACCCCGGTTTTGGCCCGCAGTATTTGACCTGTAAATTCCACACTAAGTGGCTCTTGTGAGACGTCCAAGTGCATGTCGACTGCGCAGGCTCACACAAAGTGTGGTCCGCGGCTTTGGTCCGCGGCATTTTACTTGTAAATTCGAGCGCAAAGTGGCTCTTGTGAAAGGCCCAAAAGCATTTCCACTCCGCAGGCTTGTGCAAAGTGTGCGCCCTGGTCTTGATCCGTAGTATTTGACCTCTAAGTTCTCGCACAAAGTGGCTTTTGTGAGGTGTCTAAATGCATTTCATTTCCACCTCGCATTAAACTATGGGCCCCGGCATTTCACATGAGCATTCTCACAGAAAATGGCTTTCGCGAAATTTCCAAGGCAGAGCGCAGACTTGCACAAAGTGTGGTCCGCGATCTTTGTCTGCGACATTTTACCTTTGAATTGTCACATGAAGTGGCTTTCGTGAAATGTCCAAGTGCATTTCAAATTTTGATTATGCAGGCTTGCCCTGAGTGAGGGTCCGGGTCTTGGGATCGGTCCTCCTCCTCAACATCATCATCTTCCGCCTCCTCAACATCTTTGTTCTCATTATCAATATCTTCCTCCCCCTTGACCTCATCATCCTTAACATCATCAGACTCCACCTCATCTTCTGCAACAGCATCATCCTCCACCTCATCTTCAGATAAATTACACCCTTTTCATCCTACTCCTCAACATCACCATCCTCCACCTCATCATCCTCCACCTCATGTTCCGCATTATCATCCTCATTCTCATCCTCCCCAACATCATCATCCTGCACCTCATCATCCTCAACACCATCATCCTCAACATCGTCCGCAACATTGTCATCTTCATCATTCATCACTGTCACCGTCATCATCACCGACACCAACATCACCATACATTATCCTCCCACACCCCCATACTGTTTGGGGCCTCTTGCCGGGTTAATTATGTTTATTGTTGTTTTTATATACTCGGTTTTTCAACGTAGGTAAAGCACATATGTTGTCACACATGCCTCTGGATCATCTCAACAAACAAGTATTGGTTGGCGCGCTTTTTGACTAAAAGCAGCAAGTTTGATTGCTGCTGTCCTTACAATAGACTTAGATCATCTCATATCATCTCATAACTTTCTTTGCTTGCAGGCATGATGAGCCTGCACATCGCCAAGGATGGCCCGGCTCCGGTGGCCAGCATGATTTCTGAGCTAGGTCACGCTTTCTTGGATTTCCTCGACGCCGACAGCCTGAAAGAGGAGAAGGTGATTCCATCTTTGGGCTTGTGGCGCAGACTGTTCACAAAAATGGCAGCAGTCAAGGCTCTTCCCGAGTCCGAGCAAGGCAAGCACCCTGTGATTGAGGCGGTCATGGATGCTTGGCGCCGTTTGGAAGAGCAGATCGGGAAAGGCTCCTTGCAATTGTGCAAGCGCATCGTCCAGGAACGTGGGATGGTGCAAGGTTCGCTGGAAGTTGGAAGGACCTTTCCCTGCGGCAGTTGGCCACCAAATCCAGACTATGTGGTGCAGATTGTGGATTCCATCGCAGCTTGCAGCTTCATGGCCGACGAATCTTTGGACCCGGAGTCCATCAAAGCAGAGCATGATTCCCTCCAGTCAGCTTTGCCTCGCTGTGTCAAGCTGCTGGGCCTGGAGAAAAAGGTCTTGATGGAAGTCGCCCCATCTGAATTTGAGAAGATTCAGTTGTGGACTGCAGCCTTCGAAGAGAAGTTGCTGTCTTGGTTGCGGCAGAAGCGAAGCTATATGGACAAAGCTTTCACCGATTTTGAGAAGTTCAGGCCTTGAAGTCTTGAAGCCATGCATGGGATGTGACAGGAATAACTAACGAGATACCACCGATTCATAGACTAAGACTATTGACTATTTTAAGTTTTATAGTTTTAGTTAATATTAATAATTTATAAGTTATAAAGCAGCAAGTCAGGTATTGACCCATTCCATTCCACACAATCACAATGTTGGACTGGACTGGACGACTAGGGCCTGACAAGACGTGATCTTTGATTAATCACACAGTTTCAGAACATCAGATGAAACATTCTTGTTGTATGTCAAGTGAGTCAAGCGGTCAACATTTCAAAGCATGGCCCCATGGCTCATGACTAAAGTTTTTTGATCTTATCATGAAATGATAATTAACTATATGTACATCGGGGCCCCATGGAGCCTGGAATTTCCAAGGCGGGGTCTCCTCAAGATCCTTGGAAAAAATCCAGCTCCCTATCCCCCCAAAAAACATTAACAAGCACGTAGTATCATGTTGTTTGCCTTTGCATGATGTTGTGTGCTCACACAAACATGGATTTGACATGCTTCGGCTTCGCCAACAAAGCACGAAGCATTGCTTACGACCGGTGTTCCAAAATGGCAAAAAAACGCAAACATGCCGGGCGCGTTGCTAGCGGACATGTTACTTGTCAATTCTCGCACAAACTGGCTCTTGTAATTGTCTAAATGCATTTCGACTGCACAGGATCGAACAATCAAAGTGTGCACCCTGGTCTTGGTCCGCGGTTTTTGATCTGTAAATTCTCGCACAAAGTGGCTCTTGTGAGACGCAAGTGCATGTCGATTCTGCAGGCTCGCACCCCCAGGCAAGTCTTTAAAGAGGCGGCGATCTAAGTACAGTATTACTTGTTACACTGATTACAATATCATGTGAGTAAGCTTTGGGATCTCTGCATTTCTTGTGTAACCTAATTTTTTGGTTGCTGCAGGTGTGTTCTTCCAGCCCTTGAAAGTTGGGAGATTGACCAAGTGGCATGGATCTTCAAGGCTTCCGAAGATGAGACAAAGGTCTTGGAACAGGAAATGGATGCTCTTCTGGGCTACCGCGAAGCCTGCGCCACCTTTCTCCCGTTGCTGAAGGCATTGAGCGGTTGCATGGGTGCTCTCTCTGTTCATGGGGAGGCCTGGGGTGGCCACTTGCTGCCAGACCTCCTGGCGGACGTGGAGGACAATGCAGAATTTCCAGTGAGGGAGGGAATTGATTTTGCAAGCCTGAAACATTTATATTGCAGGTCCCAAACCCAAACCTGTACCGCCTCTTAATCACCATTTTTGCCAAATTTCGGATTGCTTTGTAGCTGCGTTGTTTTGTTTTGACCCAGAACGCTCTCACTGTTTTTGCATGCGTGCAAAACTCACAAGTGCATTTAAACTATGGTCTTGAGCTTCAGAATCCAAATCTATTTTCTCCCAATTTCCAGTGCCAGGAATACAGAAAGCTCAGTGCAAAGACTGCGAGTGCAATGGCAGTGGCCCCAATGGTCATTAATCCAGCCGATTACGTGCATGATCAGAAAGGCTATGTGGCAAAGTCAATGCAGTTTGCCGCCTCAGTTGGCATCAGCCGTGGCGACTTGCCGCAGATCCTGATCCAGAAGCTCGACAACTGGATTGCCACAACCGATCCAGATTTGAGTCCTCACGCAGCCAAGGCTGCCATAGAGGAGAAGAAGAAGCGTTCAGGAGAAGATTCGCAAGTGAAGCCTGCCAAGAAGTCGCGCCAGGCACCGGCTGAGAAGAAGCGAAAGAAGTAAGTAGAGAGCAGTTTTTGGGTAGCGTTTGTGCCAGGTGTCATCATAGGATCCCAGATGTCACTGCATGGCACCTTTTTATAACAATTAAACTTCCTAGAGTAGATTTGGCTCAGACTTTGCAGTGGCATTTCGCAACCGACCATGCTAGAAGTGCTTGGCGTTGCTGCTGCTGCAGTCGCTTTGGCTCTGACTTTGACATTTCCGTCACAGATCTCTGGCTGGGGCTAGGGTCGCAAAAAAAAGCAGCAGGACGCGCCTTTCCTTGGGTTTGCCAAGTCAGGCATTGCCAGGGTGCCCAATCAAGATGGACCATCAGAATCAGGGTCGGATGAATGGTGATGGGGGACTGCAGATTCAACATTGTGTTTGTTCACTGGTTGGCTTAATTGTCAATTCCATCCACCAATAAATAAATAAATATATATATATATATATATACATATATATATATACATATATATAGATATATAATATATAATTTATAATATATTTGATTACGGGATTTTGTGCGTTCCCGCAGCTGAAGCTTTGAAATCTCTATACTTGGACTGAACATGTGCTTCTCAAGACCCCTTCCCCATGGAAAGCTTGGCGAAAGTTTTGGAACTCATGGTAAATTATATATGTGTTTCAAATAATATATATATATTATGTGTTTATGATATATAATTCCCTGAGGTTTAGACATAGCCCCAAAATGATTGTAAATCATAACTTTAAATAACTCCAGGAAATCCTATAAATAACCCAAGACTTGTATAAATAGCTCCCAGCAGTTTTCAATACCCTTTCAAAGTTTATGAATTGGATCTTTTTGACAGCCCTAAGAATTCTATAAATAACTTGAATCTGAATGAATAATTTATAAATAACCCTAGGAATTTTATAAATAGCTCTAGGATTTTTATAAATAGCCCTAAATCCTCACAGCTAAAGAGGCCAAGCCAGGCCCCAATATATACATATTATATTACATATGTATTGTTATGATACAAGTGATATTGACATTGTCAAAAAAATAATTTTGAATATAATACAGGTCAAGTACCTTTATACATTATCCTCCTCTATATGTACAAACATGAGGAAACAGGTGGCTTTTGCCAGCTAGATTGCACCACGCAGCCAAGCATTACCATCTGGTTATGACTAACATAGCCATGGAAAATCCCTTATAAATGGAGGGTTCTAGCTGGGAAAATCATCTATTTCTATGGGCCGTCTATACCATGGCTATGTTAGTCATAACCAGAGGGTACTAGCAACAACCAGGGTTTTTACAGTATCATGACCGGCATTTTGACAGCTTCTTTCACAACCTTGTGGTGCTCTCATATGTTATGGCTACCTGTATCAAATTTTGAGCCCCTGCGAACCATAAATGGTCTGGTGTTGAGAGAGTGGAAAGCTCTGCCATTTGGGTGTACCCTGTTGTGACCCATCATTCATCGTTTTTGGAGTGGAAAAAAACACGGATATCTTAATCCTCAACAGTACCACCGGAACGGATATCTTATCACATCTTATCCTCTTCGTGCTGTGGTTGCTTCCCTTGTATCAGACTTCCAGGACCTATATCTCTTTGAATAAAGATCAGCAAAGACATGCACCTAAACCCTCCAATGGTCCAAGTACCCATAAAAGGGAGTTTTACTCCCTATCTCCCTTATTTTTAGTATGTTTAAATATGTTTAACATTTTTTTGTGGTATTTTGGAGGGTCTAGGTATGGACATTGAATCATCATTCTTTCCGAAGGTCTCGATGTTTTCATGGTGGCACCCAAGGGCTTCCCAAAAATCAAAGGATGCAGCCTGTTCTCGAAACAAGGTCTCCAACCCTCTGAGTATCTTAATAATCCATTGAAATGCCGACAAAAAATGGGTGCCGAGAACTGTTTCCAATAGCATAACCCATATGCTCCATGTATGGTATATTTACCTACATTTGGGTGATTTTTAGGGCAAATGTTGGTAAATATACCATACATGGAGCATATGGGCAATAGCAAACTCATATGATTTTTGTTATCACAGAATTGGATGATGAGAACATTTACAGGAACCCCCTATATTTGATGATAAAAAAAACCATGGTTTCCTATAGGTTTTCCCTTACCACCAAATCCATCTTCGTTACTGTTCCAGCGGTCCAAACTTTTCTGTTAATGTGCCTGCCAGGTGAGGAAGCCCGAATGATTCTTGTCCAACTTTTCGAAAAATTGACCTGGACCAGGCATCAAAAATGATCAAAATACATGGTGAATATGTGTATGTACATATATATATAATTGTATATACTGTACATATATATATATATATATCAAATATACACGGGGAAATGGAACAATAGACACAAACTCCAACTACGTATTTCTGGAGTGCAAATCTATCTATACAAATGTATAGATAGATATATATATATATATAATATGAAAATCAAAACCTATGAGCTGACAGAGATGTGTATTATATAATATATATATATATATAAGAAAATCAAAGGCGATGATCCAACGTTTTTTGGCACAACTGGCCACTCAAATTCCTTGCGACATATGAAACTCATTGAGGAGAAACTCGTCCAAGTTCGGAATGAAGAAGACACATCATTAAAGCTACCAACCAGTGAGTATCAGTACTGGTTGGTGGTATACCTACCCCTCTGAAAAATATGAAAGCCAGGTGAGATGATTATTCCCAAGATATGGAAAAAATAAAAAATGTTCCAAACCACAAATCAGAGTACTACTGCTAAATTTCTTCACAATACCCCTGGGGTTCTGAACGCCATAAGGATTTTGCATCTGCAAGAGTGAATTTGACATGGTTTAACTCATATACCCTGACTGGAAAGCTGAGACTGAAACAAATCAAACTTGTGACTTAGATGGTCATAGATCTTGACCTGTCCTCGCATTTCTCACAACTTGTTGGTGGTCGAAAACCCAGCTGTTCTTATTGACTCAAAATGTTGTGTCTGTCTTGTCCTTTCATTGACAGGTCACTTTCTGTGGCTTCAATTCTCCATAAATCCCGAGTGATCGAAAAAAATCCGCTGATGAAACTTGCAATTTTTCTTGGGTCAAGCTTAGTCAATCTTCAACTTTCATCCTCTCTGCCGGTATAACATCGGCTATCTCTTTGCAAGGGCCCTTCAAGGATGGTCCCCGGTGTTCCCAGGTTTCCTCCGCCGAGAGACGCATCTTGGAGGCATAAGCTGATTCGGCCCCTTAGAGGAATCCCATCTGACGGGGGTCTGAGTGTCTGAAGGTGCTCATCATTGTCATCCCAAATGTTGCAGTTTTCCATTGTGATGACGGGCCAGGCTTAAACCGGTGCAGTTGTTTTTGTTGACGACACTTCACCAGTGCAGTTCTGAATGGCACCCCAAGGTTGACCCAAGTTTGGTACAAACCAAATTGAGCAACAAAGAAACGTGAGGACAATATGTATGTATACATATATATATATATATATATATATGTAAACAAAAAATGCAAAATCACAAGGGATGTCACCACCAACGACACATTCAGCAACCAAACATGGGGATGTGCATGTATGACTTCGCGTCCAAACATTAGCAAATTTATATATATATATATATATAGGCTAGATGAATCTATATGATACTAGGCACAGCAGAGGCATAACAGTTTATTAAAGTTTAACCAGCAAAAACAAACGCAAAAACAACATGCACTGGCTGCATGGTCTTGTCGTTTGGAACATCAAACTATCACGTGATGGACATGTATCTCTTGCAATAATGATGGGACCTTCTCGGATCCCCATAATATTCATGGTGGAAAACAAAAAAGGCCACATCGGTGTTCTCCAGTGTCAACACAGCCACAGTCGCATGGTTTTGTGAGCCACAAAATTCAAGGTGCCATGGTTTTGGCGTTGTTTGATCCATTTATTCAAGGCGGCCATTCGACATAGTGCAAACTACACTCATGGGCACGTGTTTCTTCCTTCCTGCTATTAATATATGGATAATCGTTTGGAGGAATTTGGATCCCAAGGAAATGTAAGACATGTATATGGTTTTCACTCATGAACATCCAGGGCGACCTCCCTCCATTGATTTAGTACCTGTTGTAATTGTAAACCGTTGCATTTGGAACACTTGTTTGGTCTGCAATCAGACTCTTAACAGTTGGAGCATGTTGGTTCCGGTGGCCTCCCTGCAAAACAAACCTGGCTGAGTGCCTTAGTATTGAAAATCGTTTGTCATGGTTTCAAGAAAATGATTGCGGAAACTTTGGGGATAAGAAACCTGTTTTATATCAAACAACCAGTGTTAATTTGGGATGAATGAAAACACTGAAGTTGGTTTAATTATAGAAATGACAAATTTATTCGCACAGGTCAGTCCCTTAGAAATTCTATTGCCCAGATTTGCCAAGTTTTATTGGTTTTATCAAATTTCATCATGTTCATCCTAATTTTTACGGTGCTATATGATCCGGTTGGTGGTAAGCTGCGGTGGTTTCTCAGTTTCAAACCATTCCAGCACAGTTCGCCAGGAGGTATCCCAAGTGGCGCAGGAAAATTCGGGTTGACCAAAAATAGAAATATCCCTCAAATTAGTGTCATATTATAAGATTTGTAAGTTCCCCTTCTGCAAAGCACACTTATAATCAATTATGCAATTTTTGGGTATGCAGCGTAGCCTTTTCAACACATACCCAAATATCAGGTGCCACATATTTGGTGTTTCATTTGATATAATATATTTCAAATTTACACACGCTAGTGGGGTTGAATCCAAATTTGCTAGCCTCAATCTGAAACAACACCAATATTATCACCAAAAACGGTTCGGTTTGGTACTATCAATTTCTATTCTTCATTAGACATATTCCACATCTTTGATGGGTCTTATACCCTCATCTTAGATGCATACTGTAAATCCCAATGTTGACTGGCTGAATCCCCATGTTGGCTAGTTAAATCTTAGTGTTACAACAGTTATAATACCCCATTAAACCAATTGTTTGAAATGTGTTAATCTTCATTTTGATTTGAATTGCCAATTTGGAGGTCTCTGAAATCATCATTTTCGAAAGGATGTTCCGTTTTAAACCATCCATTTTGGGGTACCACCCCTTTTAGGAAACCTCCATTTGGGACTATTATATATGCCCTCAAATCTGAAACCACAACTGCTGTCAGGCAGCTGATCCGCTGTTTGATGATCAGTTCTTGATCTGCTTGTGCCACGCGCATGGTCTGCTGGATGAAAACGGCGTTAACCTCAGTTTGCCGTTGATGATGGACTTTGGCATGCGCAGCGCCCAGGTTTGCTGCACAGAGAGAGAGAGAGAGAGAGAGAGAAGAGGAAGGAAGAAAGAAAGGAAGGAAAACCAGAAAATCCGCCGACCCCTGCCGCCAGCAGGGGGAGCGCGTCAGAGGAGGCCTTACTAGCAACAAGGGGCGAAGAAAGAAAACTGGACAAGCAAGAAGAAAAGCAGAAGGGGGCAAAGTTCAAGGTTTGGAGCTAGTTTCTAGGCAGTTCGGAAAGCACGAAGGCCAGCTGCAAGAGGACGCAGGCAAGTTGGCAGCTGCGGGGGGTCCTTGGCCCGGAGCTGTGCAGGATGAAAGTTAGCAAGCAGAGTCACGGCAGGAAAAAGCAAAGTTTGAAGCTAGTTTCTAGGCAGTTCAGAAAGCAACGTTTGGCACTATGGGCTGCCGGCTGCGGGCCCAATCCGTCCTTCACTGCCATGGTGTTTTGGCCCTGCGAGGGGGTCCTTGGCCCGGAGCTGTGCAGGATGAAAGTTAGCAGGCAAAGTCACGGCAGGAAAAAGCAAGGTTTGAAGCTAGTTTCTAGGCAGTTCAGAAAGCAACGTTTGGCACTATGGGCTGCCTGCTCCTTCACTGCCATGGTGTTTTGGCCCTGCGAGGGGGTCCTTGGCCCGGAGCTGTGCAGGATGAAAGTTAGCAGGCAAAGTCACGGCAGGAAAAAGCAAGGTTTGAAGCTAGTTTCTAGGCAGTTCAGCAAGCAACGTTTGGCACTATGGGCTGCCGGCTGCGGGCCCAATCCGTCCTTCACTGCCATGGTGTTTTGGCCCTGCGAGGGGGTCCTTTGCCCGGAGCTGTGCAGGATGAAAGTTGGCAGGCAAAGTCAAGGCTGTGTTCCGGAGCTGTGCAGGATGAAAGTTAGCAGGCAAAGTCACGGCAGGAAAAAGCAAGGTTTGAAGCTAGTTTCTAGGCAGTTCAGAAAGCAACGTTTGGCACTATGGGCTGCCGGCTGCGGGCCCGATCCGTCCTTCACTGCCATGGTATTTTGGCCCTGCGAGGGGGTCCTGTGCCCGGAGCTGTGCAGGATGAAAGTTGGCAGGCAAAGTCAAGGCTGTGTTTTGGCCCTGCGGGGGGGTCCTTGGCCCGGAGCTGTGCAGGATGAAAGTTAGCAAGCAGAGTCACGCAGGAACTTTGCTTTTTTGAAGCTAGTTTCTAGGCAGTTCAGAAAGCAACGTTTGGCACTATGGGCTGCCGGCTGCGGGCCCGATCCGTCCTTCACTGCCATGGTGTTTTGGCCCTGCGAGGGGGTCCTTTGCCCGGAGCTATGCAGGATGAAAGTTGGCAGGCAAAGTCAAGGCTGTTTGGCAGCTATGGGCTGCCGGCCGCGGGCCCGATCCGTCCTTCACTGCCATGGTGTTTTGGCCCTGCGAGGGGGTCCTTGGCCCGGAGCTGTGCAGGATGAAAGTTAGCAGGCAAAGTCACGGCAGGAAAAAGCAAGGTTTGAAGCTAGTTTCTAGGCAGTTCAGAAAGCAACGTTTGGCACTATGGGCTGCCGGCTGCGGGCCCGATCCGTCCTTCACTGCCATGGTGTTTTGGCCCTGCGGGGGGGTCCTTTGCCCGGAGCTATGCAGGATGAAAGTTGGCAGGCAAAGTCAAGGCTGTGTTTTGGCCCTGCGGGGGGGTCCTTGGCCCGGAGCTGTGCAGGATGAAAGTTAGCAAGCAAATGACGGCAGGAAAAAGGAAGGTTTGAAGCTAGTTTCTAATCTAGGCAGCTCAGAAAGCAACGTTTGGCACTATGGGCTGCCGGCCGCGGGCCCGATCCGTCCTTCACTGTCATGCATGGTGTTTTGGCCCTGCGAGGGGGTCCTTGGCCCGGAGCTGTGCAGGATGAAAGTTAGCAGGCAAAGTCACGGCAGGAAAAAGCAAGGTTTGAAGCTAGTTTCTAGGCAGTTCAGAAAGCAACGTTTGGCACTATGGGCTGCCGGCTGCGGGCCCGATCCGTCCGTCACTGCCATGGTGTTTTGGCCCTGCGAGGGGGTCCTTTGCCCGGAGCTGTGCAGGATGAAAGTTGGCAGGCAGAGTCAAGGCTGTGTTTTAGCCCTGCGGGGGGGGTCCTTGGCCCGGAGCTGTGCAGGATGAAAGTTAGCAAGCAGAGTCACGGCAGGAAAAAGCAAGGTTTGAAGCTAGTTTCTAGCCAGTTCAGAAAGCAACGTTTGGCACTATGGGCTGCCGGCCGCGGGCCCGATCCGTCCTTCACTGCCATGGTGTTTTGGCCCTGCGAGGGGGTCCTTGGCCCGGAGCTGTGCAGGATGAAAGTTGGCAGGCAAAGGCAAGGCTTGGAGCTAGTTTCTAGTCGGTTCAGAAAGTGAGGTTTGGCCTTCTGGGCTACGGGCCGCGGGCCCGATCCGTCCTTCATTGCCATGGTGTTTTGGTGTTTTGGCCCTGCGCGAGGGTCCTTGGACCGGAGCTGTGCAAGACGAAAGCCAGCTGCAAGACGTCACACGTCAGTTGGGGGTTAGCAGTGTTATTGGTGCAGCGGTGCCGTGACGGTCCACCTTTCCCGGCGGCAGGCAGGTTGGGCATGCGTGCTTGTGAATGCGGCCGGTGACATTGCCGCCAGCGACACGGAACTTATTCCCGCACGCATACCGATGATCAATTTGCCCAGTTTCGATAGTGCTGTTCACATGTTGCTGGCAGAATGGACATTGGTACCCGCGCATCTGTTTGCCGGTCTTCGTTGTCGCAGCCGGCTCTGGCGGGCACGGTTCGTCCTGGCTGGCGGCGTCTGCAGTGGCAGCCTCAGGACTCAAGGAACCCGTTGCGCAATCTGGCAGTCGCTCTTTGCAGCTTTGCATTTCTGGGGTGGGTGCAATCGTGGTTTTCTGCTTGGTCCTTGCCAAAATTTCTTGACGCACTTCGTCTATGATGGCCTGTTGCCGTCGACTTTGCTCGCGCCGCCGTAGCGGTGTCAACCGTTGGTTCGCGCGACGCGCAATTTGACACACCAAGGCCAAGCTGATGCACGTGTTGCAAAGTTGCGTGCTTTGAATGTAATCGCGGCTTTCTTGCCAAGCACTAAACTCTGCATGTGGTTTTCGCTCTGAGCATTCGGCGCAGGACCAATACCCCCGCAGCTTCAGGACACAGTCGCGGCAACAGCGTCGGTCAGCATTGCGAGCTTTCCAGGTGGCAGGGCCATAGTCTTTCTCTGGCTTGGGAACCCCACATTTGAAACATGGTTTCTTGACTTCGCATGTCAAACACACACGGAAAAAACTACATTGCCGTTGCCGATGTTTCTCTGGAAAATTGTTTTCGACATGCCACAGCTTGCACACGTTGCGAGCAACGCCTGCCAGTCGATGGCGTCGCCGCGGAGGTGTCGCAGAAGAAGGTCCCGGCCCAGACCGATTCCCTTTTGGAATGGCGCGGCGTCGAAGGGGTGGAAGATGAGCTGCTTCTCACGGCCTTGGACGCTGGTGATTGCGACGTAAACCGTGAATGGGTTGCCCATTGGGCCGATACAAAGATCGGTCAGCACGCCTTCTTTGATGGTTTGCCCTTGCGCTGAGATTTTTCACAGAAAGAGGCCGCCATGACCCTCTCTCTATCTCTCTACGGGCTTGGAAGCTAGAAGAAGTCATTGATATGTGTTGATGCACTCTTTCAGCTGCCAAGATGCCCAATATATATGAGATGATAAAATGTGCTGTTGCATGTAATGTCGACTAATGCATTGAATCAGTTTCGTCTTTTCATTGATGCTTTGATAAAATGTGATCTTGAATGTCATGTCGCATAATGCATTGAATCAGTTTGGTCTTTTCATTGATGCTTTGATATGAGTTCATATCCTTTTAAGAGGCACTCCCATAAGCAAAAGTCCACAACATGGCGCCGTTGCAACAGCTTTGTGTTCGTCCAAACTTGCATTCACGCTTCAGATCGCCTCAGTACAGAGGCTTAATTGGAGTTTCTGCCCAATATGCTTACGACGCAGAGGCAGGCATGACCCTCCAGTGTCCAGGGGTCGGCGGCAGAGGGCGTAGCCCTTTAATATTACTTTACTTCGAGTGATCTCCACCATGGCATTTCAAGACATATATTTGGACATGTATTCTGACATTTTACCTAACACTCTATCCGACATTTATTTTGGCATTCTATCTGCCATTCCTTCTGGCATTCTATTCTGGCATTCGGGCTTTCTATTTGACATCTATTCTGACAATCTATCTGGCATTTACATGATTCGGTTTGACTGATCAAATATGAGCCAACAACCGGCGCCAGGTGGAATGAAATGAATTTTAGAGTTAGCTGGGCATCTGTCTCGCAAAAGACTGTGCTTCAGATAACACAATGCTGTGAGTCTTGCAATGGGACTTGTAGCTGAGGGTTTGTACAGTTGTCTATAAACCCCAAACACTCCTAAGAGCAATGTGGACAAGAGCACGGAACTTGTCCCCTTCCCTCCACTTCTCTCTCGTCCCCTTCTTGTCCACTTCCCCGACTGAAGACAATATCAGAGAGAATTCAAGATTCCTCCAACAGAAAGATGCTTTGTTGAAGCTCAATTTGTAAGCCCTATGCTTTCTGCAGCAGAACGCTCTGATCTTGGGCTTGCTGTTTGGGTCCGGCAGGGACCACTGGGATCTCGCCCTTGCAGTTGAGGTCCGGCGGGGAACACTCTGATCTTGGGCTTGCTGTTCGGGTCCAGCAGGGACCACTGCGATCACGAGCTTGCAGTTGAGGTCCGGCGGAGAAGGAGGAGAAGGAGGAGGAGGCCAGCTGACATAAAATCCAAAACCCTCACCTGACAGGTGGGGAAAATAAACCAAGAGTAAAAGGAAGAATTAAAAAATAAAAGAAAAGAACAAAAAGAAAGAACAATACACAGACAGAGTGAGAACTTTTGCATGTGCAATGCGCGGCGCCGAAACGGCGCAAGTCAGAAGGCAGCGCTCCACCCAGCCAGCCCAAAGAAACAGCGGAAGCACTGCTTAGTTACCCAGTCCTACTGTAAGACAGTACCTAAGCAAGTCGAGTCGCACCTACGTGGTCAACAAAAAAGATGTCAAAAGGACCTAGCACTGCCGTATCTGGAAACCCAAAGAGCTTTGTTCACCCAGAAACTTAAGGCTAGCATCTCGTCCACAACCATACCGAGAGTCCAATGCATCTTTTGGAAACAGTTTTCGGGGTCGCTTATCACATTCCCAACAAGCTTGGTAATTTAACCAACAAAAACGGACAAATACTCAACCAAGAATGGAACCTGGTCAACAAAAATATGACTTTACTATATGTTCATATATACATATATATATAGTCCTTAACAAACATTGCAAAAAGTGGACTCGACCGACAAGAATGGGGGATATCTTCAAAACGATTGGGACTCTACTGACAAACGATTAAGGGACAACTCCTCAGGAGACTCGCCGTTAAAGCCAGCCATTGCCCGACCCCACACGTATTCCATCATCATTCTGACCTGCCACCGATTAAACAAAACAGCTTTGAATGCCGAAAAAAGAGAAGTTTTTCTCGGCCAAAACCATATATATATATATCTGGCCAAAAAGCACAATGCTTGCGATATCCTGTCACCAGTGGACCTTTATAGGACCATAGAACTTGACCCCATATCAGCGATCCGCTTTTACCGGAACTGTTAAGTGGGTAACATCAAGTGTAACCCAAATCTAAATACATAAATAAATAAATATATATATATAATATATGTATATATATATAAATATTATTTAGATATAGTGTGATTGAAATTTTGAAATTATAAATAAATGCGACAAACATCATGGGACTTCTTGGTTGCCTGGATGATCCTCCGGATTCCTGGCATGGCAACCAATTCCAGCCTGGTGATTTCGCTGAAACCATGGCCCAGAATACGATAGATGATTTAAGATGATTTATAAAGATATTATGATAATGGTGTTTTATGACACTATGATTAAGGTGTTTTATGATATTATGATTATGATGTTTTATGACACTATGATTAAGGTGTTTTATGATACTATGATTATGGTGTTTTATGATGTTATGATTATTGTTTTATATGATATTATGATATTCCAAACCTATGATTTATGATGATGTTATGATTATGGTGTTTTATGATATTATGGTAATGGTGTTTTATAATATTGTGATTATGGTGTTTGATGATATTATGATATTCCACACCTATGATTTATGATGATATTGTCTGTCAAAAATGGCGTTTTTCCATACCTCAAACTACCAGAGGCTATTTAGTTTCCCTCTGGTAATTCAACAGGTTGCTATTGAACATGGCCATAGAAATAGTTGATTTACATTGATTTACCCATTAAACATTGTGATTTTTCTATGGTTATGTTAGTTTACCAGAGGGAACAGCATGTGGCACACTGCATGGACGCCTCTTTTTTCCCGGTCACACCGCTATGTCGCCTCCCCGCAGGTAGGGTCGGCTTCCATCGGTAACGCCAGGGCCATCAGCCGGTGAAGCTTCGCAGGCGTTACCTCGGTAACACAACTTGACCCTGCCATAAGTTGGGGGTTGGAAGATTAGTTTCTGGTTATGTCAAAATAGCTATTGCAAATGACCATTTATAGTGGATTTTCCCATTAAAAATGGTGGATCTTTCCATTGCTATGTTAGTTCACCAGAGGGTAGTTTCTGGTACTGGCAAACTTGTCTGAATTCAGATGTTTTCAGGGTCTATGTTAAATAACCAGAGGGTAAATTGCTATAGAAACTGGCTGATGTCACCCCCACAAATCATGTCTTTTTTATCAGGAGATAGGGAGATCATTGGCTACCTCATCTACTTCACATTTACTTCCAGGATCATACCAGTGGAAGATAGGATTGTGGTTGACAACTGGGTATAGTAACCCGTAGGATCATACCCGTGAAAATCGTCAGTTGTGAGGGGTGACACCACAACAGATTACTAACCACGGATCTTGTCAACAGGCTCCAGGTTGGTGATCGTTTCCAGGGGAAAAAACTGTCCAGGTTGTGACGCTGTCCGACGCACTTCTTTTTATTGATGTTTGCCTAGAAACATTCTGGCAGTCTTTCAATTCAAGTTGCCAACCGTGTCTTTCGTTGTTTTTCACCGTGTGTCTTTGTCCGAAATTGTCTCATAGTCTCAATGTATTTTCACATCATACCACCAAAAAGGCCTTCACTACTTCGACACGCAATCGTAGCCACTCATATTTCCCTTCTTTAAAAGACTCTTCTGTCCGTTCATTGTTGGATCGTCATGGTTCAAAAACAAGGGACAAAAATGGATCCAGGAATTCTATGTAATTCTGGGAACCTATTTCTTGCCCAGCTGCCAAACAGGAAGCTCTGCAACACCGTGAAGCACACGCATAGACAAAGAATACCTAACAGCAAGCTGGGGAAGTAACGAAGGTCCGCCAATTTCCCATATCTGTGATATTAAATTAGACTAAGCTCATATCAAATTAGAACATGATGGGGATTGATCATGTGCATTCCCGGGATCATGTGCATTCCCGGATGGCCAGGGCGTATACTATTATACGATCGCCTTGTGGATCCTTGTGGGGATGGCCAGGGATAATGATATTCAATGACAGGACTGACTGAATTGCAGGGAAGGAGCAAAAGATCAAGAAAGGAGATCTCGAGTCTGAATTCTCACGGTCAGGACCCTGAACCCTGCGACAGGTATCAAATGTACATTTCCGGTTCATCCACCTTCTTGTAAACTCTCTCATGTAGCTCTGGGTAAGGTCACTTCCATGAGGGTCTCTTTAATTACCACATTGTTTCCAAAATCTCCTTATTACATCAACACAAAGAGCGTGGATGATTTTCCCCGTCTCAGTTTAGGAAAGGCCCTTCAATAGGCTGATGAGCGGATTAACATGGATTAGCCATCCCGAGATACTGAAGATGGAGTAGGTGATACTCTGCTCCAAAGGGGAACTTCGTTGAAAGAGTTCTTCACCCTGAAGCCAAATCAACCTCACTGGAGAATGGGAAAACTGGCTCGGAAAATGATGGGAACATCAATCCCTCGACAGATCAGCACCATGGGAACATGTGGACGAGTCTGGGGGGATCACCGAAACCAAGAATGACACCTTGTCAACCTCGGATAAAAAAAGACCCTGGACCCTGACTAACTAAGGCTGGCTTATCAAAAAGAGATGACTACTATTCGCTACCAAATGGTCTTCACCAACAGCCTCAAAAATGTTTTTATCTGAATCCAGGGTTGACATTGATGAACACAACAAAAACACAACAAAAACACAACCATGCCAACCATGCCACAGCTGTTCCTTGAGAGATCGTTTTCTCAACTTCTCCTCCCGTGCAGGAAGCACTCGGTTGCCGCTGCGTCGCGGCCTCATCTCAATGTCCAAATGGTCACCCGAGCGGCCCAAGATCTGTTCCTGAGAGGCTTACAAGGTAGGGAAGTGACGTTGAAAAAAATATGGTGGCCCCCAGTTACAAGTTGCTTTATAATCCCAATAACTAATAACTAAAGTTATAATGATAAGAATCAAAACATAGTTCACTAGAAATGATTTCTGAACCAAGATGAACAACGATAATCCAAATTTGGTTCCAACTCTGCTTAAACAACTTTGCTTAGAATTTCCAAATTGTGGGTTGGAACCAAAATTCTATAGGAACCGATATGCGTTTCTACTCAAACTTTGGGGATTGATGCGATACCCAGGTAACACACAGCCTACGGGCTTTACAAAAACAAACTGCTTTCACCCGTGACGATGTTAGCGGATTGTGATGCTGGTTCTACATTCATCACAAATCTATACAGTTTAACTTTACTTCTTGCTTTTTCTTTTATATATATAATATTGGCACTTAAAAATGGCAATGTCAAACATGCGAAAATCATGTTACAATTGAACATCGCCTGTTTTCAGGGTTTCCATGCAAACATACATCACATTTCAAGTCACATTGGGATGACAGACCTGCCAAGGCTCCTTGGGTGCGTGTGTTGCAGCCATGGTATGGCGCAAACGCTGACTCATGTGGGGCGAGTCTACTTTGCCTCACCTGGTCTGAGCCAATGGCTGATGGAAAAGGCTGAGCCAGATTTCCCCATTCTGGGTCCATGTTCAACCCTGAACCGGTTGGACTTCGATCTTCAGTTCCTACGCATCTTCAGCATTTCGTTGAGACTTACCCTGCAGAAAACCAACATATAGAATCATATAGACATTTGGAGGCTTCCATAAATGGGGCTACCCAAACTGGATGTTTTTTTTTTTAATGTAAAATCCCAATCTAAAAATGATGATTTGGGGGTACCCCTATTTTAGGAAACCTCCATATGGACCCTGAAAACAATGTCTGATGGAGAGAGTGAGGCCAAGAGGCCACGTTCAGAATGGCGAACCCCACCTTGGTTTCAAACGCAGAAGGGAGCGCGAACGAAAATCAAGGGGAAAACAAGAACTTGAACAGGATGTGTAACATGTATGGATATCTAATCTGCTGGTATGTTCATACATGTTCATACAATTCATACATATGGACCGTATGGATATGGATGGCAACAACGGCAATAACTCCTATTTCAACCTATGTTTGACCATGTTTGACCTGTGTTTGAACAAAATGAAGGCATATCAAAGCACTGTTTGCCTGCTCTTGGACCTCCTTTGGGGTCAGTTGAGCATTCAAACTAATCCAGTAGCATTGGTTCAAAAACGGTGTTTGACCGTAAAAAATCATGGCAAGATTCAGCCAGAGTTTCACCGGGATTTCGAATCGAGGATTGGACACTTGATTCCAACCCTTCGGAATGTGCTTGTCATTAATCACGTTAGTCATCGTAGGGATTGCTGAGTTGGAGGGCCTTAATATGTACCTTCAAAACGACCCAGCATGTAGGTGTCCGAATGAAACAATAGAGATCTGATTTTATTTGTTAGTCTGTTTTGCAAAAAGATACATATGTGTATAATGATTAAACTCATTTGGTATCCCACAAGTTCATTAAGATACATAATGATCCCACATGAGTCTGTTCTTCAAACTCGTTTGTGTATAATTGATTCATCTTGGTTCATACATGGAGCATCTGAGCCAGCAGCATTCATTTCACATCTTCACATCTTCACATCATTTCACTGTGTCGTTTTTGCCAGGATGGTATTTTTGGATATTTTTGGCACATCAAGAAATGCAGCCATAGGCACCACACAACGATAGACCACGAAGACATAGACCCAGATGTCACTGACATTGTCCACCTGTGGACATGTTCCGTGGGTGGGCAGCTGAGATCACCATATTATGAATATAATTTCTGTTCGAGAGGGAGGAAATCGATGGCAGGCTATGGCCAGAAAAAATAACCCCGCAATATGAAGGTTGATGTACTAAAAATGGCAATGGTTGATGATGTCTGAATCAATTTTTGCTCAATTAATTAGATTCAATTAGAACTTTTTTATCCCAGAAAAATGAAGGCTTCAGGACCGCCGATCATGAATTTTCATCAGCCAAATAGTGAAGCCCCGAGAAGTCTCAGGGCCAAGGCATCGTTGGTGATTGAGCCACCCCGTTGAATAATAAGCTTGTCAATTTTCGGAAAGCGGTTCATATGGGATATATCTAGATATATCCCCATGACATAAACCCATGTTTGTCGCTTCATCACTCATGTTTCGTCGTTTTTTTTGTGGTTCATGATCCCTTGAAAACAGCCATGAACATATCCCCAATTTTATCACCGAATTTTCTCTACTTAGATGCTCATAAAATTGCATGGTTTAACCATCCCCCAAAAAAACAAGCACCCTCTGGTAAACATACGAATAACTATGGAAAATCACCATTTTTAATGGGTAAATCAACTATAAATGGCAATTTTCAATAGCAAACTGTTAGTTTACCAGAGGGTAGTTTGAATGATCATAGTTTTGAAGACTGGCCATACAGCTGACTCCAACAAAAAATGCTCGGCTGAGTCCGGCTGAGCGTCCAAAATTCTGGCAGCTGGAGCCCAATTGGCGAGTAGCACCTGGAAACCATGGCAGCCAGGGGGAGTTTCCACTGCGTTTCATGGGACGATATGGAGCAAACAATCGAAGATATGAAGAAAATTTAAACGAAGTCCATTGATCGACCAAATGTAAGGCTTTTTGGTACAATATACAATTAAATAATGAATATATAATTATAAATAATATATATATATGTCCCTTCAACCCAATGATATACTCAATAAGATATCAGCACGGGGAGAGTAACCAATCCACGATGACTGATTCTTTCGGGTCACGGAATGGTAGATATCATGGCGGATCTGCAGCAACCCTGGGGATCGATCCTCGAATTAGCCACTGCATTCCAAAGCTGTGTTTACCATGTATTACCTATTAAACTGCATAAATTTAATTGAAATTACCTTAGTTATTAGTTATTAGTTGAACATCTTTGAAAAGAGTGGAACATCCAAAATTTCCGTTGCCATGTTAGATATTGTTAGATCACTGCATGATACTGCATGGTACAAGAAGTGGCGTTTCCATCATTCTGTTGGCACAAAATGTGACCGAGCCAGCCTCAAACATGGTGAGAAAAGTTGACGTAAAGGTTCCATAGTACCTGGCAGCGGAAAGTAACATGGAACCCCAGCAAGACAAGGGACAGAGGATGATTTTTATGGAAATACTGCACGAGGTTCACGGACAATTCCAGGGTGAACCAAATCTGAGACCGGAGAAAAGCTTGCAAAGAGAGGAACGCAGCGACAAATATTTCGGACCCCAAAGAAGCCAAGAACTTGCTCCACACAGGCACTTGTTTATAGAAGCCTCATCTTGTTAAGCATGCATTCTTCTTCTTCTTCTTCTTCTATACTATATATATATGTCCTACATTAGCTAGAATATGGATGAATATGGGGTGTTCAAAGATATTCCCATTTTGGTTGGGATTATGTAACAAACAAAAGCAACTATTTCACGATCATTATATATATATAACCCTGGAATAAATCCTTCTATAGTCAGATCTTTTGCACAAGCGCAGGCCCAATCGGCTGAGCGCAGAATCCAGCGAAACATGCCAAGGGTGAAAACATGTGAACACTATCTTTACCTTGCAGCACATTTTCAAAGCCTAGAGCAAAGAAGGCATGATTGGAATTTGAATATAAAAGAGAAAATAACTGATAAATCCAATTACGATGGAGCATATTGGAGAAAGGCCTCTGCTTTCCGGTGACGATTTGCGGTGACGATTTTCGGTGATGAATCATGAAAGACTCTCATTCTCCCGAGAGCTAGGTCGTTGACTAGTTGTCTATGCGCAGGGTTGTCCATGTCAAATGGGTGTAGTTGATTGAGGGTTTGATAGACATCCGCGTATGTTGCTGACAACCATTGTATTCGAACCTGGGATGTTTACAAAATTCGAGCCTGGGTATTCAGGTTCCCTTGTCAAACAGAACTTGTCTCATAGGGTCGTTAGGTTCAGATCTAATTTAAGGAAGTGAAATCTTACGTTGTACCCTCTGGTAAACTAACATAGCTATGGAAAATCACGATTTTTTATGGGAAAATCCACTATAAACGGTCATTTTCCATAGCTATGTTAAATTACCAGAGGGTACGTTGTAACTACATGGAAGAACACATTCTTATGTCTGTGTTCAGGTGGTTTCTAATTTAGTACTTGACACGGTCATTTGTCATTCTTCGGTCGATGTATGTAGGGGGATGATTGCAGAATCCTTCGGTATCCATTCATCTGGAAACCATCTATGTTCTTTTGATCCGTTAGATTCATACACTTTCTTAATCCACATAGCAAACTACTTCTGAGAATGGAGTGGAACACTTGGAGTTTCCATTTGATTGATGTCCGTGCTTTGTTCCAGAACAATTTGAGCCTGTTACATGTACGGGTGCAATCAGGAATCCGGTTCATGATTTCTTTATGATTGTCCACGGTGTCTGTGAGCAATGTTCATAAAAATACAGCTGACCTCTTTCGAGGGACAGGAGTGCCATCTAGGTCTAAGTATTTGATGGATGATGTTTTTTCGATTGAGAGTGAAATTCACGCATTTGTCTAAGTTCATAAAAACTGGGAATGTCCGTCTGTGTAAGGCTTAAGGGGAGATAGCTGGATTACTACCATTGCTCTCAGCCACTCACTTGGCAACATGGACACAATCCAGGAAGAAGGATGACAATATGTATACCTAGACCCTCCAAGTACCCATAAAAACGTTGTTTTACTTCATAATTTTCGTACTTTTACCATTTGTGTGTGGTATTTTGAGGGTCTAGGTATATAATGGTATATATATATGTATATATACACATATAATGTCATTATCTCGCTCTCTCCCTCTCCATATGTGTAGATATATATATATATATATATATTATGTATAATCTATACACCCACATACGCGCACACGCACACAATACTGCAATTGCACACATGTACGGGCTGCAAACACCACCGGGGATTCTCAAACGCGGGACATGTTCTTGCCACTTTTTGACAGTTCCTTCCAACCACAAGCAACATATCTCGGGATGGCAATATCTTTTTGGTCCATCATAAACCGTACCAATCTATACAGCATTATCAGATTTGAGCAGTCAGTGCCTTTAGTCACATTTGAAGATTGGGACAACCCAAATGTTGCTTTCCTAGAATGGGGGTATCCCAAATCATCCAAGAAATGCAAGACGACTAAGTCGGATTGAAACCACCATGGTGACTTCCATGGGTTTCGATGATCATCCCATATCCCATCATTCATTGAATGAAAAACCCCATGATTATCCCATATATCTGGGTAAATTATAATATTTCACTAACCTGAATCTGGCGGCCATAAAAGGGGATGATTTCCAATATAAAAACCATGATTCCCAGGGTTCGGGAGAACAGGGTTCGGTCGTGATGAAATTTACCCAGAGATAAATCCAGAAATATTTTCCCGTTGGATCCCGATGCTGTCTTGGTGTCTGGGGGATCCAGGATTTGTCGAAACTGGGCGCCTGAAAACAGCTCGTCTCGCTTCAGGGCTGATCGTATCATCTGTCATGTACTGAGAAACCACTTGGCTAATCACCTCAGCCATCAATTTTTTGGGTCACCTTTGAATAAACATCCCAAAGACGTTGAAGAAATCTTCAGAATTCGATTCACCTCAAGATTTCCTGGGGATGGTCGCCATGGATGGTAAAACTTTGCTCACCAGCGATTCTTCCACTGAATTCTGGATGAACTGTGAAAAACCAAGAGGAAACACAGGTTCTAAGTCTTAACTGGTTGGTGGTTTAACCAACCATTTTTAATGGGAAGGAATATCCCATATATTATGGAAAATAAAAAATGTTTGAAACCACCAACCAGTTAAAATCTTGAACTAACAGACTGAAAAACATGAGCCATGCACACTGAAACTCTGAACAACTTTGACCTTGTGACACTGGTGTTTTTGCAACCCCCAGTGCTGCAGTCACTGCTGGTCAGCGACAATGGAGAACATCCAGACACAAAACAAACAATTTGCAAACCTTGAATCTAAGGCAAGGTGCGAGTGTGGATTGTCAGCCTTATGAGTTTTCTGGACACATTTTTTACCCCAAACCTACCATTTGAATCTTTACTTTCTATTCAGTGCAAATAGACTAAATTGACCCTAAGGATATATCCAACAGTATCCAAAGCCCGAGATAGAGAACTGTTCGCCAACATTTTGCTCCCGCTGAGCATCGCTGAGTCCCCGAACCATTCCGGCAATGCACTGCAGCACCACAATGAAACTCAAGGACCAGCAAAGGGTGTTGAAGCTCGCCTCAGTGGGCCCGGGCCAGACACTGGTTCAATAGATTTTCCAAGGGAGGTTGAAAAAAGGAAACAACAGAGCTTGATATGTTTTTTTTGGTTTGTATTTTATATCTGAAAAATATACGATATCATTTCCTCAACCAATTCTGCGATGTGTTGGGGGCTTCAACCCATCCCAATAACATGAAAATCAGCGGGGACCATCTTTCCGCTCTAGAATGATGGAAACTTAAAAAGAAAAACACTGCATAAACATGTCGGATTTTTCACCACCAGGGACCAGAGGAGCATGCGCACTATTCCATTGAGGCGCTTTATTGCTGGATATATAACGTTGGATATTTGAAAAAAAACATGCCATCGCAAGGGGTCACAAGAAAGTAGGGACTCTTGCAGGACACAAAGAGTCCCCGCTCTCTGCCAAGTGTCTTGCACGCATTTCAGCAGCATGATCAGGGAGGACATGCCCTGCCCAGCGTTTCTTGAATCTATCTGGAACCCCCATGATTCTTGTTTTGGTGCCCTCAAAGTAAATCACCCACATAAGCCATTGCACAAGGGGCGTTTGGGTGCATGTATATATACATTATATTAATGCACACTAAAACATAGCATATAAAATGACATAGCACGATAACATAAGATAAGGCATAACCTACTACAACGTAATGTCAAACTACTTTCCATACCATTCCATGATTACATCACATATCACACTACCTCGCCTTCATTTTGAAGCATTACCAAATTGATGTGGTTCAAGCAATAGGACGCCCTCCCCAACATCACCATTTTTATGGGTGGCAAAAAACATAAATCCATATGGGGTGGTAAACATGGCATTGTTTTACCCACCGAAATCGGATGAATTTCCCATGGTCCCCGGCCTCGGTTTGCCGCACCACCCGGATGGCTCGTGCCACTTTGCCCAAACGTAAGAGACGAATGAAGACCGTGTCCTTCAAACGCGGGGCAAGGCGATGCTGGATGATGCTGGATAGTTATCTATGGTTATCTATGATTAAGTTAAGTCCCAACAGCTAGTACAATGTGGGGCCCCCAAGCGTTCTGTTTTTTGGTTTATAAAGCCCAGCTAGTAGGAATTCACAAGAAAGGTGCCTGCCATAGGGATCCTTTTTGGGAACTTATAGTTCTATCATAAACCCAATAGGGATGATGCAAAATCACTCTCAGTCATGGTGAATGGGATAGTTTACCATTGGGTTTGCCACGTTACATATAATTATATATATATACATAATTCTATATATATACACAAAATTATATATATAATTATATATACATAATTATATATATATATACATAATTATATATTTAATTATAATATATATAATTAAATATATAATTATATATAATAATATCATACCGCATGAACCCAAGTTTCTTCCAAGGAAGCATGACCGTAGTATGGTTTGGAGGGTGAAGTCCATTCGAAGTATCTCCATAAAAACTACAATGTGGAGCCCAGGCTGAGCTGGAGGATCGGCGATCAAACATGAGCTTCATTGAGGTTTCACTTGTAGAGACGTAAGATATGTTTACCCTCTGGTAATTTAACATAGCTATTGAAAATGACCATTTATAGTGGATTTTCCCATAAACAATGGTGATTTTCCATAGCTATGTTAATTTACCAGAGGGTAGATGTTTAGATTGTGTTATTGTGTGTGACATATATAATTTCTCTATCTTTAGATTGTGTTCTTGTGTGTGACATATATCATTTCACCATCTGACATGAGAGACCCGCACGGTATTTGACGAACAGCAGGTTGGAAATTACCAGATGAACATGTTTTGGGACACAGACACATAACAGCCACATATTGATAAAGTGGAAACCACATACAGCAACGTTCACCACACTAAATCCAAGCCAAATCCGGAGACCCCAAAATGGCTCAACCACCCAAAAAAACGCAAAATGATCCATCCAACTTGGTTCAAATCGTAACATGTTTCTACTGAAATCAAGCTGCGGAACATTCCAAACTCATAATTTATCTAAGTTTATCTTCCAAGGTGCCAGCGGGAGGAGTTCTTCAAACAGGATTTCAACCACACCTGCGCAGCTCAGTTTGTTTCAACGCTTGATATTGGTTTCTCAAAATCAGGGAGGTTCAACCCCATTTATGGCCATTAAAATGATTTTAATCAGATGATGAGTGTTTCCATAAATCGGGGTACCCCAAAATGGATGGTTCATAGTGGAGAATCCCAATCTAAAATAAGTGATTTGGGGGTACCCCCCATTTCAGGAAACCTCCAAATAATGATGAATAATCATTGGATTTGCAGTAGGGGTACCCTATTTGGATGTCGGAATGCAGACGAAGTAGCTGCATAAGACCACCAGGAAATCCAACCAGTTGAAGGACAGGCGAAAGAATTGCGATCCTCAAATGGAAATGGACAGAAAATGCTGGCTGCAGCTTGGCTCTGGAGGGAGGCATAAAACAACAAGTAACGTTTTTTTATTGCACTCTTAGTAGGTTTCTAAGTACATCTATACATATATATATACATACATACATAAACTAGCTGTTTATTATATATATACATACATACACTAGCTGTTTATTATATATATATTGCATACATATATATATATATATTTGTATATTATACTATATATATATATAACATAATACATGTGTATATATATATATATACATACACATTTCTCCGGGAAACCAACACATTTTTTAAGGTACAATCGCAGTCTTAGCTGTCCCCAAGCCACTTCCAACAAAATAGGATTGTCCGAATTCAGGTGAGAAACAGATATAGCAAGTACGTGCAACACATAGAATCCTATTCGGATCCAATTTACCACGCCTGAATCACCGAACCAGGTGGTATCGTACTACAGCTCTCAAACTCGCCTGCCTGTTGGTCTCTAAAGGAACCTAAACAATAAGATGTTGTATGTGATTCGCTCTTAATACTAAATATCTAATCGACCATCATGGATGATAGATAACATATATGATACATATCTATATTTTCAGATTTCATTGAGTCTCTATATTGTAATTAACTGTCAGAAAAATAAAATATACTAGACGACGGATGGCCCGAGAGCGTAGAGGAGCAGAGTCTTCTGTTGCTAGTATGGAGACACTATATTACAAGACAATATATTAAAGATGTATTAAAGGCAGACGAGAAGAATAGTATCAAGACAATATATCACAAAAACACAAGACCATAGTTTGCATCGTAAATTTCGTATAGTTTTTCACACAAAGAACTTTTTACAAACAGACGCGTTTGCACACAAAGACTTCTACACATAGACGTTTTTACACACAGACGTTTTACACAAAGAGGTTTTTACACACAGAAGCTTGCACACACAGAGAGGCTTTTACACACAGACACTTTTACACACAGACGCTTTTACACACAGATGCTTTTACACACAGACGTTACACAAAGAGGCTTTTACACACAGACGTTTTACACAAAGAGGCCTTTACACACAGACGTTTTACACAAAGAGGTTTTTACACACAGAAGCTTTTACATGCAGACCCTTTTACACATAGACGCTTTTACACACAGATGCTTTTACACACAGACGCTTTTACAGACAGACGCTTTTACACAAGCACCTTCACACCCAGAGACTTTTACACACAGACGCTTTTACACACAGACACTTTTACACAAACACTTTCACACGCAAAGACTGTTACACGCACACGCTTTTACACACAGACACTTTTACACCCAGAGGCTTTTACATACGGAAGCTTTTACATGCAGACCCTTTTACACATAGACGCTTTTACAAACAGACACTTTTACACACACACACACCTTCACACCCGGAGACTTTACACAAAGACGCTTTTACACACAGACGCTTTTACACACAGACACTTTTACACAAACACATTCACACGCAGAGACTGTTACACACAGAAGCCTTTACGACGCTTTTACACACAGAAGCTTTTACACAGAGAAACTTTTACACACAGACGCTTTTACACAAACACATTCACACGCAGAGACTGTTACACACAGAAGCTTTTACACACAGACGCTTTTACACACAGAAGCTTTTACACAGAATAACTTTTACACACAGACGCTTTTACACACAAACGTTTTTACACACAGACGCTTTTACACACAAACACTTTTACGCACAGAGACCGGACCCGTGAAATTGCAATTTTACACCAGTTTTTGGCTATCGAACCTCATTTCGTGGGAAAGGGTTGCGTTTCGTGCCGTCTCGTTGGCGCTGCCCACGCCTTCAAGAGAGAAATAGAAAAGAAGGAGAGAGCAAGAGGGCAAGAGAGCAAGAGGGCAAGAGAGAATGTGAAGATGTGAAGATGAGAAGATGTGAAGATGTGAGGATGAGAAGATGTGAAGATGAGCAGATGTGAAGATGAGAAGATGTGAAGATGTGAGGGTGTGAAGATGAGAAGATGTGAAGATGAGAAGATGTGAGGATGAGAAGATGTGAAGATGAGAAGATGTGAAGATGAGAAGGTGTGAAGATGAGAAGATGTGAGGATGATAAGATGTGAAGATGAGAAGATGTGAAGATGAGAATATGTTTTACAGACCCCCACTATTGGAAGAACCCTGCGCTCAGACGCTCTCGGGAATAATTTGGCATTGATAATTCGCCATATTACAAAACTGACAAACACTGATGCAGTCGGCCCATTGATGTCACATTGAGTATATGTTTAAAAGAAGGAAACACATTGGGATTGACATTCTGAAGGATTTTGGCTTTGGGATCGTCGTCCTTTTTTCGTCAACGGTTGGAACGGTTGCTAGCTGTCATGGATCCATGGTGTCTGGACCCATGGATCCTCAGTTGACGCAGAAAAACTCATGGAGGATATACACATGTCTATGGTCATGTGTGGATCTAGGTATAGAAAAATAATGATACTAATCTACTAAGCTCCAAAAATGATAGAAAAGTAACCTCACACTAAAAAGAACTAAATCACGTTTCAATCTATTTGAGGTTTATATATCAATTATTTATCTATCCGATTCTATCCCAATCTTTAATTATGGTTGGCTTTACATATATTATGGCCTTGTAGATTGTAGCTATTGTATGTAATATATAGATCAGATCGTGCATATATATATAGCACTGGTAATCATCTCCAATATCAATATTTATGGGTTTGTGATATGGATCTGGTTGGGTTATTTTTGTGTCCATATCAGAATGGGATCATGGTTGATTCTGAGAAATAGATAGTATATCTATATATATATATACAGTACCAATCAGAATCTATTTGGTGGTTCCGCAGAATGGGAGATCCCCAAGTCACCCAAGGCTTCAATATTACAATGGTCTAACTTGGGATGACTTGGGGGTACCCCCATGGATTGGAAATCGCCATTTTCGGGATGCTGGTTGTTTGCCCTTGCCGCTGCCGGGTATCTCAAGAATCCAATGCGCAGGACGATGTCCACCTATAATGAGAGACCAAGAAAATAGGGTACATTGAAAGATGACACTAGCTGGTTGGTGGTTTGAATCATCTTGAAAAATATGAGTCAATGGGAAGGATTATCCCATATATGAAATGGAAAATCGTCCAGTCATGTTTGAAACCACCCACCAGAATAGGGATTTACTGGGATTATTTATGGGACTTAATGGGATGTGATGGGATGTATGAGGATGACCCTTCCGAAGCTAATTCAACATAGCGACATAGAACATGGCTATTGATTGTTGGTCTACCATGATTTAACTATTAAAAAATTCCGATTTTCCAGTTCGCAAACTGTTAGTTTGCCGGAGGGTGTGGTCCACAAGGGAAAAATAGAAAAACTGCGTGACATGTTGCTTGGACTTTGATCTTTGAAGCGTTTAGAGATATCAAAATTTATCCATCATTTTGACCGTCGTTTGAACAAGACTCGGAAAGACATACTTTTCGGACACCTATGACATATGTGGGCAGGAATTTCTGACTATGGCTATTTGCATTCTGGCAGCTGTAAATGCAGTACTCGGTTTGGAAGACCAGTTTATCTGCCACAAAACTCATTCATTCCCTCTTGCATGGCAATTTCCAGATTTGTATAGCGTGTGATACCTCAACTGCAAGAGGGACACTTCCAAACTTCCAGCAACCACCACTGTTTTTCAGTATGTCAGCCGTTGCTTTGGGTCACCATATCTGATCGTTCCTTCGCACATCCCCATTTAGCCAGGCATTGGGTTTTGGAAAGTGCCTTAAACTCAGAGTTCAACCAGCTTAAAACATCTCAAAACGTCTTAAAACATCTCAAAACATCTCGAAACATCTCAAAACATCTTAAAACCATGATTTTCTCCTGACTTTTTAAGACAACTTGCTGCTCCAGCGTTTTTTGGATGCGGCTCAAGCACCAGGAAGGTGATGGTGAAGGCCAGGTTCATCGTATCAAAGACGTGCTGGGCAGAGGGCCACACCTGCGACCATCGGGGATTTGCAAAAATGCTGGTGAATATCGTGGGACCATAGAATTTATAATGGGAATATATTATAATGGGATTTAAATGGGACTTAGAGAATAATTATTGTATAATATTTGGGTAATGGGATATATATCCATGATGATTATTTTATTCATAATGGGGTTTAATATGATTCTGGTTGGTGGTATACCTACCCCTCTGAAAAATATGAAGGTCAGTTGGGATGATGACATTCCCAATATATGGAAACATAAAATTCATGTTCCAAACCACCAACCAGTGATTATATTATTGTGAAAATAGGGGGACCAGAATATCTGGGCAAATTATCATAATTCATTGGGCTGCCCCGGCCCACTGAAATGTTGGGCCATGTCGGGGATGATTCCCGTATAAAAACCATGATTCCAGTGAGGGAGAACAGTGAGGTCGTTATAATTTGCCCAGATAATATATTGTAATATACTATACATGATGGGCCCCCCAGTTATAAGTTGGTTTATAAACGATTATAAACCCCATTAACTATAGTTAAATCTACCATAAACCACAGTTAAGCCACTTATAAGGCAACTTAGCTATCTTGCGGGCCCCATCCTGTATTATCTATATTCTGGATTAATTGATTTAAATTTGATTTAAATGGATGATAATTGTAATGGAATTTAATCATATTTAATCAATCATGGAACTATTAGATTATACTTTCCTGTAATGAAATTTAATGGGATACTATGGATAGTCATGAATTTCACCAACTTGGGGATATCTCATGATATATCCTTCAGTAAACGTGGCTTGCTTGAAAATCCACCATCTAATTCGGGAATTTCACTACCTTCCTTACACAATCATCAACCACCATAAACCAACCATATTTTGATGGCTTATACCGCTTTTTGATGGTAAACTTACAATGTGAGGCCCCCAAGATAGCTAAGTTGGTTTATAACTCCAATAACTATGGTATATGGTACTTATAACTATAGTTACTGGGGCTTATAAACCAACTTATAACTGGGGGGCCTCACATTGTAGGGATGGTTTACTACAGCATTGCTTACTAACTTCCGGTCATCAGTCACATGGCAAGCTGGGAAATCCACAAACTAAATGGATGTTTCAACGGGAAAAGCACCGAACTTAAGCGTGGGGATTTTCCCGCACGCCACCGAACTGAGTACCGGAGGGTAGGAAGGTGATCTGATGATTCTGGTGGTGACATCGCTTGTTGAGATAGGATGTATATGGATGTATAGTCCAAGTTGCACCCCCATGTTATTCTCTGAATAAAGATAATAAAGAGCTGCGCGAGACATGTTGCACTCTCCAAGCGAGGAATTCTTGTGCGTGTTTCTCCTCTACATGGCGTCCTGTGAATCCAACAACATCACAATATAATCCCAAGAACTTCAGATAGACACAGCTGCTCGATGAGGGGCAACCAACTCCGCTCAGGTTCGGTGTCAATTTTCGAGGATGGTCACTCATGTTAAATCACAGGGTGACGTGTGTCACATCTCAACATGACATACCCGGCCTGGTAAACTAACATAGCTATTGAAAATAACCATTTATAGTGGATTTACCCATTAAAAATTGTGATTTTCCATAGTTAGGTTAGTTAACCAGAGGGTAGATAGTATAGCATCCACTCCCTTCACCACCACAGGCTGAGGCTTATTGGAACTCTCCCCACCTGCTCGGGTGGTTTATGCATCCGAGGATAGTCCAGACTGTGTCCCACAACATAGCCTGAATGCCCAAAAGCTACCAGGGGAGGTCCCTCCCAAAGGTTGCTAAAACGGGAAATGAACCAACCAAGAATGTCAGGCCCGGATCGGATGCACCCAGTCTAAATGGGGGGACTCATCAAAAATTGTGATGTGTCAATTTTTCCTTTATAAATGGTATTCCCCATGAGTAAACTATATAGGGGTTTATGAGTCCTGCGTTGATATTAGGGGCAACAGCAAGCCAAAATAGGTCTGAAGGGAAGTCATGTTCCCGAATGAGAAATCGAGAAATCGGCCCATTTCTGGGCAAAGTCAGAAATGCTTGGTGGTGCGCTCAGGTTCGGTGTCAATTTTCGAGGATGGTCACTCATGTTAAATCACAGGGTGACGTGTGTCACATCTCAACATGACATACCCGGCCTGGTAAACTAACATAGCTATTGAAAATAACCATTTATAGTGGATTTACCCATTAAAAATTGTGATTTTCCATAGTTAGGTTAGTTAACCAGAGGGTAGATAGTATAGCATCCACTCCCTTCACCACCACAGGCTGAGGCTTATTGGAACTCTCCCCACCTGCTCGGGTGGTTTATGCATCCGAGGATAGTCCAGACTGTGTCCCACAACATAGCCTGAATGCCCAAAAGCTACCAGGGGAGGTCCCTCCCAAAGGTTGCTAAAACGGGAAATGAACCAACCAAGAATGTCAGGCCCGGATCGGATGCACCCAGTCTAAATGGGGGGACTCATCAAAAATTGTGATGTGTCAATTTTTCCTTTATAAATGGTATTCCCCATGAGTAAACTATATAGGGGTTTATGAGTCCTGCGTTGATATTAGGGGCAACAGCAAGCCAAAATAGGTCTGAAGGGAAGTCATGTTCCCGAATGAGAAATCGAGAAATCGGCCCATTTCTGGGCAAAGTCAGAAATGCTTGGTGGTTAAAAAACCAATCCACAAAAATATGCGAAATCATCTCAACCAACCATCCCTCATGTATGGTTGAACAGTAATAAATATTTGACACCAAGAAAATATCTATATTTTTCCTGGGGTGGTGTTAGCATAGTCAAATAGTACTTTTTGTTTCTTTGAAGTTGTGATCTTGAAGCCAAAAAAATCGGCCATAATCACATGATTTATAGCGATTATCCATATAATCCATTATCAATGTAATCCCAAAACCCAAAAGCCTATGACCCATGACAATTTTTCAATTCGTGGGATATTACTGTTTACTATAACAATCCATCAATAATAATGGATCATAATGAATGGTATCATATCTTGATAGGATGACAAGTCATTTGACCCAATGTGGGAGGAACCATCAACCGAGTATGATGTAATAAGGAAGACCTGGTCACCCAGCAGCAGGAATTATCAGTCACTGTTGTTACAAGAATCCGTTCCCATTTCTGGTGCCCATCAATCTGAATTGCAACCAGTTTAATTATGAATTGTTCAATCATAATTTGCTCAATCAATGTGTTAATACATGTTATTTAATATTATGAAATTATGAATGAACAATTCATAATTAGTTCAAATGATTTGGTAAATCAGCTGGTCAATACAAGATGATTTGCTGAACATCATAATGTGACCAATATTTTTTGTAAGACTGTACTTAAGCAAATCACCTCACAGCATATGGGGGTCCGTAGCCCCCCTCCCGTGTGAGGTCCTGAGCGCTCAGGACCTTGTACCACCTCGAGGTGACTATCTTAACTACAGATGAAAAAAAAATCCAACTAGGGGTTACAAGGTCAAACGGCCTACCCCAATCTACGCTGGGGTGAAGAGGTACAAGGTCCTGAGCGCTCAGGACCTGACAGGGGATGGGGGTTGGTGGCCCCCCTCCTGTACAAGGTGATTTGCTTAAGTACAGGTGGAAAATTAAAAATATTCAGGATGGGAATTCACTGCGAATTCATTCGGTTTCCTTTTCAGTAGTAGGCTTGCACCACGTACCCATTTGAAACTTCGGGGTCATCTCCGCACAAACAGAATCAGCAGCCAGCATTCCTTTCCCCAAATCCCAAGGTTCGCTCAGTGGGCAATCACCACTGCTAAGGCTAATCAAATGTAGGTCAAAGCTAATCTCATTGCTGCTCCCCACCCTCTTCCTGGATCTTCTCTTCTGCCAAAACCATTTCCTCTTCAATCTGAATATCCCTCACAAAAAGATCATCGCAATCACAATCGTTTGAGATGCAGTTCAATGCTGATCTGTCTCGCCTCATGCAAAGGCAAGTCATGGCATAGACTTAAAATGATTGGTGATTCAACATAATATAATCAGAACTAAATAATGACTAAGCCAATTCAAAGTTACCGATTCAGAAACTTCTTCCAGTAGCACAGGTAATGGAACCGAACTTCCTCTTTGTTGATGCTAGCATGGAAGGCTAAAATTGTATAATACTATTTGACTATCTTAATTGCATCCCCAAAAGACTGGTTGGTTAGTTCCCTCTGGTAAACGTTTACATAGCTATGGAAAATCACCGTTTTCAATGGGTAAATCCACTATTTCTATGGTCATTTTCTATGCCGCAAACTGTGAATTTCACTACCAGAGGGTAAGATCTTTGAATCACCTTCATGAATTCACGGGAGAAGCAGCCATCCCTGGACGACGAATGACAGCCATCGATCCCGCCTTGAAATTCAAACTCCACGAACATGCTGATGGAGTTGACAATAATCAACAAGCCCATCACCAATTCCTCCACCGGTTGCCGGTCGAATTGTCGTTTTGTGGCAGTTTTTTTTTATTGCGGCTACACCGAAAACCCAGACTGTGGGACAGTCGGACATCACATTCTTCAACAGGTCAGTAAAGATGACATAAAATGGAAAGGTACCATCTGGTTATTTGACATAGCCATGGAAAATCACTTATAAATTGAGATATTTATAGGAAAATCATCTATTTCTAGGGCCATCTATACCATGGCTTAGTCATAACCAGAGGGTAAATATGTCACCCCTCACCGGTAAATACCGGTGGATATTTCACATGTGGGATCAGGCCCCAGTAGTCTAGGCTCCGTGAAGTGCGCAGCGATGTTAAAACTTTGGGGTGTTGGTTTCAAGAAGACCAACGGTTTTACTCAAAGAATCAAGCATTATATGATTCCTCGGTGTATGAAATACATAAATAATATACTGTAATATATATATATATTATACATATTATACATATATACATATATACATATATACATATATATATATAAATATGCATGTGTGTATTGGACGGGATCGTTGATACCGTTTAGGTGTGGCAAATCCCAACAAAACACAATGCTTGCAACTTGCAAGCAAAAAACATGAAAGGGAACATCTAAAATCAATGTGCTGCGGTCAATACCCTCTGTCATCCATCATCCCCAATCAACCAGGTAGTAAAACCCAAACAACTGATCATCAAGCATCATGTCGGGGTTATATTATCCATTTATACCTCAACATTTGATGGTTGAAACCCATTGTTGATGGTCAACAAAGTAGTATAATCCTTTCGAATCATACACCCGCCATCATTTCTCAATGATATCACTATATGCCATGATTCTAGGTTGTTGAAACCATAAATCATAGTAACATCACAATCACAATCTTCGCTTGTTGAATCTCCAGTGTTTGATGGTTCCGAAACCCCTATTGTGGATGGCTAAACCCCAATAAGATCCAATAAGTATATATAGAGATATAGCTACCATGAACTATACTTGACCTAGATGTAAACGAACTTAGCGAAGTATGGGGCACCACCTTACGGACACTTTCATCGCAATAATTGACTCAGGGTCAAAGTGGCTACTCCTTAGCCACGCCAAGTCCAAGTGTCATAGATGTCACTTTGCAAGAAGCTGCGGCACCTGTCCCAAGTCGACTTCGCCTGTGCAAGAATTGCGCATTGAATAGGGAAAATGAGGGAATTCATGGGGTTTTGGGGTTGCCGTAAGAACAGATGTGGGTGGATGGTTTGATTGTTCCCTACTTCGAAGAACTTCATTTTTGAGGATGGGGCCGATCTCCTTGCAGCCGCTTCTTGTGCAGAATACCAAGTCATCAATGGCAAAGTGCCCCTATATGTGCCCCAAAAATAAATAGGGCCAGTACTAAACCAAGGGTTGTGGGGTATTTTCTGTGAGCCATGAATAACAACTTGTTCCATCCCATTGAGCTGGTTCGATTGATTAATAGGTACAGTACTAGAGTATCCTTGTTGTGGAATAAAATAATTCAACAAAGGCAGGGTAATATAACCCCCTGTAATAGCCAATCAACAGGGCTATCACTAACGGCTCATACGGGTTAAAGCATACAGAATCGATGTCAATCTCCAAACCATTTAGCCCAGCCCTGTCATGGTAGACAATAGTCCAAGCAGCATGCAATCAAAGCACCCTGTAGATATAATCATATACAGGTATATATATATATGCACATATAGATATATGTTTAAGCATATATATATGTATAAGTTGGTAAATGTAGCAATATGGAATATGATACATACACATATATATATACATAAGTTTGTAAATGTAGCAAAATGGAATATCATACATATGTATAATGTGCAAGAATCATGCAATAAAAGCACCCTGCACATATCATCATATACATGTATAGGTAAAAGTTTAGGCATCTATATATATATATATATTTGGAAATGTAACAATATGAAATATGGTACATATGTAAAATTTGCAAAATAAAAAAATATCATCAACATGTCAAAACAACAAATAAACAATGTATATAACATCATACAAAATATGTGCATACATAAATGTTATATATGATGTGTTATACATATATATATATTTATAGTAACATATACGTATATAACCGTATATACATAAAGAAACATAAATAGGTACTTAATGATTTTAATGGCATTATATGGTATTTACTTTGGTATGAGTATAACGCACATAGTCAGAGATGCCAGGTGCCGTGCGGCCTTCGGTAGATCCTCCTCGCGGAAATCGTGCGTGACATCCTGGATGGTCATTGGTCAATGGTTATGGCTGCCAAAAAACAATGGTGCTATGGACTCCCCCACAAGACGGGATATATTGACGCTATAACTATGGTTATATATATATATGTATAATATATCATTATAATATCATTATATATCGACTTCGAAGTAGAACTGCAGTTCCAAGAAGGGATTCCAAGAATTCGTGGATATATTGTATGGGAGAGATGAGCATCTCCGACCTGATGGAACAATTTTAAACTATGTAACTTGACCATGGCACATGTGGGTATGGTTCTCAATTAGCGTACCCATCCACCAACCGAACTGGGCACAGTATGGCACTATCACATATCATTTACAGTCTCACCAATTGATCATGAAGCAGCAGCGGTGTACATCATCATCTTCTTGTCTTACAACCTGGATGTGTCAATACTCAAATTATCGCCAGGCTTTGTCGGCTGAGAGTTGTGAAGCAAAGTTGCCGTTCAGAAAGTCACCTATAGCATTCTCTGCAATAACCACACCTCGAGTCATTATCTCTGTCCGTAGTAGACAGCAACTGGCACGCGAATATGATCGGTCGCATGCATACATGTATACATATATAATTATATTATATTATATACATACCAATTGATCCACTTTGAAGGGCCCATGATCTGCTTTATGTGGTAAAACAAATAACAACTTCGAGTCTCCGGCTTCTATGCAAATTTTCTCCATCCAAATTGCATATCGAATGTACAAATTACCAACCTGGATAAATCCCTGAGTTCTTTGAGCAAATGGCATCACTTTCAGAAAAAAAAAAATATCTCCAACCAAATCATATATTGGATATCCCCAATTAGAAGCATGGATTAGATGGGTTCTTAACCAGCCACTGGGATGTCTAAGATCATCTAAGTCTGGGGGATTGACACCCCAAAATTTATGAGCTTCTGGAAGGTAGATGAAGGTAGTTATGTCATGATGCTCATGAGCCACTAAAGAAAAACTTGGGCCAGGATCTGGAAAAGTAGAGGTACTTTCCAAATTAAGGCTATTTTAAGAGATAGTTCGCCCATGTTAGCCCTACTAATCATGATTTTGGTGACGTCACGACGTGAGTGAGATCGAGATCGAATCTATTCATTCAAGTTTTTATCGGCTGCAGAAAATATCCTGGACCCATGGTTAACCCCAAACCTACTGTGGATGAAAGAAATCCAGCACCAGTTGGTAGATGGTTTATCACGGTATCCCATAATTTACAGTGTTCCATAGGAATCCCAATAGCTACCCTGCCTGGTGCAGGATTTCGCAACCATCCACAGTAGGATTTAGATCTGTCCTTTCTCACAGATTTTCCCGCCTCTGGGTAACATTCTGTATCATCCTTCAGCGATTCCGAGGAGCGCCTCTCTCCGCACTCACCACGGAATGGTCGATACGTCAGTAGACATTAATGGCAGTGAACAATCAGTTGGGGGGGGACCATGGAAATTGTGACTCCCCAAATCATGAAAAACAGATTGAAATCACTGCAAAAGAGATGTTCCCGAAGAAAAACATCTGGCATTTTCAAGAGAGAAACAACTCCAACTTCTTTTATGCGTCAGACTACAACCAAATCCCATCGTTTTCCCCTTTGAATGAAAAAATGGAAAGGTCTCAAAACCCACCCAAAAAACTGTCTAAAGCCAGATTTCCTCCATGAACCTGACCAGAAACCGGGGGTGAAATCCCATCACTTCTCCAAACAAAGCCGGACCTTACCCAAACACCGGACCTGGAACAACCGGGCTTTTTCCATCAGGTTTGTCTGAGAAAATTGGGCACTTGCAAATCCAGGATTGTCATCATTTTCCCAAAATTTCCCGATTGAAACAGCCAGCATTTGGGGCTGAAATCCAGCATAAAAACAGGCACCACAGCCACAGATCAAACTGTTGCCATCCATACGCTGCATCCTTCTGCAGTTTTTTCCCCAGCCTTGAGGATAAAGTTTCTTTCACGGTCCTGAGCTGTTCTGAATCTCACTATGAATAGGTCACCTTTAAAATCAAAGATAGCTGTGAAATCCCCGAACTGGAGGTTCATAGCTCGGAAAATCAAGTATCCATGGAAGATATACCATTGCCAGGTTTTACTACCCAGAGGGTCAGGGATTTCTACTTTTGTTTGGGGGGGCTCTTCATGCAGTTAAGACCCTTTACCAGTTATAAGTACTTATAACCCCATTTATAGAATGTATAAGCCCATTTATAACCAGTTGTAACTAATAAATGGCCATAACTGTGGAAATAGATCCGTCATCGCTTAAGCGAGAAATGAATAATTCCGTCACATCAGAAGCGACGGAAGATCAGAGCGATACTGGGAGTCCAAGCAGCAGTCATTCATCACACGTATACAAGGTTAAATACATAATTAATGGGGCTTTCCGGAAATGGTGGTACCTCCAAATCATCCATTTATAGATGGGATTATCCATTAGAAACCATCCAACCAAGGGGGTGCCCCCATTTATGGAAACCGCCATGTATGTGACATAATATATGCATATACACATACATCAAACATAAGAAATAGTGTATGTTTCTGTGTGCTTGAGGCAATGTTCTTCAAAGTTTTTTCTATCACACACCCATCATCACTTCGAGGGAAGCAGAGTTCTTGCCGAACCCAGCTGGGAATCAAACATGGCTGGCTTGGAATTTCTAAGGGTAACCGATTTCTACACATGTATACATCAACCATGGGCTTAAAAGTGCCAGCTTTGATTGCGGGAACACATCATATACCACATATGTACGTAACGTATGTATGTATGTATGTATGTATGTATGTATGTATGTATGTATGTATGTGTATGTATGTATGTGTATGTATATGTATATGTATATGTATATGTATATGTATATGTATATGTATATGTATATGATATATGATATATGATATATGATATATGATATATGTATATGATATATGATATATGTATATATATATATATACATATGTATATATATATATATATATACACAAATATTAAATATACACACTATCATCTGCCGTCTACCTATTGGTGGTTCAAGGGGGGCTATCAGTTGATTCATCAACCAAAGGGAGAAGTATCAGGGTAGACACCAGGAAAAAAACACTGTTTGACTACTGGAAAACAAAAGGACGGTTCACCCCTACTCTCTACACTGGACAAAAAAACGTAAGACTCTGCAAAAAAACAAACCTAAGAATCTCTGCTTCGGACATTTTTTTGCAGCTGAAATCTCTTATTTGTACAATATTCGCAGGGTTTTGGAACCTAAACATGCAATTTGCATGGTATTTCAGGCGTTTTGGCCTTGAATCTTTGAGATTTATTTGCAGCTGAAATCTCTTGTTTGTAGAATATGCGCAGGGTTTTGGAACTTAAATATGCAATTTGCATTGTATTTAAAGCGTTTTGGCCTTGAATCCCTTGTTTGCACCGTGCTCGCAGCATCTGGGAGCCAGCATCTGTACTACACTTGGGATTATCTGCAATATTTCGTGGTATTTGCAACATATTGGGTAGACAGGGGGTTTGCCCAAACTTCGTCGTCTCTTGCACGCACTCATGTCGACCTCTCTCTTGTCTTGACTCTTGTTTGGTTGGGGGGGCAATAACGTCTTCATGTGCGTTTTCCTGTAGCATGCACTCATGTCGACCAAAAGCACTTGCCGCCTTGAAACAAGCCGTTGGCAAACTGTCTTTCTCTTATTGAATGTTGGTTTAGACTTTAGGGGTAGTTTTGCAGTCTATTTCAGTTTTTGTTATGTTGTGCATGGGTGGTATTACTGTATAGCTTATTTAGGCTTTGCCAAGGGTTTATTTGGATTGCACTCTTTAAGTTTTTAATCTTCATTTATGGTTACTTTGGTGCTTCTTTATGTGTCCGTTTGTCTTATATATTGCCGATTTATGGTTGGTTTGGTGCTTGTTTGACTTTGTTTTCATGTTTATTTAGTTTTGGTTTAGGTTTCTAGATGTCATTTTAGGGCCTAGTTGGAGTTGTTTGGATGTTTTTGGGTGCTTCTTTCAGTTCGTTTTAGGGATGTTTATGTAGGACGGTTGGTTTGGGTTTTATTGAGGTTGGTTTGGACCAGGGGACAGAGGACCGGGGGGCCAAAGGATCAGGGCAGCTTTATTTTGTTTCCAGTAATTTTATTTATTTTTGCCAGCAGCCAGGATCCTATTTTTTCCAGGAAACTTGGATTTTGTTCAGTATCATCCCAAATGATCAATCCCCCGTTTCTGTTGATTGTTGATACGCTATGCTAGATATATTCCATTTTTTGTAGTGCCTAAACATATCTTCGATTCCAATGATTCCAATGATTCCCAAATCAATGTGGCATATCCATCCAAAAGCTATAGGCATTGACATTGGACAAAGCATTGTTTTGGGGTCCCATTTGTTTAAGGACAATTTGACAAAGATCAGGAGATGTGACTGATGTGACAATTCGACTCTTCTCAATCTCACCATCTCCCAGTCTTTAACTGGATCCATGTTCAACCCCAAACATCAGATTTATATCTATATATTCTAGTCATTTTAAGCATTCCAGGCATTCCAACTATGAAACATTTCCTGGTCCAGGCATCATATTCTTGGTTAATTCATGTTACTTATATCCCATCAACATCATCAACATCATACAAAATCACCATGAAATCACATCAAGAACATCTCTGATTTACCCAGTTCCATGGATCCTTTCGTATTTTTTTCGCCCAGCCGCGTCAGGGGTGTGGATTTCATGGTCGCTTGAGACGACTCCGCCTCTGATTCTCCGGAGTATGACACGTCGGCTCCTGGCGGGTTTTGGTCGGGGACACCATGGGAGAGGGATAGCCTCCCCAGGAGAAAATGCTGGATCTAGTTGATGTTAACGGGTTTTATGGGGGATATCTCCAGGAATGAGTGGCATATATTATATAACTTTAAAATCAGCAAACAAGAATGATAGAATAGTGGCTTTACCCTCTGGTACTCATGGTTTGCTGGAAAGCTCCCTCAGTTACTTCATTTCTTCTCCCAGCAGTTTTCCCAGCCAGCCACACTTGATTACCAGAGAATAGTCCTGTGGCAAACAGCCAATATGTAAGTCCAGTAAATGTGCTCCGTGATGCTCCATGTATGGACTATTTGCCTATTTGCTAGATTCTAGGCTAAATGTTGGTAAATCCTCCAGGTACAGTTGGCTGAATTTTGGGGTGAAAATGTTGGTAAATATTTGTAACTACTTCATACATGGAGCACATGGGATTGATGCTACAGCGAAACCATTTGTAAAAAACCCACTGCATTAAGAACTTCAGGGGTGGGTTGCTGGATTCACCTCGAATCTACCCTCTGCTTGAAATAAGAATTTTCGGGCACGCGGGATTTGTGGTTATTGGTTCTTATTTGCCTTTCCTCAGGGTACTGTACACTACCCCTGTCTGGCTTCGTCCCCCTACAAAACGCCACAAACTACACCCCTAAGAACTAACCCCTTAAGAACTTGAGGGTACCATCATTCACAATTTGAGAACCCAGGGTAGGCATGGGTAGGCAATGGTAGGCATGGGTCGGCTGGAAAATTCTTATTTGATTCTTATCTAACGGTTCCGCGGTACCTGCTTCCACCATTTCCAGGGGATCTTGAAAGCCTCAAAGAACTTGAATTAGATGCCAAAGGGAGAGTGCACCCCTCTAAAGATTTGACTGTTTTGGGGTTCCTTACCATATGGAACTGTTGGTGTATCCCAAAATGTGTGGTGTGTGCGTTCAATTTCAGGGCTCCGCTGGGAAAAAAAAACAACCCCCCCACCCCAAGTGGCCCAAGATCTTAGACCACCAATCCACCTATTCTTCGAACACATTTTGTGACATGACCAACACAAGAAAACAGCCTCCAGTTGCAAGTCTTCTGAAAAACACATCCAATTAACTATGGAGATTGCCCACCATAAATCATACGTATTCCAATTCCCTCAATTTTCAAAAGCCACTAGAAACAATGGCTGACTGGGGAAAAAAAACAACAACATTCTATGGGGGAAAGACAACATTCTACGGGAGTGTAAGTGTGTAATTGATATGAATCGGGAATGGGATTACACTTCCAAATCCAAGTTACAATATCTAGTGAGACCACTTCCAGCGAACCCATCCCCATCTCAAAGCCTGCTGAAGGAGCAGGTTCGTCGGAGGTACGAATGGTTGCGAGCCTTGGTGGCCACAGTTTTCCTTGTGAGTCTCAGATACTCTGTATTTTTTTGGCTGGTGAGTCCCTATCAACCAATTGAAATACGCAAGTATCTAAAATTGACCGAGTCCATAGTGCTTTTGTTCTACCATTACCACTATGGTAAATGTTCCGGTGTCAGCTTTGATTACCAAATGCTGCCTGACTACAAACTGGGACCCTAAGGAAAATCTGCCCCCGGGACTATCCCCCCTTTCTGTTGGCTACGGTGCGAGCGTTTGATATGTTTATTTGGATATGTGTGACATCTAGACCATCTAATGTAATCATTTTGCAAATGCTAAAGTAGGAACTCCTCACTACCTATATGGTGTATGCAGTTATGTATACATCAATCAATGCATATACTCCCAGTAGTACCGCGCAAGGCGGTGGCGGAAGTTTCAAAAATAGGAAACACATAGGAGAGGTTGGTTGTTGTGAATCACGGATGGCAGAGCGAAGCCACTGATGGACCCAAAGGTGGTTGAGGTCTCCTCTCTTTCTCTCTATTTCTCTCTCTTTCTCTGACTATCTACCTATCTACCTACCCACCTACCTACCTACCGATCTATCTATCTATCTATCTATCTGTCTAGCCATCGATCTATCTATCTATCCATCCATCCATCCATCCATCCATCTCTCTCTCTCTCTCTTCTCTCTCTCTCTCTCTCTCTCGCTGTCTGTCTGTCTGTCTGTCTGTCTCTCTACCTATCTATCTATCTATCTATCCATCTACCTATCTATCTATCTATCTCTCTCTCTCTCTCTCTCTGTCTGTCTGTCTATCTACCTATCTATCTATCTATCTGTCTATCTATCCATCCATCCATCCATCCATCTATCTTTCTCTCTCCCTCTCTCTGTCTGTCTGTCTATCTACCTATCTATCTATCTATCTATCTCTCTCTCTCTCTCTCTGTCTGTCTGTCTGTCTGTCTATCTGTCTATCTGCAAGCTGGAAAACGAAGCTATTCTGCGAGACTTCCTCATTTTCGAAGTTGACAACATCAAAAACGAAACAATTCTGCGAGACATCCTTCAAAAATGGAAAGTTGAGTGCAGAGCTGACGGCCTCGTACCAATTCGTTTTGCGATTTTTCCAGTCCACCTGTCTGAAGTACTGCGCCTGCCACGAAAAAGTGATGCCAGATCATACGAAGTGCTGCACCTGTCACGCAAAATCATTTCCACAAACCTGAAGATCTGATGCTCCAAAATGCAACCCCTCTCAGGAAATCAGCGCCCGGACCTCCTAACAGCTCTGATGAACATGTCTCTTGTACTGCGCCTGCCACGGAAAATGCATCTTTGCAGATCCTCTTCAAATGTCCCAGGCCTGCCATCGTTTTTGGGAATGCTACAAAACCCTCACGTTTCTGCTCACTTTTGACAAAGTCCACAATCCCTTGCGCCTGCCACGCGAAACGACATCTGAACGTCCAAGAGTGGTCCCAACCCCTGGTGTTTTTAACATTTTGACTTCGAAATGTGCTTCACGCCACAACGGCGTGCACTTTTTCGACATCTCAATTTCCAAAAGTGGTCCGAGCATGGTGTGCTTTGTACATTTTGACTTCGAAATGTGCTTCGCGCCACAACAGCGTGCACTTTTTCGACATCGCAACTTCTAAAAGCGTTCCGAAGCTGAAGTGCTTTGTGCATTTTGACTTCGAAATGTGCTTCGCGCCACAGCGGCATGCACTTTTTCGACATGTCAACTTCCAAAAGTGACAAAAGTGGTCCGAACCTGGTGTGTTTTGTACATTTTGACTTGGAAATCTGCTTTGCGCCACAACGGCGTGCAATTTATCATCTCTCATCTGGCCAGCTGGCTCCGCACCCGCTGCTTTAGCGAGCCTACTTTTCCGGAGCCACAAATCATTGGAAAAACACAGTGTTTCGCGACTTTCCTACCTTTTCGCGCACCTGCATCTTCTTTCTTCTGACTCTTTCTCTTCTCTGATCTTCTCTCTTCTGCTCTTCTCTTCTCTATTCTTCTGCTCCACCTCTGCTTTTCATCTGTCCATATCGTCGGAAGTTTGACTTCTAAACTTCCTTCGATAATTTCAAAGAAGTTCTATCCCATAGGATCCATGTATGCTTATATGCTAACATTTACCATCAATATACCCCAAATGTTGGCATATATACCATACATGGATCCTATGGGATATTAATGATGAGTGCGTGTCGAATGTCAATTCTCCAGCCTTTAGCGCAGGCGATGTTTTTCTTACTGCAGAATCTGGAATAGTGTTCGTAAAGCAATGCTAAACCATCCCCAAATGTAACTTACCATAAATGGATGGTATAAACTTATAAAACATCAAAATAATTCAAAATATGGGTGGTATATGATTGCTTCCCTACTGCCATCGGGATTTTTGGTGGAATCCATGATCTTGCGCCATCCCAGGATGGGACATGTCAAGTTTACGTCCCAAAGCACCGGTCACCAACCAGATCAACAAATACCATATCCCAAAATCAAGCATCTAGGTGTGGCGCTTAGATATCCGCCAATGTTGGTGATCTTCTGATTCAGAATCTAGCTGTAGAACTTCCAATTTCGCGCTGGTTTTGATCATTTTGATCGGAACCTCCTTTGCCAAGAGACTGAGATGACATGGCCTGCAGCTGGTGGCAGGAAGGAATCTGGGCTAAGCTCCCTTCCTTACAATTAGTGAAGTTTGACAGGCCATCTGCAAGAAAGAAAATTCATGCTGGATGGAAAGTAACAAAGCGGGAATTAGTTTTTGCTGTACCCTGCAGCTGTGCAATAATCCAATGCGCCCAAATGAGCAAGGATTGAGCTGTGTTGACTGTGCTTCAAAAAAAAGGGCCTTGGATGCAATGTCTGTCTCTGCCTATGGCATACAAAACTCTTGGAAATCATGGTCAATCTCAGAAAACAACACTAACAACAACAACAACAACAGCAGCAGCAGCAGCAGCAACAACAACAACAAACAACAACAAACACCAAACAACAACAACAACAACAACAACAACAACAACAACGACAACGACAACGACAACGACAACGACAACGACAACGACAACGACAACGACAACGGCAACGACAACGACAACGACAACGAACACAACCAGAACAACAACCCAACAACCAACAACAACAACAACAACAACAACAAACAACAACAACAACACAACAGCAAACAGTAACAACAACAACAACAACAAACAGCAAACAGCAAACAACAAACAACGAACAACGAACAACGAACAACAACCAGAACAACAACCAGAACAACAACCAGAACAACAACAACAACAACCACAACCACAACCACAACGACAACGACAACGACAACGACAACGACAACAGCAACAACAACAACAACAACAACAGTAACAACAACAACAACAACTACTACAACAACAACTACAACTACAACAACAACAGCAACAGCAACAGCAACAGCAACAACAACAGCAGCAGCAACAACAACCACCAGGCCACCATTCTCAAGATTCGTTCGCTGGTCAACGACTTTGCCACTGCAAATGTCCCAGTTCCAACGCCCTCCAACTTCTTGCGGCAGCTGAGAATCAAAGGGCGGAATTCCGATCGCCGAGCTTGTGGAATTCTCTGCCTCCAACTCCTTTCCACCTCAGACGATCCACTGATCCGTGCGGAACTCCCTTTGGACAGCCATGAAAATGTGCGCAGCCATGAAACTCCATTTTCAATGTATTGAAATGTACGGACATCCAATATCTGCATTCACCCAAAAAAAAAAATCACCATTAAATTCACAATTAAATTCACCATGATTATCCTACATGTGGATGAGCAATTGGATAAATGTTGGTGCAGGATGGTGCCCCCCAGAAAAAAACTTGGTTTATCTGCCATAAACATCCATAAACCATCGTGAAATGGGAGTTATTGGCACCAACTTGGCGTTCACGAACTGGGGCACCACCACCCGTGTCATTGGTCAATTTCTGTCATCCATGGAGCGGTTAAAAGCTCGACATCCCTCTGAGATGGGGACCCTGGGGACGCTGGGGACCCTGGGCATTCTGCACATTCCTCGGCGACAGCGCCGACGGCTCGCCATGGTGACCATCCAATTTGGAAGTTTCATGGGAACCAACTCATCATTGGCTAGGGAAAAAAAACAAACTTAGAGGCAAACAACGGCATCATTGTTGGTTATATATATATATATATCCCTGATCTTTGGTTAAGAAACTTGTTGCTTGTGTTTCATGGTCAGTTGATCGACTTTCTCATTCTGTGTTGGATAAACCCCCGTTATCACTGGTACATCCTGCCACTGGTTTAAGTCACACGGGGCTCTCCACCTCGAGAATTGGTCAGGGGCCCTGGGGGTCATGGTGAAACAACTCGGACCCGGCGAGAAACTGCTACCTGCTACCACCAAGACTAGTGCGCCTTGAGCGAGTTTGTAATGATGACTGGTTGGTGGTTAATAATAATGGTTAATGATGATGGTTATTATATGGTTAATGATGGTTAATAATAATCTGGTTGGTGGTTGAGCCCTACCCCTCTGAAAAATATGAGTTCGTCAATGGGAAGGATTATCCCATATATTATGGACAATAAACAATGTTTGAAACCACCAATCAGTGAGTTTTTTTCTAGTGTGTCTGAACATGGTAGAGACCCGCCAACATGCACCGTACATGTCCATTTATATAAAGCGTATGTTCCATTGCCATGTGAGATTAGCAGATGGCAATTGCTGCATTTACACCCATTGATCCCCCATGATTTCTACTTATCTCCCCGATTCTTGCTGACCACTTACCTGAGTTAAGAATCCCAGAGTTTAGGAATATACAGCGCCCAGCCATACTTGGAAAGGCGGTGCCTCCAAGTTATGTTTCTTGGTTTGTAAACTTGTGTAAACCCCATGCGCTTCTGATATATATATACACACCATAAAAGCTAGCCAACCAACTTGTGAATCAACTTAACTTTGGAGCACCACCTTGCAATTATGTAACATTATATAACATGAATTAAGCATACTTCAGGCGGCTTTTGTTCACCCCCCTTGGGAGCTCCATCTTCGGCTCAGCTTCGAGGAAAGAGCCGCCATATACCTCGCCGCGGGATGATGGGATGGGAAAGGGATGGCATAATGGGAACGGTGATACAGTTATGGCCATTTATTAGTTACAAGTACTTAGAAAACCCCATTTATAGAATGTATAATCCCATTGAAATAACCAGTTATAACTGGTTTTTATGGCCATAACTGTAGTGAATGTGGAGCCGCGCCAGCCCAAAACTGGTTTGTATGAAGATGACAAGAGCAAGACTTCGCACTGTTTGAAGCTAGGCTTGGCGAGCAAAAGCAGGTGGAGAGTTGGGGCCTCTAGGCTAAGTATCTCAAACAAGCTGATCAAGAGTTTTCCTCCCTGGCAAATTTACAACTGATGGCCCCTTTCGTTGTTGCCTTGCATGCAAACAGGAAGGGTCAGTATAGAACCGAAGAAACACGGAAACATCAAGTGCAAAAATCTGATTCGTGCCCAACCTTGAGTCAGAGTTGACCAACCTTCAATGTGAAGTGCCCATTGTTGGGATGTTTTCATACTGTTTTGACCCACAAGCATGCCAGCAACAGCTGCAAATATATTGGCAATGATGACAATCATGCTTGCACATTATCGCCATTCCCCAAGACAACTATCATTTGTGGTGTGTTTGCGCCAATGAGATTGCTCTTAATTATCCAAACCAGGAAAAAACTTGCGGTTTTCCTCGCTTACATCATATGTATATATATATATATGCATCATGTCAAATGTTCATGGCAAAATGGCTGAATTCACATCTTGCACAAATGTCCTTTTTCACTTTAGTTTGTACTGTAAGTTGTAAGATCTTCTCTATCATGTTGTTGGGAAGCTGAATTCACAGCTCCTTGGCTCCCCATTTTTTTGGGGAATTTGGATACAACCCTAGCTCCGTTTGCCGCTCCCTCCATTCACCTCTGAATAACCAGTTGTTGATTGTACTTCACCATATACCCAGTATTGTTATTTCATACCCCTCATTGTATCACCACACACACACACATATATATATAGATCGGGGTTCAGATAAGGGGGGAGGAGTTGTGCAGAGCTAGGTACAAAACACAATGCATCCGACCTGCAACTACAAAATTGGCTGCACAGGTGCCCTACAAAATGCAGAGCACACCCTGATTTGATTCAGAAAACAATTCAAGATATGCACTACAAAAAGCTATGCATCTGAAGTTGAAAAATAGCTGAAAATCGGAAATTCCAACATGAAATTTCCCAATAACATTTTGTAGTTAGGTCTATGCCATCCAAAGTTCCGACCAACATACTTTTGAGAAAACATTTTGTAGTTGTCATTGATTGAATTTGATTGGATCAAGTGTTGACCCCATGCAGTTGTTAGATACCATTCTGTACTGGCAGCGGGTTAAAAATAATTATAGGTTAGGCACTGGCAGCGTCTTCAATTACTGTTCTTATTTGGGAGCACCGGTGGAGGATGTGAATATTTGTCCCGTTGCAAACTACAAATTGTTCTTGGTCAAGTCTGGAGGAGCCACAAAATGCAAATTATATTTTTATGGATGTTTCAACTTCCTCAACATATATGCAACTACAAAATGCAAATTAGATTTTATGTTGGATGCTTCAACTAACTCAATATATACAACTACAAAATGCAAATGAGGATTTGACATGAACAACTTCCGAACGATTTCCGAACGCTACAAAATGAATGAAACTACAAAAAGCTTGGCACAAGCCCATTTTTTGTACAAAACAACCCCTGGCTGGCAATTTGTACTGTAGCCCAAGTCCTCCCCTTTCTGTAGGCGTTATCCAATCCCGGATATATATATATATAGTAGCTGCATGACGGTTTTGACTTAACCAACCAACATCTCCAAGATTTTGCGATGGCCCATGCCGTTCCGTGCCCCGTTCCGTGTCCCGTTCCGTCGAGCATCTGCTGCTTCAATTGACCCAGCAGTCTTCGGAACTCCTCCAGCGGTGTAGCCGCCGCACCTTCCGCACCTTCCGCACCTTCGATGCGGACTTTACGACCTGCACCAGAAATTGGACAAAGGAAAAATGGAGGAATCCAGGAAAAAAAGTAGTGCATATATCTGTATATATATATTATTATATATAACATATATGATGTGATTAATCCCTTCCTCCTATTACTACCCCCCCGAACAATAAAAACTAGGGTCCATCTCCAATTTTGTAAAATTTCAGGTTGGCCAATTTGACTTTTAATTGATCCACTTTAGAAAACAAATTAAAAATGAAGCTACTATTTGTATCGATTTGTAGGTTTCACCCCTTAATAATACAAACTTAATTTGTCAACCCCGGGTGTTTTTTTAATTAGGGTCCGTCTGAAAATTTTTGATTTTTATATTAAGGTTTCTAATTTAATATTAGGGCGGAGGCTTCGAAATCCAATTTTTGGCAATATTCTAATTGCGTTAAACAAGGAAATTTAATCAATTTTGAAATCGAAAAAAATAGTCCTTTTAAAAATGATGTAAATTTATTATTAGGGTCCGCTGCGAAGTCCAATTGTTGGCAATATTTTAATTGCGTTATAAAAGGACATTTAATTAATTGATTTTGAAATCGAAAAAACATGTTTTTTTTTTAAATAAGGGTTTAAAATATTATTGGGGTCTGCTTTGGTTCTCTAATAATAAATACCACCCTAATAATAAAAACATATAAAAACTTCCTGAAGTGTTTATTATTTGCGGGGGGCCGCGTTTAGTATTTGGGGGGAGAGGATTATAGAACATATTATATTTTTTTTGAAGACTATACCGGGCTTTGTGGTACCATAGTTGCAAACAACCTCATTTGTCAGTTGGGATCATCCTGCTGTGTTTGAAATGGAGCTGTGACCTTGGTCGCATCTGCTGGCTCCCCACTCGGCATTTGTACAGTTCTTAACTGTAAATTGCTGTGTAAATGTGTACAGATTGCAACTTTGTCTACGCCGTGATGAGATGGTTTCCCTTGCAGCGCAGGTTCTTAGAGGTGGTTTCCCCGTGTCATGTCTCGGGGGGACCTCCCAGTCACCACCGTTCTACGGTAACATGAGACAACCAAAGGAAGTCACAGATATAAACAAAGCCAGGAGATCATTTTGAAATTTCCCCATGCCAGAGAAGTTACAGATCTCGACAGCTCCTTATCTAGTGGTAAACACAAGCATGGTTTCGTGCAGATGTTCCACAAAGTGTTTCTTCCAGCATACAAGCGAAATCTCATTGGCACAGTTGGAAACATCATGTTTGCAAGCGGCATCACATGTGTTTATTTCACTTCTTCCGCCTGGCAACAAAGTGCTACCTGAGACAAACTTGGCGCTTTCACCCAGTGACGACTCACGACAGCTTTTGCAAAATTTAGTCAGCTGGTGTTTTGTAGACGTTTATAGGACTCCAGTGACCAGTGGCTCGAGTTCATCAAACATACTAGGTTGGGCACCCAAATTCTATGGTTTATGGTAGATCTGAATCAAATTATCACTGATTATCTCTATACTTCATGGATCTTTGGATGGTCATTGCCATGGTCAACAGCTTAACCGGTTACCAACAAAACCCAATCACAATGGCACAGCGCTAGCATGTCCTCCAGGTAGCTGTGAAATGCTGGTGATTTCATGGTCGATTTGACCATTTCAGCACATCTTCGGCTGCCATTTCTTTACGCGTCATGTCCGGTGGTTGTTTTGTGGCTGATTTGTCGACCACACGCCATTTGGGTATGGATCAATACAGGGGTACAAGGTTTTGACATACTGCCATTTCGTTTCACCCCGGTCAATTCCCCAGAAACACAAAATCTGGCGCCGGGCGGACCTTCCGAAACTGCTGGCACATCTCGTGATGTGTCTTCCCCTGGCGCAACGAAAATCCATGTCAACAAAAATCTTTGGTTAAGGGATGTTCAACTGAACAACCCCAGGATCACCATGTTGTGTTTGTAGTGATTGGTGGTGAACATGTTCCCATCCCAAGAATATGAGTGTTATGTATGTTGTTATTGTTACTGGAATCAATATTACTGCACTTTTTATATAAATACGATATTTCTGGGAATTACGATTGCTGTCGTTACTATGTTGTCAGTACTACTATTATGATCATTTTAAATAAACATATGGCAGTGTGTCAAAACCTTGTACCCCTTCTGTTCACATCAAAATAGCTGGGATTTATGGATGTTCATCCCCCTAAAAATGGTATTAATAGGTATTGATCCATAGCCATATTATCATTGTCATGACTACTATCGTTGCTGCTATGATCATCATACAGTTTGACTGGAACATCGTCCCATGGTCGAACTTGATAAGGAGACCCAACGATGAAGAACAAACAATACATGTTTGACCAGGAAAATGGGGATGAAACGAACATAAACGAACAATATGTTTCACCAGGAAGATGGGGATGCTTGCAAGTGGAGCTTATGTATAGTCATGCTAAGACATGCTAAGACAATCATTCGGACTTGCCAAGGTCTCAAAAACTGCGAAAGGTATGGAAGTGAGGGACACCAGCATCCAAGAACTGTTCTTGTCTATCTGACTATCTTTTTATCTTTTTCGAAAAGGTATGGAACATCCACAACATTCAGATGCCGCTAGCAGGTGCCGGCAAATGATCCACAGCTGATCCAAATTGGAACTGTGCGGCCATGGCACCCAAGTGAACCACGTTGTGCCGCACGGTCTTCTGATTTGGCATTCTCATGCTTGCAAGCGTATGCTGCGTCTCCATGTAACACGCGAAAAAGAGGGGCCCCAAAACATGTTGCAAGCATGCGATTTTCAATCACATTGTTGGTGGTTGAGCCACACCAAAAATATGTCGATTGGAGCCAGAATTATCATATATCATAATCGTCCAAACTGTCTTTTTCCATCCAACAGACAACAGAAAACATGTTTGGAACCAACCATTAATTCCTGCCTGCTATCGTTTCCAGCAGTCAACTTTTCGGAGACTTTACAGCTCTAAGTAAGACTTATCTTGGCTGCGGTCGAACAGTTCAGAAAACCCCAAGCAGAATGCCTCTCGCTACCCTCGTGCAATCCCTTTGGTAAGCCCCCCTTTGGTCATAATTTGGACTTTGCGAACTGGAATCACCATTAACATAAGGGGTTCGAAAAATGTAGGATCCCCGAATCATCCATTTCAATTGCTTTTTTAAAATGTTTTTTAATGATAAACAATCCAGCTATCGGGGTAGCCACATGACTATGGAAAGCCCCGTTTATCGTAGGTACATCATCGAACTAAATGGGCTATGGCTTCAAGAGTAAACCAGCCAGGATTTTTCGGGGATGCTCATGGATTGATACTCGATGATAGTCGTACACCATTTGGGAATGCCGGTATTTCCGTATTGCTTTTCAGATTGTCAGGTTTCAACCCTGACCAGTCAGGTTTTCCCTGCTGAGATTCATATCGCTCAAGGAAAATCATCTGCTGAAACTCGATTCGTAGCTCCAACTATTTGCCCATAAAAAAACAGGGAATTTTGTCGCCACTGGATAGTTATCCGATAAGGCCCTAAGGGACACGAGTGAGGAGATATGGCAGATATGGTTATAAGTTAGGTTATAAGTAGGTTATAAGTAGGTTATAACTATTTATAAGTGCATAGTGAGTTATAACTGTAGTTAGCATACTTAACGCATTTATACAACTGTTCTGTAACTGCTTTAATTGAACTTATAAGTCCAGTTAAAACAGTTATAGCAGTTACAAAAACAGTTAATATCAGTTGTGATAAGGAGGAACAACAGTTAAACACAAACAGTTTTCATTGGTGAACTGATGTAGCTTGTTTCGTGTGCATGTGTTTTCTTATGCAGTGATTTTTTTTTAATGTTGCACTTCATGGATTTGATTTGTTGCTTGATGTGTGCCATGGAGTTGTTCTATCACGTTGTTTGTTGTTGCATGGATTGTCAACTGTCGCTTGGTTTGGGTCATGCAATGTGCATTGTTGGGTGCGTTGTTGCATGGATTGTGACGTCTTGCTTGATGTGTGTCATGGATTGTGATCTGTTGCTTGATGTATGTCATGGATTGTGTATCATGGTTTCTTGCTGTGTTGTTGCATGGATTGTGATGTTGTTTGCTTGATGTATGTCATGGATAGTTCATCATGGTTTCTTGAGTCGTCGCTGTGGGTGTTGTTGCACGATTTTTGTCTTCTGACAGTGACAGCACTTAGAATCTTAGAATATTAAAGGAGGGACAACAATATAATAAAACAAATACTAAGTTGTGCTTTGATTCAGGCAATATATTTACACAAACCAAAACCAGGTTTAGTTTAAACAAAACCTACAATAACTAAAGGTAGTTTTGGACATTAGCAAGGTTTAGTTCAGATTGGAAGAGCGATAAACTCAAACAAGTTCAAACTTAGCAAGGTTTAGCTTAGACTAAAAGATACACAAGTTCAGAAAAATCCAAACTTTATTAGGTTTAGTTTAGATTGGAAGGTAGGTAAGTTCAGATTTTTTTCTGAACTTAACAAGGCTTGGTTTAGTTTGGAAGGGAGGTAAGTTCATACATTTTCTGAACTTAACCAGGTTTAGTTCAGACTAGGAGAGATTGTAAGTTCAGAAAAAGATCTAAACTTAGCTAATTTTAATTTAAATAATTTAAATTGTAATTATGTTAAGTTCTGAACATGCCTGAACTTAACTAGACTGGAAGAGAGATAAATTCAGCCACTTTTCTGAACTTAATTAGGTTTAGTTCAGACTGGGAGAGAGATAAGTTCAGATTTGTTTCTGAACTTAACTAGGTTTAGTTCCAACTGAAATATAGCTTTTATAAGCTTAAACATATTTAATTAACAATATTCTTTATTCTGAACCATTTGATCTTTAAACTTAATTCAATTTAGTAATTTAGTTGAGCAAAAATAATATGTTATTACTTGTTTTTTTTTAACTTTATATTTTTTTGCAAAAAATAGTAATCATTAGTAATCCAAATCAAACATTGTATGTGTTTAAGTTCAGTCGTTTCTGAACAAAAAATGAAACATAAAAGCTTAACTAAACCGAATCTGAAACACATTTATCATAGATTTGTGAATATTTGAAATTCAATATTTACATTAATGAAGCCTTAAATTAATTGTGAATATTTGAAATTTACTATTTACATTTCATATTACTGACACAGATATGAAAAATACACTATCGATAGATAGTTGTTTGTATTCATTGTTTATGTTGCTCTTTTTGCATTTGACTTCATGCTGTGTTGCTGAATCAATGCATATGTTCCAAGCCAAAGTTGTTGCAACATGCATTTTTCTGTGGATTCATGAGTTGCAGGAAAACAAATAAAATCAAATTCTCCAGCTTCATGATTGTGCTCGTCATGATTCATCTTTGGTTGCTGAGTTTCCTTTCCACAGCTCAAATAATACCGTGTAAGTGATTATCGGCATGCTCTATTCCTGGCATTTCCTCACTTCCAAACAGTTATAACAGTTACAAAATAGAAAAACAACAGTTATAACAGTTACAAAAACAGTTATACCAGTTATAAGTAAGACTTATAACTGGTCAGATCATGACTTATAAGTGCTAACATAACTGCTATAAGTCACGTAAAAAACTGTTACAAAAATAATTGTAAGTACCACTTCAGTTACAACTGTAAAAGGCCTATACTCAGTATGGGTTAAACAAAATATCTTCAGCCGCCAACATGGATCATTTGTAATCCCCCCGCAGGATCCCCAAAGACTTAACCCACAGATATCACAGTGACAAAAAAAACAGGGACGAAAATTGGAAAATTGAATTATATAAATTATATAAGTGCTATGAAAAGGTACTAGTGCATCCATGTATATAATCCATATAATCCATATAGTTTCTACATGTAACTTTGCCTACTCGGGATCCCTAGAAAATTTTCACTCGGATCCTGTTCCCAACTGAAAAGGTGGAAGGGAATGTGTGAATAGAACCCCAAATTCAAGGAGACTTATGGAGACTTTATGATCTTTATGACATTTATGAAATCTATTTGTGAAATCTGAGTGAGTCCGACCGCACCGGCGCTTTTCAATGAGAAAACACATTTCAGAAACGGGTTTAACAGCAACAAAACCACCACTGCAGCAGGTAGAAGCACAACAACAGCAGCCACAATGGTCACAATGGGCTCCCAGTCCCATCGCACCATCATCCAGTTGAAAACTGACAATCCTTGACTTGATTTCCTGCAGCGATTCGACACAGATGTCCAGCTCATTGTCTGGGGACGTGGGGAATATTGTTTGCCTCCACCATCAACCGTGGAAAGTGAAGCAAAGGGACTAGCGAAAATACTTCCATTGGGGTTTTTAAATGAGTTAGCCCCCCAAAATACCACTACCTCATCCCATGAAATATTGGTGGGCTACGGTCGATTGCGGTTGGTATTCAGATCGTTGGTTGTAAGGCGTTGTAAGTTATAACTTTGGGAAACAATCCCTATTCAACCAGAACAAGGAGGTACACCCCATTTTGATTACCAACACGGGTATCTCATTTTGTGACCAAACATAGTGAGATAGCTGTGGCAGTTCAAGTGTCAAGACAGTCAAGGGCAAGGGCAGTTCACGACATTTAACATTGCAACTCCACAGTTATGGCCATTTACCAGTTATAACTGGTTATAAATGGGATTATACATTCTATAAATGGGGTTATAAGTACTTATAATATAACTAATAAATGGCCATAACTGCAGGACTCAAGGGGTACAAGTCTTGACTCAACACCAAAATCATCGCAACAGAACAATCGTCCATGGGGCATGTCTTCTCATTCCTTGCACACCCTGGTGATGTCAGCCCCGGAGAAGTCAAGCCCTGCAGCTTGCGCAAACATATCATAGGTGGAGGATTTGTTGCTGATATTGCTGTTGACATTATTTTGATTTGTAGAAAACATCATCCGATAGTCGATCTGTTGTTATCAAGTTCCTTATTATGTTATCAAGTTGGCTGTTTGACAGGTGTGGACTTAGTGTAGTTGCTCATTTTGCTGGCTGTATACAAAGCACAGTTGGTTTTGTCATCATCACATGCCGCCTCTGCCCCAAAAACAGGGCTACACCCAAAAGTGGGTTGGTCTAACATGTGTACTACCCTCTAGTACTCTTGCGGCAAACTGAGAAATACCCTATCATCTATATGAAGGTTTCCATAGTCATGGGGGTACCCCTGAATCATCCATATTTAGATTGGGATTTTCCATGAAATAAACCAACCAGCCATTGGAAACCCCCATCTGAATGGAGGTTGGGAAACTCATCGGCGCCTCCTCCAGCTCACTATCAGCCTCGACAAAAACGGGAGTTGTGGGGTCGAAGTTTGATTCCCACCACGAAACCTCACTCTGGAAGTATCAAACGGTATAAATCATATATGACACTATATAAAATATATATACATACATTGAGTCCGTCCTAATAGCTGTAACAGCCAACAAAAGGATTTCTTTATATTTTGGGCGAACGTTGTTTTGAGTGTTTTCCTTCGTGCACAAAATCGTGCTTTTCGGTGTTTTACTTCGTGCAAAAAAATGTGCTCTAGATCGTGCTTTTTGGTGCTCTCCCTCGTGCACAGAATCGTGTTTTTTGGTGCTCTCCCTCGTGCCAAAAATTGTGCTTTTTGGTGCTCTCCCTCGTGCCAAAAACGGTGCTCTAGATCGTGCTTTTTGGTGCTCTCCTTCGTGCCAAAAATCGTGCTCTAGACCGTGCTCGCTGTTACAGCTATTAGGCTAGTGTCAATATATATATATACATATATATATATATACATATTATTTGAAATAAAAATGCATTTATGAACATTAACAGTTTGAAGATTTCAAGTTGAGATTATCTGACCTTCCAGCCTTCCGAATAGATCCTTACCCGGGAAGCTGGTCCTGGTGTGGAATTCTCCATCCCAACTGGGGATCTTCATCTCAGAGTGGACTAGTGGAACATAGAGTCCGGGCATTGCGCGTATGTAGATGTAATGCAAAATGTATCAGTCATGTATCTACAGTATCATCAACGTCATCATCATCGTCACAACCACCATCACCATCACCATCACCATCATCTTCATCTTCATCGTCATCGTCATCGTCATCATCATCATCACCATCACCATTGTCATCATTGTCGTCAAAATCATCACCATCACCATCGTCACCATCGTCATCATCGTCATCATTGTCATCATCGCCATCAACGTCATCACCGTCATCATCGTCAACATCGTCATCATAATCATCATTATCACCATCACGATCATCGTCGTCATCATCACCATTAACATCACCATCGTCATCATCGGCATCATCACCACAACTACCATCATCATCATCATCATCATCATCAAGACCATCACCATCATCATCTTCATCATCACCATCACCATCATCGTCATCATCGGCATCATCGTCATCACCATCCTCATCGTGGTCGTCACCATCATCATCATCATCGTCATCACCATCACCATCATCATCTTCATCATCACCATCACCATCATCATCATCATCGTCATCATCGGCATCATCGTCATCACCATCCTCATCGTGGTCGTCACCATCATCATCACCATCTTCATCATCATCATCATCATTATCAGCATAACCATCACCATCGTCATCATCGGCATCATCATCATCATAACTACCATCATCATCATCACCATCGACATCATCATCATCATCATCATCCTCATTGTCATCACCATCACCATCATCATCGTCATCATCGGCATCTTCGTAATCACCATCACCATCATGGTCGTCACCATCACCATCATCATCGTCACCATCAACATCACCATCATCATCATCACCATCACCATCATCATCATCATCATCATCACCATCATCATCTTCATCATCACCATCACCATCATCATCATCATCATCATCATCACTATATAAATATAAATACACTTACATATTCATCATCTATATATATATATATATATTCATCATCTGTATGTAGGTAGGTAGGTAGGTGGGTGGGTAGGTAGGTAGGTAGGTAGGTAGGTAGGTATGTATGTATGTATGTATGTATATATTTATATGTATATGTATATTTACATGCCTAACATATAATGAAACATGTGTGTAGATTCCATTCACATTCAACTCCCCCTGACTTCTTGTAATATATCCTACCAGTTCGATATTTTTTAAGCCTCGCCATGATCATCCAGGCATGGCTGTAGCAGGCCATGGGGCCCCATGGGGCCCGCAGGGGCCCCCAGCCCAAACCGGTGGACGCCCAGTCAACAGCTGGTAGAGTAAACACCTGGCTCCGGCAAATGTGGTGGGCTGTGATGGGCTGTGGGTGTTCCCCGGCCTATTCTGCGGACTTCGCCCAAATTTATCGAAATTTCGGGGCTTCTCATCAAAACCAAGAATGCCACAAAGATGTGGAAACAAAGATTGTTAACACGGAGGTGACGAGATCATCCCGAGATCCAATCTATAGCCATCCAACCTATGCGATTCCAGAATCTGTCATGACATAGTAAATCAACCCACAATTAATATACCATCACATTCCATAATCTGAGCATTGAATTCCAGCCACTGAAGCATCCAAGGTTGAACCACATTCTGATCTAAGAAACTCCAAATCCTTAGCCTCCAGGAAATAAACTCCAAGGTATTGTCTCAGGAAATGATTTACATTCATGGTGAATTGTCTATATCTAACATATTTTAATAAAAGTACACTGAAGCATCAACAATACTTCATATAAACTATGTAAATCATGGTGAAATTATTGTTTTACTCTAAACTAGACATGTCTCAAATCATACGATCTCACCGAAGTTTCACCGCACCCTAGCGCCCAGGCATCTGAGGCCAATGTGGGCACGCCGCCCTTCACCACCTTCGCTGAGGCGTCATGGCACATGGCGAGAGATGAGGCCTGCCCTGTGGCTATAGATGGTTAGTGTTGCTGATTCATGGTAAATTTAGGGTTTAAAATGGTGACTAGTGGTTCATCATGGATAATAACTCATGATTCATAATGCTTTTTTTGTCGCTAAAAGAATGGCAAGTGACGGTTTTTTGATGGTGCTTCCTAACCTTCTTAACTCTCCGGTGTAAAGGGGGGCTGGGAAATCTCCTATAAATGGAGGCTCAAATGGGGGATTTTCCAGCATGCCATGTGACTAATTACTGGAGGTTATAGTATTTTTTTTACAGTGGTGATTCTGTTCTGAATCGCAAATAAATTGCAAACTGTTAGTCTATTAGACCAGAGGTTAGAATCGAATAACTACCAATTGGAAGAATCCAAATGATGTTTAACGCATCTAGACTGTTCATCATCCAATAAAAACACTGTAAGCTATCAGTGTCTGAACATGGACTCCGGATTTGGATGTGCATTGGAATTGTAAGTGGGTAATACAGAAATAAAATAACCAGTTATATGCAGGATATAGCCTAGTTATGGGTTGACTAGTTTCGATCCCTGGGTTGAATCCCAAAGCATCGTACATCAAGCCCTGAGTTTCTCAACTTTTCGGCCGTCTGGCACACCCTTCCAGGTTTTGGCACCTCAGGGGGTAGGTAGATCATCGTTCCCTCCACTCGGCCATCGTCGATGATCTCTTCCTCACACCTTTCGAAGAACGGATGATTGTTTCCTAGCAAATCGGAGAATCAAAGTCAATATCTATGACTTATCAAATGCAATGTCAGTACGTCATGAAGTGAAAACAATATTAATCATAGTTAGGTAAAATGTAAATATTCACAGTAATTGTGTTATAATTACCTATATATATGTATATATTATATATGTATATATTTGAAACTGTATAATTATATACAATTATAAATATATATACATTATCATGAAAAACTGTGTGTCAACTTGACCCTGTCAAGATCGAGCAATCCAAAGTACAATAAAGTACATACATGAAAAAACAACACTGCAAAAAAAATCACGTGAGTTTTTCACGCTGGTTAGCTGGATCCCCATTGGCAAAGAAAATCCGTAGTATTCAATGAGCATTCCCCGATTTTTTTCTCCCACAAGGTGCCGTCCTATGGTTGTTGGATTCAACCCATCTGCAAAACCTCAACAATATCCATACCCTATGATTTTTACGTTGCTATTTTTGGATGATTTTGGATGATTAATCAGTGATTAATATATACTAAAACTACACTTACCCTCTGGTAAACTTACAAAAAGCTATTGAATATGGCCATAGAAATAGTTGATTTACCCATTAAAAATGGTGATTTCCCATAGTTATGTAAACGGTTACCAGAGGGTAGATTCAAATTAAAATCCACCAGCATTATGATCATACCCTCTGGTAATTCAACAGTTTGAGAGCTGCGAACTTACCTTTTGAGAATGGGCTATGGATTCCATAGCTACGTGAACAATTGCCGGAGGGTTTGTCTACTTAGAGGATCCCAATAATTGCAAGTGATTGGTAAGCCCTATGTAAGTGTCCTTTTTCCCCACATTGACGTGTGGGGTTTTTGTTTTTAGTTCTGTATCCGCTCCTTCCTTCCCGTCCCTCCTCCCTCACAGTCTCTCACACTCACTCACTCACTCACTTCAGCATCCACTCACTCACTCACTCCCTCCCTCCCTCACTCACTCACTCACTTTGGTAAACTCCATAATGGAGAGGGTGAAATGAGATGAAATGATAACCGTCATGTCGTGTTGTTACATTAGCATGTCATGTCATGTCATGTCATGACATGTCGGCTTGGGTGGTTTTTGGCTTGGCCACCTTGCCATTTCGGATGCAGGTACGTTTTCACGACGACATAGATGGGTCTTCGTTGGCCCGTGCCATCTATGCGTCCACGGGCCCCCTGCTTTTCCCTTTGATTCAGGGTTTCTCACACACAGCAAGCCACTAGGGCACGATGTTACTGTTCCACTGGTTGCTCCCTTAGATCCAAGGTTTTCACTTAGACGTATATCAAGCCGCTGAGCACGATTTTTCCAAGAACGACTTCCCTCGGTGTGGTTGTTTTGGACTGAATGTGAGGAAATCACCCCTCAGTGCTGTTGGTCTCGAGTCACATATGTCGAAAACAGGAGTCAAACAAACCTACTTTTTGAAACTAGACGGATAAAACTGGTGGTTTGAGGTGAGGATATTAGGTATTAAATCAAAGCTCCTACTTGACCAAAGAACCAATCAGCAAGTATGCCGAAGCATCTGAGACGCCTTGGCTCGTAGTACTTTCTCGGGATATCCGAGCGATACGTACCTTCGAATTAAGGACTCAACATCATCTTTTGCTTGTTTACGTGGGTAGCTGTGTCGAGCAGCCAAGCAAATCCGGCTGAATGCTGCTGATAGTTTGTGTTGCTTTGATGCTGCTGAAGCAAAAGGTTGGAATTGCCAAGTGTTGGTTGGTTGTATGTAGGATAAGGTCTGACGATCAGGGTCGATTGTGCAGCCAAGAAAGGATAGGTCTGGTTCTTGTTCAAGGAGAACCGGAGGTTCATAGAAAGTGTCTGTGAGAAAGTGCCGGATGCCTGCATGATGTTGTTGTGATTTGTCGATAAGAACAAGTCGGTTGTCAACGTATCTGGTGATATAGATACGGTCAGAGAATTGTTGTAGGAGTAATTGGATTTGTGGCTGTGTGCGCCACTGATGTTCCACATGGCTAACTGTAATGTTGGCGAGAACCGGGCTGATTTGATTGCCGATAGCGCTGCCACGTACTTGCTGGAAGGTGTGGTTCATGTGTGTAAAGATTGATGCTTGCAAGGATAGTTGACAAATGTCATAAATGTCGCCAAATCGGATTTGGTGATGGCTGTTGGCTGCTTTGCGAGGCCGGCCTCGGAACATCCGCAAGGTGTTGTCTGTTTGCCGAAGATTGACAGTGAACATTGTATTGTTATCAACATGTGGATGTTGTTGTTTGTAGAAGTCAAGGAGTGTTCGTACCGAGTGCATGATGCGCTGTGCTGGAATAGAAGTGAAAAAGCCGGCAAGGTCTTGATTGTGGACTGTAAGCTCTGCGTCTGGTGGTATGTGTGTGAGGAATTGTTGGAGATTGGAAAAGATCTGTTGAAGTGACTGAAGACCAAAGGTGTTTGGCATGCAAGATTGGAGTAGTTGTTGAAGGATAATGGCTGTGGCTTTGAGGAGTTTTGCGAAAAGAAACCTGCGATAGTTGATAACAGGTCGAGCTGCAAGAAATTGTTTCTTCTGTTTTAAAAGAACATAGGCCGTGGGGCATTGGTTGGTGCTGCTGCAACCCCACTTGTATTTGCGCAACCAAGGTTGGTTGGCAAGTTGTTGGAGAAACTGTGTTGCTTGTGTTGGTGTGAGAGTGGTCTGTGTGTAAACTGTAGTGTCTCCAAAAGTCCTGCGAAGAACGGTCCAGTAGAGGTATGGACAGAAAACAAAAATGGCTGATGGTGCATGGTCCCGACAGTGGACCACTAGTGATTTGGTGATTGACTTAAGGTATTTGATGTCACGATGCGTGACGGACTCTTGTGCGTGTGTCAAGTGCTGTGTCCACTGCTCATGTACATGTTGGTGCCAATGTTCATAGGTGATGTTGAAGAGATTGTGGTGTTGAAGCCAGCGTTGTAATGTTGGCCATGTGCATTGGATGTAGTGTTGTCTGGTAGGATAGACCTGCGTGCCGGCATGTGTGGATAAGAATTGTTGGAGGCGGAATGGAATGGTTAGATGTCCTGCTGGACTGGCAATGTGTGGGGAATTGTCGAGTGTAGTGGTGAGGAGTTGCGGGTGCTGTGTTGTGATCTGGTGACATAAGCATGCTGGAGGAATATGCCACTGAAATTGTCTCATCCAACTGAAGTGAGAGAATAATGCTTGTTTCAGTGTTGTGTGTTTGCCTGCTGTAATGTTGCATTTTGGCACGTGGAAGGGTGGTAGCCACGGTTTTTGTTGTCTGGCTAATTGGCGAAGCCAGATGCGTGTCTGTGTTGCAAAGGTTGTGTGACAAAGAAGTGGTAAAATTAATGGTCGTGGAGTGGGTGGTAGTGGTAGTTGTCGAAATTGTATGGCTGACTTGATAAGGCTGCGTACACGGGTGCGTGGTGGGTCATCCATTTGGTTGGCCAGTTTGTAAAGAGCAAAAAGGTGATTGGAGTGGGTGGAACTGGATCGAATGTGGCGTTGCATGTCAAATGAGCGTTGGCTCTGTTCAGCAAGAATGTGGAGTTGAACCCAAGCTGTGGTGTGCTTGGAAAGATTGTGGTCGTAAAATTGGAAAACTTGTTGATACATCAGTCGTCGTCGAAGCTGAGCGTAGAGCCCGTTTCCGATTCCCAAATAAGTGGTGCGTAGTGCTTGTCGTAAGTGTGGTGTTGAATGTTGTTTTGTGACTTGTCGTTGTAGGATAAAAGGGTAGTTGAGTGGTGGACGCCACTTTTGGATGATGTAGCTTTCCAGCGTTCGTGTTTGTAATGTTGTGTTGGTGTGTAGTAACGGCAATGCGACAAATTGATAATAGTTGTTTTGGCTGCAAAACCAATGGAGTGCCAATTCGCATGACACCGGTTGTGCTTGTTTTAATTGTCTCAGCTTGCGTTGTCTGGTGTTCTGACGATCGTGTAGCGTGTGTATGGTACTGCCAATGTAGCGTTCTGTGCTGGAAAGACGAATGCTGAGTCCCGATATGACAATTGCATGAAGAAGTATATATACAGTGTTGGATTGACAGAACATTTGTTGCAACTGTACAAAAGTGCGAACAGACTTCAAACATGTTCTGTCAAATCTCCGATTCCATTTTCGACATGGTTGTTTATGAGACTGGTGAGTACACCAATGAAGAAAACAAAAACCAACTGCAACACGTAGGTATGTTCGAAAAGCAACAGTGTCATAAAAATCATCAGGTGGAAAATGTTGCAAGAATCCGAGAAACGCAACGCATGCCGCCGAAAACTGTACATGAGTCGGATCGCCGCGATCTAGTCACTCGAGTTGAGTGACCGCAAACAGCAGCAGCTTGTAGAGCTCCTCATTGCGCGCCTTTGCCGCCAGTGCCACTGGTAAACCAAGCGATGCTGCTTTGTCTGCAAACGTGCTTTGCTCTGCTTTTGGAATTTTCTTCATGAGTTGATGCAATGTGCTCAATGCCTCCTGAAGGGCTGCCTGGTGTTGTTTTGGAACTGGCTGTTTTTTAATCCAAGCGTCCACTGTTTTTGTTGCCATTGTATGTGGTGCGGCTGTGGTGAAAGGACGTGTGGTGTTTGTGCCTGGTAGATTGTGGATGCTGTCCTGTAGGTCGGTGATTGTGGTTTGTGGAGGAGTGTCACTTGCACTGCGAGGAGTGGCGGTGTGTGCTGAAGTAGTAATGTTGTCAGCAGTGCGTGCTTTGATGCCCATGTCCTGTAATGTTCTTGGTTTCTTGGTAGCTGGTTGTGTGACCTTGGTTGCTGGTGCTGTTCGTTTGTTAGGTGCGGTTGGTGGCGTGCGTGGTTCGTGGTTGGTTGGTGGTGTTGGTAGGTCTGGCTCGTGTGTGAGATCTTGTTCTTGCGTTTCGGCAACCGGAAGCTGGTTGTTGGATGTGGTGTGACCTTGTGCTTGAAGCTGTTGTTCAAGTGCTCGAATCTTGGCTTGGGCATCTTGGAGGCTGGTGTTGGTGAACTGGCGGAAGTAATCCATGGTTCCATTGACCAAGTGATGGATTTTTGTTTTCTTCAACTGGTTTGGGTCTGGATCAGTGATTGTGATGCCTTGTTGATCACAGTATGCTGCTGCTACATCATCAAGGTCGATGTGCTCATCACGAAGTTTGACGGAAAGGTGATGAAAAAATATGGATTCTTTGATGCTGCGGGCAAACACTATTGATGTGAATTTCCCGTTGGCTAAGGCGCGTAGGTTCCAATTGGACCATCCCATGTATGCCAATTCATGTAGGTGGACACTTTCGATGGGTCGGCCTGCAAGTTGGTACCTTTGACTCCAAGCTGTGGCTGTGACTTGGCGTGGAAACGTCAAGCCATACTGGTGTTTGGTGTCAAAATGTTCATTGTCTGGCTGAAAACTGCTCGGTAAGTTGCGGTCGTACCGCTTTGTGCCTTGTGGGCTGGGTGGTTCGTTCCACTGCTGGTGTTGTGTGTGTGCTTGATATGCTCTTGGTGGTGTGTTGACTTGGTATTGTTTCGAATGCCAAGAATCATACGGTCCCATGCTGCCGCGCCACGAGGTCATGGTTGCACTCGAACAACGAAGAAACGTGAAGGTGTCCTGATGATCGCTACAATATCTACTTTTTTGAGCACGAGGATTGCTATCAGAAACAATTCTGAAACAGAGATTGCTATCAGAGATAAAATCCAAACAAATCCAAACAAATCCAAACAAAATTGTATTAGGCAATTAGGGTTTGATGACATCAACGATGTTAACGCATGTGAATTTTTGAATTACAATGGTTGACGACATGTCGGCAAAACCCTTCAAACAATTGCAAACGGCTTGGTGGAAGTACACTGTACATCGGCTCTTTTTTTGCTGGTTCCGCTGATATGTTCTATGCCACGTGTCACTGGGAAGATTTCAAATAGGATATTATTTATATCACAAGGACACATTATATTTGCAGGAAGGTGGAGATTCTCTAGAAATAGTAAATTCGATAAAAATAGCATATCATATTATAGTATAAATGGAGGTGAAACTGACGCGTCAGCAGCCTCTCATTTGCACATCTGTCGGCAGCAGCTGCGGCTCGCCAAACCCATCTTCATGCTCAAGCGTGTGCTGTGCTGGTGTGAAGAAGTTTGGATCAGGCTCAAGGATCCAAATGCTGGAGATGTGTGCTAGTGTTGAGTGAATGCACCAACGTCGATCCCGTGGTCTGTGGACTATGCCATGAGTGTCCACTTCTTCTTGTTCGGCCCATGTTCCTCCTGTGGGTACTGGTTTGTGTGTGCCCCACAATTGTCCTGTGAGGATGAATGGTACATGGCTTTTGCCGCTGAGGTATCGATGGACGACTTTGTGGATGAGGTTGTCCTGTTCCATTGTGGCACTGCAAAAGAAGCCATGAACTTTTCGGCCATCCATGGATTCAGAGCATGTTGGTAGGATTAGGCCATGGAGTAGGATTCCTAAGAATCCCGATTCGCTTGTGGCATGTGCCCAATGGTAGTAGGCGTTTCCTGCTTGTGATAGTGATATTGCGGTGTTGCGTGGCATGTTTTTTAAGTGGAGTTGCCATATTCTGAATTGTTGGTGCTGGTGAAATGTGATGTGGGTGAGTGTGTTGTTGATAGGCATGCCGGTTGTGACGATGTACTTTGCTAACGTTGTGGTGATGTGTTCTTCTGGTAGGTCGATGCCTGCTGGAAATCGTGTTTCCAACCATTCTTTCATGTCACGTACACTTTTGTCCCGATCCGATAAGAATCGGAAGTATACTGACGGTGCTGTGAGCTCACGGGCTCGGAGTGTTGCTGAGTGAAGGCGTTGCTCTAGCTCTTGGTAATTGAATATCTGGTAGCTGTCACGCGTGGGAGGTTCCCACGGAATGAGGACTGACGGATCCTGTTGTATTTGTCGTTCGATGGCTTCTTCAAGGTGATCAATTGCTTGTGTTGGCTGTGGTTCGTTGGTAGTGTTGGTAGTGTCAAGTGGTGTTGGTGGTGTGTATTGCTGGCGAGGTGTGAGGTGGACTTGTCCTGCTGTGACAGTCGTTGATGTTGTGGTGTTGTAAGTGTTCTTGGACTTGGCGATGGACCTGATTTTGTCAGCCAGGCTAAGCGGTGGTGGTACTGTGGGAGGAGGCAGAAGAGGCGGCGGAGGTGGTTGTTGTTGATGAGAAGTAGGAGAAGTGGAGAACAGGTGTTTACCTGTGTAATCTGATGGTAACGGTGGTGGTGGAAGAGGTGGTAGTTGTGTTGTTGGTGGTGGTGGTAGTGGTGACATGTGGTGTTGTGGTGTTGTGTGTTGCTGAGAAGATGCTGCTGGTTTGTGTCCGGTGTGTGATCGATGGTTGGATTTGGACCTGTCAGTGTGTGAAGAATGTTGCCTGCGATGTGAACGGTGCCGGCGTCGACGTTGTGATCGGTGTTTTGAATTTGTGGTGTCTGGAACGTAGTGTGGTGGATCTGTGGCGTGATCTGTAATGGGAGTGATGTCGTTTCGTCGATTTGCGTCTGTGTCGTCTGGTGGTGGATGATCTGTGCTTCTTGCGTGTGGTGCGAGATCGTGTACGGTTGTCCTTGTTGTGACTCATTGGTGGCGTTGAAGCTGTAGTGGTTGGAAATTGCTGTGAAAATGGTGTGGCTGGTAGTGGTTGAACTAGTGTCGTGGTTGTTGAGTGTGGTGTAGGCTGGTAATTGAGGAGTGATCCATATTGTGGTGGTGAGAGCTGAGGATTGGGTATGGCTGCGTTGTGATGCGGTGGTCGCTGAAAACCTGGCATGGCTGTGTTGTGATGTGGTGTGTTGAAAGTGTGCAAAGATGGAGATTGTGTAAACGCAGAGGTGGCAAATGGTGCTTGTGTTGGCTGTGGGACGGTGTGTCCCAGAAGTTGTGGTTGTTGTTGTTGTTGTGGAATTGGAGCAAAAGGCTGTGTAAAAGCTGCTGTGGTACACTGTGGTTGCATTGATTGTGGTAAGGTGTGTCCGGCTGGATAATGTTGTTGTGGAGTTTGAGAGAATGTTGATAGAAAAGGTGCTGATGCTTGTGCGTTGTGTGATGCTGAACTCATCCACTGGGCAAACAAATCAGCTGCCGTCATCGCGGGCTGCATGGTCGGAATCACGAAGCTGCAAGCGCTGCACATGTCAGTCTTCAATGTGGCCATGATGTCAAGTCGAAATTTATCTATCTCATGTCATTAGTCACCATGGCATGATGATTCATGTTCATGGCTTTCATGTTGCGCCATGTCAACTACGCGATGATTCATGTACAGGGTTTTCATGTTGCACCATGTAAACTACGCGAAAACTAACCAAATTGGTCTCAGTGAGGCTATCGAGTCATGTCTGTAAAAAGCCGCGAGCAGTCATGCATGGGATCCGTGTTGCAATCATACTACTAGTTCATGTGTAGAGGCCAAGGTTAAGAGTGAAAAAACGGTCGTGTTAGTTAAACATGTAGAACCGCATGGGATGACACGGGGTTATTCTGAGGGATGAAAATTTCACTCTGGATTTATTCTGGCATGGACTCTGGATTTATTCTGACAAAGATTCTGGATTTATTCTGAAAAGCATTCAATCCCCTGATGGAGTCTTCTGGATGCTTGTGCGAACTCTGGATGCTTGTGCGGAACTGGCTTCTGGCAACATTATGTCTGGATTTATTCTTGTAACCTGGTATCCCCGGCGGACGCACCACCAAGCTTCCCCGGCACTTTGTCAGAGATCCGGGTGCATGAAAGACACACTTTGGTAAACTCCACAATGGAGAGGGTGAAATGAGATGAAATGATAACCGTCATGTCGTGTTGTTACATTAGCATGTCATGTCATGTCATGTCATGACATGTCGGCTTGGGTGGTTTTTGGCTTGGCCACCTTGCCATTTCGGATGCAGGTACGTTTTCACGACGACATAGATGGGTCTTCGTTGGCCCGTGCCATCTATGCGTCCACGGGCCCCCTGCTTTTCCCTTTGATTCAGGGTTTCTCACACACACACACACTCTCACTCTGACTCACAATCTCACTCTGACTCACACTCTCACTCTCACTCTCAAATTCACTCTCACATCACATCACATCACATCACATCACATCACATCACATCACATCACATCACATCACATCACATCACATCACATCACATCACTCACACACGTCACACGTCACACTCATTCACTCACTCTCACTCTCACATCACATCACATCACATCACATCACGTCACATCACATCACATCACTCACTTACTCACTCACTCACTGACTCACTCACTCACTCACTGACTCACTCACTAACTCACTCACTCACTCACTCACACACACACCAACACACCACGCTCACTCACTCACTCGTTGCCAAGGGGTCGGATGTACGCCCTGGCGTCCCTCTGGCGTCCCTCTGGTGCCATTTGGTCTCCGCCGCTTTTGCGTGGCAGGCGTGGCACAAACTCACCCACCATCACCGCTCAGTCTAAGTCTAGAGAAGTTGGTAACATGTGGGGTTATCCGGTCCTATAATTTGCTGCTTATCCAATATTTTCAGTGGCTGAACTATTTCCTAAGCAGCCGATCGATAGGATGACCCTCCAAGCTCCCAAGCGCTCCATTCACCACTGAACAAAAAAACAGGTTTTTGATTGTATCCCACAATATACCCATTATTCTTAGCTATCATATCCCCATTGTATCACCATATTTCACCATATATATCTACATAGCGTAGCTATATAATTCATTATAATTCACCATAATTCATATATATATATATAGATATATCATCTATAGCTTCCAGGGTTCCAGGGCAGCCAAGCTGCTCCGAGATTTCCACCTCTGGGGCATCCTGAACAACCGATTTTAGGAGGATGGGGATACAATATGGTGAAATATGATGAAATACAATGGCATATGAGGAAACATGATGAAAATGGAATCTGACGTATGATGAAATACGATAAGACATGATGGAATATGACGAAACATGATTGAATATGATGAAACATGATTGAATATGATGGAATATGAAGAAATATGATGGAATCTGATGACACAAATGATAACATATGATGAAATATGACATCTATGATGTAGCATGATAGAATATGATGAAATATGATGAAATATGGTGAAATATGGTGAAATATTATGGACTATGATGGAATATGATGAAGTATGCCTGAACATGATGGAATATGATGGAATATGATGGAGTATGATGAAATACAATGAACTATGGACAATGAGGGAGTAGGATGAAACATGATTGAATAGGATGGCATCTGAAGAAATATGATGAAATCTGATGAACTATGATTGAATCTGATTAAATATGATAGAATATGATGGAATGTGATGAAACATTAACGAATATGATGAAGTATGATGGAATATTATGACATATGATGGAAACCAATAAATTCTCCCAACTTGGAGGGTTTCGAGTGAAAATAAACCGGGTTGCTTAAAGGGTAAACATCTACAGGAAACACAACTGTTTCAAACCGATGGTTTTCGGAATCTGTGTTCCCTAACAAAAGAATTCTGGGAAGTCACGATTTGGATCAACGACCCCAAGATTTGGATCAATTACCCAGCCAACAGTATAGGCCATGAATATACTATTTATATCTGTATTAGAATAATATCATATTTATCAATAGATTCATATTTACATCTATTTAATACTATTAAGATTTGGATAATATCATATTATATACTGACCCGTTCAAAAAGGCCATGAATGGATGGGAAAACCATGGATAACCTGCTAAACCCATCATTTATGCTGGACCTATTAACTTCCTAAAAACTAACATCAATGTGGAAAACCCAACACTGTGTAGATCATTTTTTCTAGGCAAACCATATCAAACCATTGGATTTTCAACCATGTATGTGAATTTACCATACTTTACCCTCGGGTATCTTCTCATTCAATGAACATTTTTGGTGGTTTTCAGCCACCCATTTTGCGCCGTTGCAAGCCCCTGGGTGTCGGTGTCCCTCCCTCGACCCCTGGGCTCGCCAGTCCCCGTCTCTGAGACGTTTCAGCAAAGCGCGACGGCAGTTGGCTGCTGCCTGCCATGGGAACCGATTCACCGTTTAGATTGTTCTGCAAATATATATAATATAAACATATATATATATGTATACACATATATATATATATGTATATATATATATATATACATATATATATATACACATATATATATAGTCATCCTGGAGTAGATAGAATCCAGTTTCGTAGGGGGCGTTTTTTTTTTTGAAAAAACCCAGGGTTTTTTGATCCAATACTAAACTATATATTCGGACCCCCTAGATAGAATATTCCAAAATCTACTCCAGGATGCTCAAAATGTGTTTTTTTTTCCTTTCCTTTTCAAAACCTTCCAATTTATTTTTTTCTTTCAAATTTTCCTTTTCAAACAGCTCCAAAAAATGAACTTTGGATGGTAAGATCGTAGACGTAGATTCCTACTTTTCTCATTTCCTTTTCCTTTCACATTTTTCCCTTCAAAAATCTGTAATTGTGAACTTTGGATCGTAAGATCGTGGATTCCAGCTTTTCTCATGCCATGTTCCTTTCAAAGTTTGATTCCTGCTTTTCTCATGTCCTTTTCCTGTCACAGTTTTCCATTCAAAAACCTTCAATTATGAACTTTGGATGGTAAGATCGTGCATTCCATTTTTTTTTCCTTCCATTTTCCTTCCAAGTTTCCTTTTCAAACAGCTGCGAGAATGAACTTTGGATGGTAAGATCAGCTATTCCTACTTTTCTCATGCACTCTTCCTTTCAAACACTGTTTTCCATTCAAAAACCTTCAATTATGAACTTTGGATGCTCGATCTTGGATTCCTACCTTTCTATACTTTTCTCATCTCCTTTTCCTTTCGCAGCTTTCTTTTCAAAAACCTGCAAGACTGAACTTTGAATGGTAAGATCGTGGATTTTTTCTTTTCTCATCCCATTTTCCTTTTGTTGCTTCTTTTCAAAAACCTGCAATTTCAACTTTGGATGGTAAGATCTTGGATTCCTACTTTTTAGATACCATTTTCCTTTTAAAGTTTGCTTTCAAACAGCTCCAAGAATGAACTTTGGATGGGTAGATGTGGAGGAAGGGGCAGGGAGCACCACCAATACATGCTTAATTCCAAGCATCCTTTAAAAATTCAGTCTTTTCATGGTTCTAGAGGAAATTCTATCTATAGTTTTGCCCAACTGTCCTAGCACAGTACTAGCACAAATGAACTTTGGATGGTCGATCTTGGATTCCTACTTTTCTGTACTTTTCTCATCTCCTTTTCCTTTCACGGCTTTCTATTCAAAAACCTGCAAGACTGAACTTTGAATGGCAAGATCGTGGATTTCTTCTTTTCTCATCCCATTTTCTTTTTGTTGCTTCTTTTCAAAAACCTGCAATTTCAACTTTGGATGGTAAGATCTTGGATTCCTACTTCTTAGATGCCATTTTCCTTTTAAAATTTGCTTTCAAACAGCTCCAAGAATGAACTTTGGATGGGTAGATGTGGAGGAAGGGGCAGGGAACACCACAAATACATGCTTAATTCCAAGCATCCTTTAAAAATTCAGTCTTTTCATGGATCTAGAGGATATTCTATCTATAGTTTTGCCCAACTGTCCTAGCACAGCACTAGCACAAATGAATTTTGGATGGGCGATCTTGGATTCCTACGTTTCTATACTTTTCTCATCTCCTTTTCCTTTCACGGCTTTCTATTCAAAAACCTGCAAGACTGAACTTTGAATGGTAAGATCGTGGATTTTTTCTTTTCTCATCCCATTTTCCTTTGTTTGCTTCTTTTCAAAAACCTGCAATTTCAACTTTGGATGGTAAGATCTTGGATTCCTACTTTTTTAATGCCATTTTCCTTTTAAAATTTGCTTTCAAACAGCTCCAAGAATGAACTTTGGATGGGTAGATGTGGAGGAAGGGGCGGGGAGCACCACAAATACATGCTCAACTCCAAGCATCCTTTAAAAATTCAGTCTTTTCATGGTTCTAGAGGATATTCTATCTATAGTTTTGCCCAACTGTCCTAGCACAGCACTAGCAAAAATGAACTTTGGATGGTCGATCTTGGATTCCTACTTTTCTATACTTTTCTCATCTCCTTTTCCTTTCACAGCTTTCTTTTCAAAAACCTGCAAGACTGACTGAACTTTGAATGGTAAGAACTTGGATTCCTTCTTTTGCGCAGCTTTCCTAGCACTGGTATGCCTTATTCAAGTATAATGGCTTGCACATGGCTGTTTTGACGTGTTTTCCTTGTTTTGTGCTTCCGAATGCGCTTCTGAAATATTCTATCTACAGGGTTGCGCAGCAAGGATGCATGCTAGGTTTTGGCTTCAAGGTACCTACGTTAGTTGCCCCCTTTTTTCCATTCAGCCCGATTGTTCCTTTCTGACTTATGGTGAAGAAGGTGCGCTCTGAAAGGGGGAGAGCTCTTCGATCTATCAAGGAAAGGCTTCTCCGCAACATGAACTACAAGCTTCCTCAAGCCCATGACTGGATGGGGGCATTCTGTAAAGTGTCCACTTTGGAAGAACTTAAGGAAGCCTCTGAAAGGTTATCCAAGCAAGAGAAGTACGGGATGAATCATCTTCACGCTCATGTCTTGGGAACTGGGGATACTCCGGATGGGTGCAAAGCTACCGTTGAAGGGTTACCAGAATTTCTTACTGGCATTCCGAACCGAGAACTTTACATGCGGCTATGTGAGATGGAATCTCTGAGGGTAGCACTGTCTGAGGAACAGTGGAAAGTGTTCAAAGAGTTGCAAGATCGTGGGTTTCTGGTAGAGAATCCAGAGACCAACAATTGTGACCAGAGTATTTTGGACTCTGAAGACTAACTTTGTGTAGTTGCATTTTTAGGTCAGGCTTAACGATAGCAGCAGAACACGTTTTGTTTCAACCTACAAGTGTTTCATAACCGACCTTTGAACTTTTTTTTTGCTGCTTTTCGTGGCCAAACTCGCACAAAAGTTTTCTAGGCTGGCATTTCAAACACAAAACAGTTTGAAACTGTGAGCGCGACTGAAAACAAACAGGATCAGATATGGGAATGGCTCGAATTAACTGATATCATATCCCAAAGCTATGTCGTTCAATGAAGCCATTACCGTCTAGGGTCCATAAATTTGAGCCATTCTCTTCTTTTTGCACGGGGTTCAGGACGGTTGATGGCCCACGCTCTTTTTGGGGTGCCCCAAACCAAAGATAGAATATGGAATTGCGATCATTTTTTGATTTCTGCAGTTGGTTAGCTGCATGTCCTTCAAACAAGTGATTCCCAAATATGATTTGCTGCATGATGGGTTCTGTGTCCCAGCATGGCCCACAGTCACCAACAATCAACAATGTTTAGAGATTGAAATTGCAAACCGCAAATTCAGATACAGTTTGAACAAGATTGGTATATTACTTTACATACAGATTGGTTGGGCATGTCGCCCCGTGTCTGAGAGACAGGAATCTATAATTATAAAATCAATGAATAACCTTTATTTGTTGGTACTGAATCACCATTGTGTAGTGGTTGGTTTTTCTTTTCCCAAACTTACTTTCCAACAGCCTTAGTGCTGCAGCCTGCAGCTGCGTCATGGGTGACGTGGCTACCATTGAGCGGGTTCTCCGTGCAGCTGAGCATGGAGATCACTATGCTGTGCCACCAGGCAAACACTGTTTGAGATCCTTAAAATATATAGCATACGTTTCAATCATAGTAAACACCATACATATTATATTTACATATTTGAGATCACTCACATATATAGCATATGTTTCAATCATAGTAAACACCATACATATTATATTTACATATTTGAGATCATTCACATATAGCATATGTTTCAATCATAAAAAGACACCACACATATTATATTTACATATTTGATATCATTCACATATAAAGCATATGTTTCAATCATAGTAAACACCACACATATTATATCTACATATTTGAGATCATTCACATATAAAGCATATGTTTCAAACATAGTAAACACCATACGTATTATATCTACATATTTGAGATCATTCACATATATAGCATTTGTTTCAATCATAGTAAACACCATACATATTATATTTACATATTTGATATCATTCACATATATAGCATATGTCTCAAACAAAAAAAGACACCACACATATTATATTTACATATTTGATATCATTCACATATAAAGCATATGTTTCAATCATAGTAAACACCATACATATTATATTTACAAATTTGATATCATTCACATATATAGCATATGTTTCAAACATAAAAAGACACCACACATATTATATTTACATATTTGATATCATTCACATATAAAGCGTATGTTTCAATCATAGTAAACACCATACATATTATATTTACATATTTTATATCATTCACATATATAGCATATGTCTCAAACATAAAAAGACACCACACATATTATATTTACATATTTGATATCATTCACATATAAAGCATATGTTTCAATCATAGTAAACACCATACATATTATATTTACATATTTGATATCATTCACATATATAGCATATATTTCACACAGAGTGCACCTTACACACTATAGTAGCACACTCAGTCGCTTTCCGGGGCGTCCCCCACATAGGGGGGTGATGACGGGATTATGGAATCCCGTCACGTTTTTTGGCTATGCTCCCTTAACGGGGGAGCCGAGTTATCAGCCCCTGGCAAGATCTATAGTTAGAATATCCCTGAAAAGGTCCCGGTTGGAAAAACAATCACATGTTGTCAAAGACAATTTTCTTAATTGGATTATACCCAGTGGTATTTAACAACATGTGCTATACCAATATATTTATCCAAAGTGGTTTTATAATTTATGGATTCTGAAAATACCTTTTGGGCTGTATTCAAAACCACTGTTGGTTCATGATCATGTATATAGAGTTTGACTATCCAACAGTTGTGAAAAAGATCAAAAAGATTACATAAAGTTTTGAACATCTCACGTGTGATGTGTGGAGAAATACCTTATATTACATCTGCTTACTAATTTTGAATCTAAATATTCCTTTCGGTGAAAATTTACATATATAATTTTGATTCGCTAGTATGTTTTGTCGTTATCCAAGCTGGCTACACTCTGGAGTATGTCCATGTGGTATTGAAGATTGATGTTTTCCTTGAACCTCCTCTGTGAACCTATAGATAGAATATGTTCGTTTTCATGTTCATCCTGCTAAGGTTGGGGGTTGAACCACTTCCAGCCGATGGTGAAAGCCCAGATGAGTTGAGAAGGCGGCTATTGGTACTTTCCTCGGTGCCCTTAGCAGCAATCAAAACAGCCTTTGGGGCTACAAGCAAAGTTGTTCACCCAGACAAGAATCATAACCCGGGTGCGCACGAAGCAATGCAGAAAGTAAACCAAGCATGGCAAGAGTTGCGAGATCCTACGAAAAGAGGCTGGGTGAATGATCAGTTGATATACCAAGCAGAGCAGCTTCGAAAAGCACAGCAAACCCTGCTTCGCAATCAAACTCAGAAAGCGAAACGACAAAAGCAGGCAGGTCCACAACGAAAAGAAAAATTTGGAGGGAAACCAGTAAAGACCGCATTCAAGAACAAGCACGCTGCACCTCAGGCAGCCCACAAAGGGAAGCAAGCAGCATCAGCTTCCAGCACCAAAACTGCACCTTCCTCTAGTTCCCAGTCCAAGCCTTCACAGAGCACAGCTAGCAGCAAAGCCAAGCCTGCAGAAGCAAGCAGCTCAAAAGATGCAGGGCAAGAACCTCCCCACAAGAAAAGTAAATGTGAAGAAACGAAGGAAATGAAAAAATCAGTTGGATTTTTCGACGCCAAAGAGTCCAAGAATGTCATCACTGTGAAATCTGGTTTTTCAAAGGCCATTAGGAAGTTCAACGTCGCAGACTGGCACTCTCGAGAGGTAACCTGCCAGGTTGCTGAACACTTCATGAAGGAGGCCACGCATGAAATGCACACATTTGATTTTTGCTGCAAGAAGAAGGACAAAGTCGAGCTCATGCAAAAACACGGCTTGGAGTTCAAGAAAAGTTTGAGCGCTTTACATCTACGTGATGTCCTGGAAGAGGCAAGTATTTCAAAAGAGGGGATGGTATGGTTGGTATGATGATATTCTATATTCTATCTTTTGTATCCCCATTGAAATTGGGTATCTCCAGGTAATGAGTTTGGGAGGGCAGCAAGATATTTTACCGCCTTCAGCGTGTTCCGCCGGCCACCATGGAAAGCCGCAAACAGCACTTGCACAGGCCTAGGAAGAGAGTGTTTTTTGTGTAAGATATGGTTTAGGTGCAGAACACAGTTTTTGTGTAAAACAGCGTTTTTGTGTAAACACTTGTTTTTATTGAAAACATGGTTGTTGTGTAAACGACGGTTTAAGTTTAAGCCCAAGGGGAAAGTCTAGACAGACAAAGACAAAGGCAAGACAGACAGTACAACTAAGAACAAGCAAGATCCAAACGCGCCGGCAGGCTGGTGGATTTTTTTTTGCGGATAAAACCCATTATATAGACCGTCATATTCAATCATATTCTATCTATAAGTTTCTGCTTGGATTTCAAGGTTGAAGCCCTTTATTTTTTTGATTGTATCAACATCGCAGGCTCTTTTTGCAGGGAAGCGCAAGAAAATAGAAGAGGGGATAAACTCATTAGACCGTCATATTCAATCATATTCTATCTATAGGTTTCTGCCTGGATTTCAAGGTTAAACCCCTTTACTTACTTTGATTGTATCAACATCGCAGGCTCTTTTTGCAGGGAAGTGCAAGAAAATAGAAGAGAGCCTGCGTGCTGCGTTTCGAACATTTATCGGGGCTGACACGCCAAAGGAGAACAAATCCGAAAAAGCCAGCGTCGTTTGGAATGAGTTCAAGAAGGTCTTTCAGGCCACGGTGGATGTAGGCACTCATCAAATGGTCAAAGAATTTGCGGTGAAGGAGGATGCCCAACATTGGGCGGACCTGGTGCATTCGCTCCAGCAATCAGGCAAGCTCAAGGGTCATTGTTCGGTGATCCAAAAGGCAGAGGCAAACAGAAAAGCAACGCAGGCAGCTTATGACCAGATTATGTCGGGCAAAGGGGTGTTCTCAGCTGAAGACAACCCAAACTTTCAGAATGACCCAAAACTTGGCAAAGATGTTTGGGGCACCATGTTCTCCAGATACAAAGAACCCAAAGAATCAATGCCCGGCAGTGAAATCCGAGTTCATAGGGGGAGCCTGGAAGAGATTACGGTCATCGGGTCCAAGCAGTGCATCCAAGCAGATCTACTTGGGTGGAAGCACAAAACTCTGGGATGGCGGGTTGTCCGCATACTTCACCACAATGGTCAACAAGAAGCTCGTGAATCGGTTGCTCAACAAGCTGAAGATTTGGAACTTACTCATGTGGGTTTTATCCGTTGCACGGGGAATTCATCCCACCCAGAGATGACTGATCAAGACCAAATTCAACTGAAAAGGTTGAGTGCAAAAGTTCCAGGAGCAGTTGCTGTGATTGTAGGCTACAAGGTGATCACTGGGGTGCTTAGAAGTTTCACCATTGAAACAGCCAAATCTACTGGTTCGGGATTCACCGAAGTTGAGTTGGGTACCATTGTTCGTCGGGTGGAAGGAGAAAAGTTTTTGGTATGCCCTGCCATTACACCGCCTTCCTGGAAAGATGTGTTGGATTCCAAAGTTCAAGACCATTTCTACAACAAATTGAAGGAAAGCATGCAAAAACCGCAGGGAGAAGAGGAAATGGCACGATTCAAGAGGGTCCACATTCTTGGGGATGGCCATTGCTTCTGGCACAGTTTCCTTTTTTGGAACCTTCAAGATGAATACCTACCAATCAAACGAAATCCCGGTGGAGGCCCCCAGAACCCACAAAGGCTTTTGGAGGAAATTCGACGGGCGAAAAAACTTTGGCAAGAAGTGCAAGAACTTGTCAAGGGTGCTTCTTCTCTTCCAGCTTCTTTTTTGGATGACATCACCAAATCCCCAGTTGTGAGCGTGAAAAACATTGAGAATGTGGCCAAAGCCATGAAGTCCCACTTCCGGGTTACTATCGATCCAGAGGCGGGCAGCTGGTTAAAATTCATTCAAAATTAAACGAAAAGAAAATCTTTAGAAATATTCTATCTATGGGTTTCACTACTGTAATCCTACCTAGAGGGCCCCTTCAGCAACACCATATCAAGACTGTAAACAAGGATCTACCCTCCGGTAATCAAACCTGGCAATGGAATTCCTTCCAAGAGATTTGTTTACTGCAATGGGGCAATCATCTACACATAGAAGATTTTCCATTGCGATGGAAATATTCTATCTATGGGTTTCACTACTGTAATCCTACCTAAAGGGCCCCTTTAGCAACACAATATCAAGACTGTAAACAAGGATCTACCCTCCGGTAATCAAACTTGGCAATGGAATTCCTTCCAAAAGATTTGTTTACTGTAATGGGGCAATCATTTACACATAGAAGATTTTCTATTGCGATGGAGATATTCTATCTATGGGTTTCACTACTGTAATCCTGCCTAAAGGGCCCCCTTAGCAACACCCTATCAAGACTGTAAACAAGGATCTACCTCCGGTAATCAAACCTGGCAATGGAATTCCTTCCAAAAGATTTGTTTACTGTAATGGGACAACCATCTACACATAGAAGATTTTCCATTGCCAGGTTTGATTGCCGAAGGGTAGCGGGCATACCTCCAAACAGCCCGAATGCCATCAGCAGCTCGAAAAGGAGCCCCCAGTGATTCAGAATGAGAATGTTGAACCGATTCCGGAACCAAGTCCAATGGACATAGGTAGAGGGGAAGAAGCACAAAGTGATCCAAAAACCGCAGGTGGGGATCAGCAAGGTTCGTCTCCAAAGTTGAAACCTACCTTGGACAACCTCCAGAATGTTGCCAAAATCATTGCTATCAATTCTCACTGGCACTCCTTGATCTTCTCAGGCACAAAAACTTGGGAACTTCGATCAACCCCGTGGAAGTTTAGAGGGGATGTGGGGATTTGGAGCGGTAGTCGAGTACATGGTTTGGTGACTATTGTGGGCTGTCAGCTGGTGGCATTGAAGTCTTCAACAGGGGAATGGGAACCCTTTGATGAATCAGAAAATGCTGCTGAATCGTTTGTCCTTGCTGATCACAACATTGAGAAGCATCAAGTTCCAATGGAGAACCTACTTCTCCTGGGAAAATCATGGACAAGGATCTATGCCTACACCCTTGTGAACCCTCGGGAGTTTTCTACATCTATTCCTGTGAAGATCAAGGTTGGTGCACAGTTTGTGCAAACTATGGACAAGGATTTGTGGCGGGAAGCGTTGAAGCAGCCGGCAGCTCCAGAGAAACCGGAGGAATCGCTACGAGTACTGGGAATGTCCAGAAAAGAGGTCTTCAGAATCATGGATACTGATGTGACATTGCTGGTCAAAACTCAGAAAAGTTCTCCTACTGGGGCAATCCACTTGGCCATCTTCGAAAATGGAACTGCAATCATCGTCGGGAAGCTTATGGTTTCTGGCTTTCATGAACTCCGAAGTTTCAAAACCCTCCGAAAACTGGTAGATGATGGCTACAACCACTTGCTGGACGAGAATTGCAAATTGTTTGAACCTTTGAGATCTACCACTGCAGAAAGTAAGAGTCTATTCGGCTGGACGATTGAATCGAAGGAAATGATCCATCCACCCCTGTTGTGGAAAGCGGAATCTTGTCACCATTTTTCATGCGCGTTCCCGGTACTCTATGCAATTCCATACGCGATTTTTGGGGTGCACTAATATGGCTATACCATACCCAATTGACCTACAGTATTCTATATCCATGAAGGTTCTTAAGTTCTTCGCCCTTCCTGCTGAAACCCCCCCACTGGTGCCGTGAACCATAGATAGAATATGATCCATTTGGGGAAAAAGGTTCCGCCAGGGGACATCAAACTATCAATGCCACCTGACAATCCTTTAGACCTGGCATAGGTTCACCAACCCAATGAAGGGTGGAAATGGGATACGGTCGTGTGGGGAGATTTTGGGATATACAACCAAACTATGACCACATGTAGTGTAGTGTTGTACCCACTTGAAGTGTATCTGCTTTTTTCCCCTCACACTGGAAACATCCAACAGGCCCATCGGGACCATAGATAGAATACCCCAATCACCTCTATTTAGGCTCTTCAGGTGGTTTTTGAAGATTTTTGGCGTATATGGACAAGTTGTAATGGGAGAAACTGGTATTCGGGTTGATGAACTTTCTCCAGTATACACTATTCATGACATTGAGGGAACCCAAGATAGAATATCTACGAAGGACCAACACTGCCTTCTGAGGAACTTCGCAACATGCCCAAGGTGCGGGTGGTTTCCATGGCAGATATCTCCCAAGATGGACAACCACTAGAAAGCACATGGTGGAAAGGCCAGCTACCCCCAATGGATCTGAAGTCCATTGCGCACTACTTCATTGACAGGCTTTCCTGTGTTGAGCTGGAAATCTTGGAGAAGATTGCGGTGGGCTTATCTTCTGATGACTCTGAAGGTGTCAGGGTTGGAACAACATGCTCTGGCATCGAGTCAGGCATCATGGTCACCAAAGCCTTGTTTGCGGCCATCAACGAAAGGTTTTCCAGGTCCAATGTGCGGGTCTACGGTGCCTTTGCAGCTGAAATCAACCCTGAAAAACGGCAGTTCATCATAGATGCCCATGGGGAAGATGTGCAGCATGTCTTCGGTGATGTGTCCTGTTTTGCGGGTGAGACCGCTTACTGCTACAAAACTCGAGCCTATGTGGGCATTCCAAAAGTCTTCCTCAAGGTTTCCGGCACGAGCTGTGTCAATTTGAGCCGGGAGCGGTCAGACCGTGCAGACTTTGCGGACTGCTACTCAGAAGGGAAGGGGGAGTCTGGACACACATACAAGTTTGGCTACAAGAAAGCGATTCAGACAACCGGTGCTCAAGTCACTGTCTATGAGAATGTGCTTGATTCCAGCTACGCCCTCAAAGATTGTGACGGTGTAGCGCAGCAACCAGCCACCGAGATCATCGCACAGGATCTTCAAGAGCACGGGCATGCCTTTGAGTTTTCCAAGTATTGCTCATCCGGGTTCCTCTTGCCACAGAGACGGTCAAGGGTTTGGGGATCATCCTGCCAGGATGAATCTCCATCTGAGTACGGGCTTCAGATGAGAATGTCCATGCTGCGGATGCAGGGATCTATGAAGTTTCCGTTGGACAGCATTTTGGAGAAGGATTTGCCCCAAGTAGAGCCAAAATCAACGACCTTGATCTCTCACATCACAGCAGTGAAAAAGATTTGTGCAAAGCGTGGGCTAGACGTGAAACAGGTCACGCTGGACACTGCCACAAGTGCCTCTCGAGGACCAGAATGGAGCCATGGCCTGCTGACATGTGTCAGGCCATCACACAACATCTACCATTTGGGCTTGAAACGGATGATCCTGGGGAAAGAGATGCTTTTGGCACATGGTATCTTCCCAGACAGTCCCTTGCCAAAACAACAAACTTGTTTTTCTTCATTGGCATGGGGGCTGTGTCTTCAAGCCATTTGGCAAATACAATTTGGGCCCATATCTTAGCATGCTCCTTCGGTACGGATTGGCGTTCGGAACGCGCGTTCTGAGTGGATCCTTTTTCCAATATCCAAATCCAAAGTTAATGTATTTCCTGGGCCTGGACACTGAAACCTTTTTTCCCCAAAGTAGAAAAGATTTTGAAAGCTCTTATGGGCTCAAAATGGTGGATGCAGCCACCAGAAAGTTGATCTTCCCAACTCCGGATCCTTTGTTTGGCTGAAGCAAAAAAGGTTCTGTTTCCTTCCCGGATCCTTTTTTTCTTTGAAAGAAAAAGGTTCTGACCTCTGACAAATTTTATCGTAGTGCTATTAACATGACAGGGGTCCAAGAAGACTTTGAAAAATTGTTGAAAAACTCTATGTGACACAGCGGATCCTTTTTGCAAGGAGCACAAAAAAGGATTGGGAGGCTTCTGACTGGAGGCAAAAAAGACTATAAACCCCTCTGCGTTCGGAACGCGCGTTCCGGAACACGTGTTTTGCGTTCTGCGTTTTGACCGTGCTAAGGCCCATATATCTCATATCTCCTGTATAGATCCGATAGATAGAATATTTTTCACTTGGTCACAGCCTTTGTCGATAAATGTTTAGAAGCATGCTGCCCAGGTTTCAGAAACCATGCAGCTGTCGAAGCCTTGCTACAAAATGACCATCTGTGCCGAGACTTCGCCGGCAATGCGTTCAGCACAACTGTTTTGATGGCAAAGATCCTCTGCACCATTGTGACTCGGCAGTTTTCAGTAGCAATAGGGTCCGGGGGCATGCATGCAGACCTGCCTTCAGGTTGCCAAGACCTGTAGATAGAATATGGAGACTGATGTTTTCCATGGAAACCTCAGGTGAATGGAGTCGCTTGGAGGAAACTGGCTGGTATTGAAACGGCTGGTGAGCCTTCTCTTGGGCCTTCAATTTTGGGTGCCTGCATTTCTGCGTCTGCATCAAAAACCTTTTCCCAAGCTGGCTCTTCAGGGTCCAGCAAGAAGAGATCAAGCGAAGCGACCAGCAGCAGCCACGTTTCGAAGCAAAGGCGGATCTCAACGGCTGGATCGGGAACTTCGGGATCTACAGGTGCCTCTGCTTCTTCGGCCTTGAAAGAGGAAAGTCAAGATTCGCCAACGTTTCCAGGTCCAGATGCACAGGTTCCAGAGGATGAAGCAGCAATTGTGGGTGATTCTTCCGATCCTCCTGACGCGGAGGAACCTCCTGACACAACTGGTGTCCCCAAAACACCCGCGAAAAGGGGAGACAATGGGAAAAGCAAGAGCCTCACCATCAAGAAGAAGCTGGAACTTCTCCGGATTCTGAAGGAGCTGAAAGAAAGTGGGGAGTACAAGTATCCAGAGAAGGCCGACGGCCAAAGTTTTTTGGGGTGCTTACTTTTTAAAGGGTTTAAAAACCATATTCTATCTATAGGTCCTGCCATGAGATCAGCCACCAAAAGATAAAAGAAATGATATATTTACAGAACCCTTTGCTAGGTGATGGTTGCCAAGCATGGGAAGGACGGCTACTTTCAGGGGGCAGGCTCCAAGAACAAGTGGCCAGCTGCCAGGGCAAAATACCATTGGGACACTGTCGCCGAGCTTGCCCCAAAAGTTGCGGAGAAGTTTTGCGAGACACCCAATTGGCTTCGGGAGAGGTTGGAAATCCATGGCAGAAAAGGAAATGGGACCTACCAGATCAGCGACGGCATTTACAACTCGGTGGATGCAGTTCTATCTGAAGCTGTGCAAGCGGGGATGGAGCTCAACACATCTAGTGTGGAGGAGGTTCTCCAGGACGCCATTGAGACCTACAACAAAGAAGTCGCTGCTTGGAGAGAAGCCAGAGAAAAGGCCGACTTGGCGGCATTGAACCAACTTTGTGATTCTGGAGCGAGTGAAGAGGAAATGGCCAGAATGACAGAGGAGCAATTGAAAGCCAGAGAGTCTTGGCCATCTCAGTGCGATGTGGGGAAAACTCCAAGGGCATTGAATCAGCTGGCCTTGGACTTTTGCACCAAGTATGGGTATGCCAACTACAGGCAGGACAAGCCCCAGAAACACCTGCCACGGGATCATCCAGCCATTCAGCGAGTCACTCAATTTCTTCGGATGACGATGGCCGAGGGACAAGTGAACCCAAAGCTGGTTGGTCACTGGGACCAGGTTGGGGTTGGGGAAACAGTAGATAGAATATACTATACCCATCGTTTGTTTCGATTACTGTGTTGAATTTTCGCCACTATAGTATATAGTTGGTCAGTAGGACCCACTCGGGTTGGGGGAAACCAAAGATAGAATATACTCAGTACAGCCATCACCCGTTTTCAAGCGCTACTATGAGTTTCAAGATTGCAGTTGCAGGTGTGGACTTGCCTTTTTGAGCCTATGAAGAGATGCTTGTGGAAAACAGGAGAAGGTCGAAAGGATTCACTCGCAGCCTATCCAGCCCGTCAAGTTGTCAGGAAGGTAATTCAAGAACGATTTGGGCAAGAGGTTCAAATCCCAAAGTTTGAGAAGAACAAGAAATGGGTTGCCAATTTGGCCGACGTTTCTGGCTATAGTTGTCAGAACAGCGTTTCCAGGTGGAGGACTGTTCCGGGGCAGCGGCGGTTAGGGCAAGCTGCTCATAGCACCATTTTCAGTCACCAATGCATGGGGTGCATGATGACCATCTGTAGAAGATCCAACCATTTTTAAGTTATTTATTTTTTTTGGCCGAGATGTTGCTAACAAAAGCAAGGCTATTAGTAATGTCTGATCTTGGCCCAAGAGGTAAGGAAATAGGTTAGTTGCATTTTCTTGGAAGCCCTGGGTGAAACACACAGGGCGACATGAGTGCTGCCATGTTTATCGAAGCAATGATTTGGCTTGGGTGCGCTACACTCGCTCTTGGCGTGTACAAGGTTGCCAAATGTTTGGCTCTATGGGTGTCAGGAAACTACATCGTGATGACAAGGGTTGGAAAAACATCAGCCAAAGGATTTACCACCCGTGAGGCCCGTGGAGATTTGGAGCATCAACTTGCTCAAATGACCCGGCTGAACGAAATGCTGCAAGATGAAATCCGACTGCTAAAATTGGAGTCGGAAGATTGCCCGGGTTCAGATCGTACTTTCAATGTAGCCAAATCGGCAATTTATGTCACCAGCTGCGGGGATCGTTTTCACACTAACCCTGCCTGTGGTTCTATCAAGAATCATGGTTACAAAGAATTGCAGCCATGTGCATTTTGTAGCAAAAGGGATGCCAAGAAGTCTACCTGATTTCATCCTAGATCATGCTCTCAGAGCACTATGGCTTTGCCATTGGTCGCATTGGTCCCTAGACTACGCATGTGGCGAGAAAAACCATGCTTCACCTTTTGGGCTTGGCTCAGGGATTGTGTCTTTTCTTTCCCAAGCGTGATCAAGAAGGAAATTTGGGCTTTGCCTAGGGGATATGTGCGCCAACTTCACCTCTGTGGATATATGGGGTAATCCCAGAAGGGTGGTCCCAACCATAGGTAGAATATTCTGTTTTTCCATAAATATGGGTGATTAAAAAAACACATACCACGGGTCTCCACCCGCTGCTGCCAGTCACCAGCATCATCCAATTTTGGCCAGGAGTCTCTTAATCCCCCTTATCCAGTGTTAGTAAATGAGGGGATAACCGGAAATATACCGAATAGAGATTGGCGTGGTGGTGTCACTCAATTCTTTTCTTTCATTAAGGAACATATATAGATATATGATATATGGGGTAAACTCAGAAGGGTGGTCCCAACCATAGATAGAATATGTTCTGGTGTTCCACAAACATGGGTGTGTAAAGTCCAAAATGGGTTGGTTTTGCGGGGGGGGGGGGGTTAGATTTGTGTTTTTCCAAACAACATACCACGGGTTACCCCTTCACCACCAGTGTCATCAAATTTTGGCCAGAAGCCCCTTAATCTTTCCTATACACTGTTAGTAAACGAGGAGATGACCCCAAAAATGTGCAATAAAGATTCGTACGGTGTTGTCACTCAGCTCTTTTCTTTTACAAGGGTATCATGGATACATGGAGGCTTCCTCAGACAGGCGTGCCCCCAATCATCCAAAATCAAACCCTTTGAGTATTGAACCCATGGTTTTGGCGTGCCCCCATTTTAGGAAACGCTCGTATGGGATTCCCAAAAGGGTGGCCGCAACCATAGATAGAATGTGGTGTGGTTTTCCACAAACATGGGTGTCAAACCACAAATTGGGTTGCTTTGGTGAAATGTGTTGACCTTTTCAAAATAACATACGGTGGATGGAAGAGATCCTGCACCAGTTGGTATATGGTCTACCCCCTAATAATCTCATTATTTACCATCTTTTGTAGTTACCTAAGGGTTGCCAACTGGTGCAAGATTTCTTCCATCCACAGTACCACGGGTTACCTCTCCACCTGCTCCTGCTAGACCTGCTCCTACTAGTTACCACCAGCATCATCCAATTTTGGCCAGGTGCCCCCTTTATCTTCCCAATCCACTGTTATAACAAGTGAGGGGATAATCCGATACATACCCAACGACCTATATTGCTGACATCCACTACTGACAGGTATATCTGGCATATATTCTGACATTCATGGTTTCAAGAAGATGTCATTTACTTTCTTCTAGTGATCTCCACCAAAACATTCTATCTGACATATTTTCTAGCATTCTATCTGGCATATATTCTGGCATTGTATATGTATATATGCTAGTGAGGTATGAAAGAACCATAGATAGAATTTCCCCGTCACCTTTTCTTTATTTACATTCTGTTCAGCCCGCTGCACCTTGCAGGATGCCACGGACCACAACAACAGTGAGCTGGATAACAGGAGACATGGGATTTGCCTACGTCACTGTTCCGGAGGGGTCACTTGACCCCAAGGAGATGCAAGCAATGAACGATGAGTTTGAAGGTATGCTGGTCATCGACAGCTCAAGCACCGATTCTCACATGTGGAGTGGGCCCACTTGCATTCGGTTCTTTGAGAATTTGACCATTGAACTTCGGAAGAGGAGAGCTGCAATCGGTTGTCAGGATGTTTCTGAAAGGGCACTTCTGTTTTGCGATCGTTGCACTTCGCACCTCTCCAAGACTTACTTGGACTTACGAAGGCAGTGGGCATCGCAGCAGAATGTCTTGCTGGTTGGCACAGATCCAACTGCAGATGTTCAAGTGCCAGGGGGCTGGGGACTGACCAGCAGTCCCAACGACGCTTGGCATGGACATTTTCACCAGCTCCGGATGGCATATATGAGGGCAGCGATGCGTCTTCCACTCAACCCCCTCCATTGCAACCTAGCGGACTTCGAGATCTCTTGTGCTGGCATTCCTTCTTTGATGTGCCCCATGCGCACGTCGTTATGTGCAGACGCTTGGGCACTGCAGAATGTTGCCAAGATTGGGTCTGGGAAGACCCTTTTGTGGGCATGGATCACAAGGGGGTACCTGGAACCCAAAGTTGCTGCGGATTGGCATTTTGAAGGTGGGGAAGGTTTCTACTCAGTTCTCCATGGGTAAAACTGTAGATAGAATATGGATGAATATGGCCTTATTGATAACTTCCCGTGGGAATCCTTTACATCCAAAACTACTTACTAATACTGTAAAAGATATTATATACATGTTTCATGGTAGAAGGCTAGACGAAAGAAAGTAGCTGGTTCAAAATTCAACCCATTTTGTAGGGCTCTGTTTGTTCTCTTTCTTTTCTGGTCGCAGGAGATCTGGCGAAGCTAGAAGAAGCAATGAAAGCAGTTCGGGGTGCTTACAGCACGTTGCACCGCATGACGCAAGCTCCAACATTGGATGCAAGTTTTAAGCTCAGTTTTTCTTGCAAATCAAAGCTAGCAATGCTAGCAAAAACAATATTATACAATCAGTAGTCAGTTCCGCACAGAGTTCAGAAGTAGCAGTAGCAGCAGGAGTAGCAGGGGTAGTAGTCAGCAGTAGCAGCAGTAACCCCACACCTATATAGATTCTATAGATAGAATATTGCGTTTCCATGTATTCCCGGATTTCCTACTATCCAAGGTGCCTACAAGCTCGCATGGCAGAAGGCAAAGGTTCCCCTGAAGGGCGAGAAGATCAATTGTTGGTTCATCAAGACTGAGGACCCAGAGCCTGTGCAGCTGCCACGCTACTTTACCAATCCACTTGAGATCTCCATGGCCCAGTGGATGGAAACCAGGAAGAAGTGGGATGCAGCCATTGCCAACAGAGCACGACTTGGGCGCACACTTCCGCCCAAGGACATGAACTCCTACCAGAGTTTTCTGAAAAATTCATTCAGGAAGCTGGTCTTTGACACTAAGTTGAAGGTGTACATGGCTCGTCCATCGAAGATGCCAGCATCATCATTGCAGAGTTCAGTGGTGGTTGACGTGAAGATGTCCCTTGACCCAGCGCACTTGGCTTTGAGATTCAATGATGGACCGTTCTTTCATCTCTTCGTTCGCGAATTCGAAATTTCCAATGCTCCAACTTTTGTTGATGATTTGCATGAGAAAGTGGCTCCAAAAAGTGAGCCGGAAGATTTGCCAGAAGAGAATCATGATGAGGAAAATGAAGAAGACGTTTTGTCAGAACATGATTCTGAATTCGAAGATGTACATCCAGACATTTTAGAATACGCAGGCTCAGCACCAAAGGCATCTTGGGCCGTGGGGCCATGCCATGAAGGCATGGAGTGATTCGAAAAATCTTGCACATACGTACAGATGAACAACAAACTACCTGGGGAAGATCGCCAAGAGGGGAAAAAGGGCAGAGTTTGGAGCTTGTGTAGATAGGGCCAGCACAATGGTTGACACCATAGATAGAATATGGAAGAATTTGAATATATGGATCAAAACCTTGTCCCATTATGCTAAGTTCTACATCACTTTTTCAAGTATCCGGTTTTGATCTA
>CAMXCT020000413.1:612500-822500 GCA_947184155.2 Cladocopium goreaui
TCTAGAGCCTTGAAAATTCAGCGCTTTCAGGCATGATGACATACACCACGTACCAGCCATATTCACACCATAACAATTTGACAATGACATGCCATGACTCTCCCTGGCCCCGCACCACAACATTCTCAGGCTTCAAGTCACTGTACACAAAGCCTGGGAAGAACTTTGCAGGCAAATCCTTGGTACATCTTTCGTTCAATTGTTGGTTTAAATAATCTTTGGATTTGGTATATATAATTATATTGATATATATATATATATATATATATATAGTTATATTTCAGTATATATATATATATAATTATGTATGTGGTCTATATGTGGTCTATTGCATTTTCAGTTGACCGTTGACCATGGATTGGCAGGTGCATGCTGTGCACATCGGGAACTCCCCGTATACTATATACACAGTTGTACATATCTCATATCAATACATCCGTTATGTGCCGTTCATGTCAGTCCAAAGCGTGTCACTCTCCACACCTGTATCGTGAATTGCACACAATGCCGCGACCACTTCGCCCACAAAGAATCGTGCCACATCCTCAAAGCTGTTGAGGAGATGGGCAAAAAGAAAACAGTGCTTAACAAATCAAGAAACACAACGCCTTGTTTCGCCATTCTGATTGCCCAAATGCAATGCCTGTTAGTTTGGTTGACAATGAGACCTTGTACAATTCTATCCGCTGGTGCCAGGCTTATTCACCAGTGATCCTTGATCATCTTGACATTGCGATGGAAATTTCAGTAGATGTTAGAAACCATGGAGAAGACAGCTGAACCACTAAGTGGCTCGAAACGGAACCATCTCATTGTCTAACTTCCAACTTGATCACCCCATCGGTCACGGTGGCCACAACACGAATGTGTCATCGCTCCTCCTGGAGTTTGCCCAGCGAACACAGCATGTTGTGTAGATCTCCCTTGTGAGCATACCTGTTCCAGGCAAAACTGGAGCTCCATCAGGCGTTTACGTTTTTGGTGGTAAACGATAGCGAAGTTGGAGAACATAACCAGGTTAACTATGGTTTATGTTTATGGTGAATTTAAATATAGTTATTTTAGTCTTGGTAATATGTAATATAATGGTGCTTAGAAACCAACTTGTAACTGCGGGGGGCACCAATGTATGTACACCAGAACCAGTTGGTCAAATGTATTTCGTTTGCAGACGGCATGCAATTTCAAGGCTCATGGAAGGCATTGATGTAGTTTTGACCCATTCTGAGCCCAAACAATCAAGACATATGACATATTTGTTCAACTAAACATCACATCGATGTGACATCCATCCACCAATCTCAGGGCAGCAAGGAGGGCACTCCAACACCAGGTAGGCTCCATCCCTGTACCGAAAGGCTGCCACCATTCGGGCAATGCCCTGGGCGAAAAAATCAGAAGTTCACTCTGTAAAATCAACTGGTTGGTGGTTTTAACATCTTGAAAAATATGAAAGTCAATGGGAAGGATGACATCCCATATATGAAATGGAAAATAAGAAATGTTTGAAACCACCAACCAGTCAATCATGATCAGTCATGCTCAAGAATGATCCATCACCACCACAACCACATGCACTTCTGGGGAGTTTGCTGCTTCCGCTCTGAGCTTCCAACTGGATGACTCAGCATCTTCAAAACACAAATCTCTCGATTCACAGATGCCTCGAACACCAGTTTTCTTTTGGCGACTAATTAAAAAGGAGGCCAGGTAGGCACACCAACATGTTGAGGTTGCTCCTCAAGCTTTGTAGATAGTTTTTTTTGTGGGAGGTGTTCTGCTTTGTATGTCATGGTGTGTGCCCACCTTGGAGGCTACAATCTTCCGCATTTGAGGAAACATAATCTGACAACGGCGGGTTGAAACAACCCCCGAACAAAAAAGATGCAGATTCCTGGACCCGAATAACGAGTCATTGGGATGTAGGGGAGATCTACAGGAAACCATGGACCATCCCTTTTTCTCGGTCCCATCTTTGCCTTGCATACCCCATAGGATCCATGTATGGTATATATGCTAACATAAAGGGGGTATATTGATGGGATCCATGTTACCATATATAGCATACATGGATCCTATGGGTACTATGATGCTACATGATGTTTTCCATATTTTTTTAAACAGAGATAAACCAATCATCGAATCCCCCCATGATGCCATCATGGCCAAAGTCCCAAGGCCGCCTCGTAGCCGAGTTCTTCCATGGTCTTGGTATTGATCACCTCATGATCTACGCTCGGGACATACATAAAGTGGTGCACCATGATGATGTTTGTTGTTGCATAACCCCATTACCTATAACTATAGATGTAACCTGTATCCTCCATCAAGCCTAGTTACTAGTTCTTAGATGTGATTGCAGTGAAAAAAACATCGTTTTCCCAACAAAATGATCTTCAAATCATGGCTTGTCCACATCGAACTGTTGGTTTCCCACCATGGTTTCCCACCTTGACCGCATACTCGGGCCACTTGGACTGTGTCTTCTCCTGACGAAAGGAGTGGGTACCAACGATTTCAAGCAGATGTGGCTGGAAACTCATTGAAATCTTTGTCAAAGCAAGGATGTCCACAAATCATCTACTTACTAGATATGGATGATATATATATATATATACGTACAATTAAACCATATAATTATATCTTAGTATATACATATATGATAGGGCTCAGCCTTGTGTTTTTCTGACGCATGACTGTAGGTTTTTCAGCCTAGGGAGACGAGTTGTCTGCCCACGGCTGCCTCAGTTTTCATCTCATTTTGAGATTTCTTCTTTGTGTGAAAACTGTTCCCATGGCAGGAACTCATGAAACGCATGAAACTTCTCGATCCCGTAGCAGGATCTTTCAAAAGGCTTTTGATTCCCCATGGCAGGGGTTTTCCACTTGTAAAACCATCCTCTCCATTCACTGGGGGGGATTTGGGTTGGGCCTATGAAAGGTCCCTTAAACAGAGCCAGAAGCATCAGAATCACACTAAACATCGCCCTATGCTTCAAGCAGAAACTATAGGGCTCAGCCTTGTGTTTTTCTGACGCATGACTGTAGGTTTTTCAGCCTAGGGAGACGAGTTGTCTGCCCACGGCTGCCTCAGTTTTCATCTCCTTTTGAGATTCCTTCTTTGTGTGAAAACTGTTCCCATGGCAGGAACTCATGAAACGCATGAAACTTCTCGATCCCGTAGCAGGATCTTTCAAAAGGCTTTTGATTCCCCATGGCAGGGGTTTTCCACTTGTAAAACCATCCTCTCCACGACCCCACATCTCGAAACACAACGTGTTTTGAAACCAAGAAACGCACGGCAGGGCCCATTTATAAGGCGTTGTTTGGAGCCCATTTAACCAGCATTTCCTTTGATTTATTGCTTAGACGGAGGTCGGGGAGGAAGGAGAGCCCATCGGCCAAGTATATTTTGGCTACTTTTGTCGAAGCCCACCTGCCTTTGAGCAGCGCCTGCTCCATGGATCCTGTGCTTTGAAACAAAGCAGTCGCACCTCCACGGCGCAAAGAATAAGGTCTAAAACCATGTGACATGAGGTCAAACTTTTTGAGATGGTGGGCATAGGCATTTCGAAAACTCTGTGCAGATTTGGACCAGATTGGCAAACGTTCCAAACCCAAATCAGTTTTTGCTTCTACTGTTGCCATCAGAACTTCCAAGGCCAACGGTGATTGCAGGCTCACCGTTTCCTTAGCTGCATTTCTCAGCCCAGTTTTCGTTTCAGACAAGCTGACTACGCCTGAGGTTGGTGTCAAAAGCAAGTCACAGGGTCTTACTTGGAGACATTCACCTGTGCGCAACAGGGCATAAAAGCCTAAGACCAACACAGCTGCTAACTCAAGGTTGCAATGATCGATACAATACATCACCATGGCATCAAGAATGCGTTGTGTCAAAGGGGGAGCACGGTTAGGTGATTCCAGCTTCCGCCAAACTGCATAAACCTTCCATGACTCTGGCAGCTGTCGCCTTGTCCATGGCTCCCAATGATGTATTGCGCACAGTGCATCGCTAACTTGATGGAGCGAATCTCCTCGCTCCCACCGCTGTTGGATCCAGTCAGAAACATTAGCATCCATCTCAGTAACTGTCCTGCTCTTTTCTAAAACTGGCAGTAAACGTCTAAGGGCAATAAAGTATCTTGTCTGAGTACGCAAGGTTATGCCAGCGTCACGGAGCACGACATGAGCCCTCTGCTTGACTCGTTCAGCTCTCGTGCGCCGGCTGCAAAAGCGCAATTGAGCGGCTCGCCCCATCAGTGGGGTTTTCGGAGCTTTCCACGTGCCCCAAAACCATGGTTATGCCAAACCCTAAAAGCCAGGCGTTAAGTTCTTTGAGCACCCGTCCTAGCCTTCTACTTCCAGTTCTCCCTTTTGCAACTATTGAAAGACAAACAAAACTGTCTGTAACATGGAAGATTCTGGCGTCCACCGCATGAAGATTGAGAATTTGATATTTTGCACTCAACAGAATTGATCGCAGTTCTAAAATATTTATATGTTCAGAGTGTTGCCAACGTGTTGTGAATAGGTGTTCCCAATTCCACCAGTCTGCTTGGACCGACTGACGCGGCACTGCCCTCGGTGCAAGCACTTCTCCCGTTGTGATCTTGATGTCAGAACCCGTATGATTGACCCTTGTTAATAAAATCCTGTTGAGCTGTTGTAGTGTTTTCAGTAAGCCCCGCTCACGACACCCATATTGTAAATATCTCTGAATTGGTGCTTGAAGTTGTAAGGCTGCACAAAAACCAGGGGCCATTCCCATCCGTCTTGCAAGAAAAGTATATGCCAATTTGGGAAGATATTTACTGCAGAGTCCATATGCGGGGATAATAAAAGAGAGCAAACTAAAACTATCACCCAACAAGCTCAGTCGTTCGTCTTGGTATCCTTCGGGGTTGTTCTTGATATCTGATGCACTGTAGCATAATTCAGTGTGCCCCCATCCATATCCAAGAAGCAGTTCTTTTTCTGAAGCGTTGCACAATCTCCACCTGTCATGGTGCCAAAAGATGAAACGTCCTTGGTAATGATATGGTGGGTTCCGAAAATTGTCGGCCTCCCAACGCTGGAGTGTGTCACTGTCGCATCTGTCAATTCCCGCCGGAGCTGGTGGCGGACGTTTTCGCTTGATTGATTTCATTGCTGTAGGTAAAGCATGACCTTCATCACCACCCGGCCAGACTGTGTCAGGTGATATCCATTGGGAAGCTTCGGGCCAGGGTGCTTCTGCTTTGATGCTTGTCCAGTGGTCCCGCTCTACAAATTCCAAACCATCCAGCGTATCTTGCAACTCCTCCGTTGTCCAGCAAAGCCTAGGTCGCTGCATTGGTCCAGCGTCAACTGGATTGAGATGATATGGTCTCACTCCCAACGCATTGGAGATCTCCTGGCAATGTGCTTTGTTCATTGAGGCAACATTTTCTCCCACATATTTCAGTGATATGTGAGCTGGTAGTTCTTGTTCCAGCAGCCGGATGATTTCAATGACGTCCCAAAATAAACCACTGTTTGGACCATCCAATCCAAGCCGCCCTGAAGACAAATCAACGCATGGGAATCCAAACCACAAGTGCAGCTCTTTCAGTGGTACATACCGCTGAACCCAGTCTCGTACCATCTCTGCGTTCAAGGTTTTAACATCACCCATAATTTCTGTTTGTGGCCAGCGTTTGCCAGTGACCCTATTTGCCGGCTTGTGTATTTCAAATACCACAATTCCAGTCGGAACCAAACCCAACAGATCATAAGCTCGTAGTGCCCCTCCTATTCCATTGAATAGGGATATCAGTAATACTGGGATCCGTCTCGGCCTGGGGAAATCTGAAATGGATTGCACATAATCCATCCCTTCAGTAGTTAAAGTGTTGGCTATTCCGACAGCTCCCCCACGCATCGATGCGTCACTTGCTGTAATAACTTCAGATACCTCAGCACCTAAAAAGGTGTGCAAAAATGGTATGGCACAAATACAGCTGAACAGTTCCCTTCGCGTCTTTCGTACCAAGACAGGGCAGATTCCCTTTTGTGTTGTAAATTCCCAGACAGACTCCATCAGTGCCATTGCTGGTCTACGAAACTGAAAAACATGCACCCATCTTCCAGCTATGACTTGAGTCAACTTCTTCGAAAGATGTGGCTTTGAAAGTAAAAATAAGGTCGCCTGAGCCAGTTTTATTAACCGCTCTGGTGACCCCCCTAGTGTCTGTGATCGCCCATCGATAAATGCTCCCAATTCTTGAGCCTGCACCACTGCTGTCCTCTTTTTCTTTTCAGATGACACTACCCTTGCTTCAGCCCATGCTTTCTCTGCTAACTGATGGAGAACTTCCCCATGGTTAAAACTTGTAGTGGCATCCCCTATCTCTCCCGCTGCAAAGTTGTCTAAATAGACATGCCAAAAAGTTTTACCAGATCCAACCGCTTCGCCAATGACCCCTGTAATCCAATTTGGTAATGGGATGCCCCGTGAAATCTGTGAAGCTTTGTCTAAACGACCCCATATTAGTATCCGCTCGCTAGCTTCTTGCATGAGGGCAACGGAATTGGTCCAGCCCATGGGTAATACCCGACATGATAATGCAAATTGTTGCCCCGGTGTTTCACCAATATCCAATCCATTTCTAACAATGTTGAAAGCAAGGTATGGTCCCCAATTCAATGGCAATTGAAATAGATAGAACGCATTACTCATATCACTCTACCAGATTCGCACTTCTTCTCCTTCTTCCAGGGTTATACTCATCCAGGATGTTATTTGAGGAAGTGATTTGACTGTACCCACATAGCTTCGTAAAACTGCATTGCTCGGAACAAGGTTCATGATCAAACGCAGGGTGGTTTTGCCAGTTAAGGTGGTTGAGGATTTCGCCACTCCAAACATCCCGTTAAGAACCTTTTCCCCCCTAAAGGACAGAACTGATTCCAATGGTATCCAACTGCAAATGTTCCTTCGTACCAGTTCCCTTGCAATACCATCAACTTCTCCTCCAGCAATGTGAATCTTCCCCTGCAACTTTGGTAGATCTTGTCCAACATCATCAACCACATGTTTACTTGGGTGTCTAAGAAAAGCAACCGACGATTCAGAAAGGAAACGAACCAATTCAATAGAACCACCATGATCAGGAGGGGGGAGAGCCGGCAGGACCTGTTCTAGGGTTAAAGCATGGCAAATTCCTATTTCTTCCCCGTCATAGTTCAGGCGACGCCCTCTCAGCTCTTTTTCGATCTCGGCCGGCTCAAAACGGTCAGCTCGTCCCAGGTCAAGCAATCGGTCGACTGCCTTTCCCACAGATTCTGCTAGCCGCCGCTCGGACTTACTCCAGCGGCCCGGCTGGAAAGGTGCTTGCGCACCTGCCAGTCCATTGCAAGCAAAGCATGCTGCCATTATCCAGCATTGTCGGCCCCATTGCAAAGCCAGCGATCCATCACGGATTTGTTCGATAGGGGTCTTCTTGAGCACCACGTCTACTTCAGTAAAATCCCCCAGAGACATAGGAAAGGCCTGGCGTTTCCGCCTGGCCTTGGGCCATGCGCCAGAGTTGAAAATACCATCCATAAATTTGTGGTTCCCCTGCAACCGTGATGTCTCTTCGGCGTTGCACAACGCCCATGCCAGTGCAACACCTGCTGACGGCAACGTATGGCACGACATAAAAAGATCAGCCATTTGCAAATTCTCCAAGCCACGTGAAACTTGCCTGACAGGCTCGGCCGGGGCCAGCCCATCCTCTTCAGGGGGAGTCATTTTGCTGCCTCCCCCTTGTCCTGTGTTTTCGCCCATTCGTTGGCAGCTTTGTCTCCGCCTCCTTGATTCCATTGCTTGCCTTTGCCCTTTCCTTTTCGATCTCCTTTCCCTTTCTTGCCCTTTGTCTGACCTTCGCCCTGGTCGTACCAGTCTCCTCTTCCTTTTGGCCTGCCTTTCGGTGTCCATGTTGACCAGCCTGGGTTGCTTCCCTTGCCCTGCGCTCGTTCCACCAGCTTCTGATGCTTCCGTGAAGCTAAGACCAAACTGGCGCTTGCGGCTGAGGAATCTTCCAAAAGGAATAATTCCATATGGCGGGCCGTCTGCCAGTTTTGGTCTATGAGAGCTTGATGTATCGCTATGAAACGCGCCGACAGCGCGTCGCCCAGACGCGGCAAGTCTCCAGCGCGAAGTAGGTCTAGTGCGGACCCCAGCGTATACATCTCTCTCAGCTCCTTCTGGTGGCTCAGGAAGCTCGGCTTGACGTGCTGGTTGAAGTAGGAGACCACCTTCACGCCCGAAGTCACCTGGCGGCCTTCCTTCGGGACCTCTGTGAGGGCATCTTGTTCCATCTGCATCCGGATGTGCTCCGTCAATAGTGACAGCACACTGCCGGGCTTGTTTTTCGACCTTTTCTTCATCGGCGCCTCGAGGTCGCTCTCCTCGCTTGTCTCGGCCTCCTCCTTCGCTTCCGAGGAACCTGAGGAAGAGGTGCTGCAACTGACGATCACTCCATTCTCTAGCCTCTTCCTCTTCTTTTTCTTTTTCTTTTTCTTCTTGTCTTTGTCCTTGTCCTTCTGGGTACCTTCCGACTTCCCCAGAAGGATCTTTCGAAGGGCTGCAACTGCCCCTTCTCCTCCTCCCTTTGCTTTCTTTTTCTTCTCCTTGTCTTTGACTCGCGCACGGCTGACTGCCAGCGCTTTCTTCACTAGCTGCCCGCTCAAGTTCCTCATATCTTTGTCTTTTGTACCCTCGTACGGGACTAGCTTGTCTTCCTTTGCAGCAGGGACCTTGTAATCCTTCCCACGGCGGACTTCTCGCAGTACTGTCCCTGTGTCCAACGCCTCTGTTGGTGCGTAGCTGAAGCTCTCTTCCTCCTCTCCATCGCTTCCAGTTTCGCCCGAGCCGGACAGCACTGACTCCACCGGAGGTGCTGGACCACCCTCTCCGGTGTGTTTGCGTTTGACCTCTGCTAACCGAGCACGCAGTTTCTCTCGTTGCAGCTCGGTAATCTCCTTCTCCTTTGTCTCCTTTGCCTTCTTTTTCTTTGGTGCCTCTTTCTCCTTGGCCTTTTCCTTTGGTTTTGCCTTCTCTCTTGCTTTCGTGATGCGCGGGGGAGGCCCAGCACCATCTCCAGCGTCGGCGTCCTTCTTGCGCCGTCGGGGCACAGGTTTGTCCCCTCCTTGAACTTCCTTTGCCATCTGTGGCAACTTGTTGAGCACGGCTCTTGAGAGATAGCCAGCTTGAAAGTTGCGTACCGTCCACCATCTTAGACAAGTCACATGCAGCAACGGTGCAGTGCCCGGGTGCGGACCCAGCTCTACACACGGTCGAGAGGTGCAAAGATGTAGCAACGACTCCCTTCCTTGAAATCGTGCTGCAATGGCTGTTGCTGCCTCGTCCTCTTCGCATCCAAGAGTTTGGGCAGTGATGATGACGGATCCATCCACCTGCAATTCTACCTTTCGGACAAGAAAGGCTGCCCACGTCTCGGCCAGGATGAAGAGATCTGTGCTCATCAAGTTTACCTCCAAGACCATACCTGGTTCTATCATAAGTTGACTCCATGTGTCCGGGTCGTCCAATTCAAACTCTGCTCCCTCCAATGAGGGGTCCATTTCAACGTCCTAGATTGTCCAAATCCAGAGCACCCGGCTGAGAGGTAGCCAGCTCCAGAAAATTCCCGCTCAAGGGACGATGAATCCTTAGTGTAGGGTCCTCTGCCAACCTGTGCAAACGCAAATGTTTACGGCCAGCTCTCCTTGTCTTTCCTGTCTTTGTCCTCCCAGAGTGTCTCTGACTCTGGTGGTGGTCCGAGTGGTGTGACCTCCTCGAACTTCGGCGTGTGTCCTCTCCTTTACTCAGAGGGACAGGAAGGGGCTTAGCCCCAGGGTAAGGGGGCCCTTCGGGCTCCGGTGGCCTCCTGTCTCCGCCTCGAGACCGGGGCAAGGGGGACGGACTTCGCGCTCGGCTTCGCCGGCGCTCGTCCTCCTCCGGTTCTTGATCAAGATCCTCCTCCTCACTCTCTTCTTCCTCCTTAGGTGCCAGATGTTTATCAGCACCTCGGCGAGAGCGGCTCCGTTCCCGGCGCTCTCGTTGGCTGCGGTCGGACTCTCGACCGCGCCTGGCGACAGGTGAAGCTCGCGGTGCACCGGTGGTACCAGCACTGCGGCTCACCTCAGGTTGACGGGCCAGTCCCGCCGACAACGATCGCAGTGCACGGACTTGCCGGGCCGCGGTGACAGCTAAGTCCGCGGCTAACCTGCGAGCGCCGGGTGAATCCCAGCTCGCGGTCAGCTCACGGCCTAGTGCCTCCCAGCCCGCGCAGCCGTAGCACCACGTGTCACCTTCCACAGCCGGCACCGCGCGACACTTGTTGCACGGCTGCGGGGGCATGAACCCTCCTATGAAAGGTCCCTTAAACAGAGCCAGAAGCATCAGAATCACACTAAACATCGCCCTATGCTTCAAGCAGAAACTATATGTATAGATATGGATATTAGAAATAAAGATATAGATTTAAAGATATAAATATATTTAATACACGTAAATTAAACATATTAGTATTGTATTAGTATTATAATTAGTGTACATGTATATATTCAATGTTAAACTACCACCGTGCCTTCTGGATGGTGCGCGCATAGCGCACCACGCTGAAGGCCCCACGGCCTTGGACCAAAAAAAGCCACCCCGGAGAGTCACCAATGGAAGGTTCAAATTTGGTACTTTTTTTTGGGATACCATGGGAATATCTATAATATATATATATATATATCTGGTTGGTGGTTTCATGGGCCATTTTCCATGGCTATGTTAGATAAAACATTATAAACCATCTATTTCTATGGGCCATTTTCCATGGCTATGTTAAATAACCAGAGGGTATATATATATAAGACAAAATCTTTAGAAACAACTCCATGGTCTAGATATGTTTAGATGATCTACTTGAGAAAGATATTTGCAGAAATTTTGCGCTGTTCAGCAGTCTATCAGAGTCAATCCAGAACATTATCCCAATTGCAGCTACTGAGATTGAACACCAACATGTTTGAACACACCAACAAGTTGAAGCTCAACAATGCCATGTGTAATTCTATATACCATACATTTTATGTATATATATATATTATATACAAATATACACAAATTAAAGACATATAGTCATCCACACATACAAGGGTCATTGAAACTCCTCCATCGGCGCGAAAACAAATCCCCAATTTTTGCGCTGTCTTTTCCAGGCTCCCAAACCAATATCCTCATGACCGAACACCAGATTGTGAAACCTGAGTGCCACATCTGGCCGAAAGATGACGTCTGAACTTAGCAAGGCTTCGGTGCATTGGATCCAGGATCCAGACTTCAGTGATGGCAACAAAGTTGGAGTCTCTTCCATTAGCGCTGTCTGGCCAAGCAAGCCATAACCACACTGAGGTACTGGAGAAATTTGGGTGTCAAAGGACTTCAGTTGTGAAATTCAACTCAACCAAATTTCAATGATTCAAAATTCGACCATCAAAAACAATCAAAAACAACCAAAAACCATCAAAAACAATCAAGAACCATCAAAAACCATCAAAAACCACCAAAAATCATCAAAAACTTAAAAAACCGTCAAAAACCGTCAAAAACCATCAAAAACCGTCAAAAACCATCAAAAACCATCAAAAACCACCAAAAACCACCAAAAACCATCAAAAAACCGTCAAAAACCATCAACAACGATCAAAAACCATCAACAACGATCAAAAACCATCAAGAACCATCAAAAACCATCAAAAACCATCAAGCACCTTCAAAAACCGTCAAAAACCATCAAAAACCGTCAAAAACCTCTCAGCCATTCCAATCAACAACGGCTCGCACCTCCCAGCTATTGGGACCTTCGATGGGTTTCACCGGGACGCAGAGCTTCATGTACCTTGACAGTTGGAGATTCCAATTGGACTCAACAAAACATGCGGTAACTATGGAAAGACCCACCATTTTTACTGGGAAAATCAGCATTTTTTACTAACATAACTATGGAAAGATCCACAATTTTTCATGGGAAAAGTAAATAATGGTTAATAATAAAAATAACAATAATAATGTTGGTGAATAATATTGGTGATTGTTGGTTAATACTATTGATGATTGTTGGGTAAGAATGGTCAATACCCTCTGGTAAACGTTTACAAAAAACTATGGAAAGATCCACCAGCTAATTCATGGAAAAAACTCACTATTTCAATGGCCATTTTCAATAGCGAACTGTTTGTTTACCAGAGGGTAACTATCTGTAACATTCTGTAGCTGTAACTTTCTACATCGCCTGAAGTTTGCCAATGTCTCCAACTGGGGCTGAGAAAAAACCGCTCGCCTTTCAGGTCAAACACACTGTCTTACCTTGAAGAATTGTTTGTCCTCAGATTTTCACAACACAATCTGAGTCAAACTACCCGGTCTATCCCCTCTGGCAAGCGACGCATGCACTCGATCAAGCCCTGACTTGGGAGTCTCTTCCTCCTATGCGGCAATTTTTCGCAACATGTCTGTGACGCGCCAAGAAGGAGATCTTAATCCCTTCCAAAACTACAAGTACCCTCTGGTTATTTAACATAGCCATGGAAAATGGTCCATTTATAGATGGTTTACCTATTAAAAATGGTGATTTTCCATGGCTATGTTAAATAACCAGAGGGTAATAGTTACTAACTAACCTGCCTCTCCATTGTAAAAATATGTAAAAACGGCAACCTTCTTGCGATGGGATCGATGAGATGCGGGCCCAAAAAATCGCCAGCCGACCCTAGAAAAACCCGTTTGAGTCGTAAGCAATGATTTCCACCCATGAAGGAAGGTAATATCAAATAAAGTTTAAAGATTCAAATGGGATGCACATAACAGGATGTAAATATACTGACATCACCTGTCACAGTTTCATTTTGTTTTATGTCTTTCTGGACATGTCTGGACTATGCATGACTTTCATCTTTGGACCTTGGATTGTGTGGCTTTACAATCCAGACCACTTGGACATGCAGTTCCAGTTACAAGTGGATCCATATATAACCATACAATCAATAGGTATGGGGTCAGAGTATATTATACGAACTTCTGGGTAGCTTATCACAATGGTTTTAGCCATTTGAAGGTTTCCTGAAATAGGGCTCCCCCGAAATCATATAAATCATGCATTCATATCAAAAAAATCGGATTTACCATAAGGTAAACCATTTTAAATCATGTATAACCGTGCTTTTAGACAAGTTTTTTACCTCAGCCCCAAGCATGGCAACCCGTCTCCTCTCGAAGGCTTCCCAATGTGCCAGTCTCGGGTGCTCGTGGTGCTCGTGGCGCCGAAGGTGCAGAGGGCTCCTGCGACGAACGAGATGGGCCCCTATCAGCTGAGTATTATAATGTATTCAAGATATGATATATGTATCATATTGTCTGATAGATATATATATATATATATATATATTATACATATACATATATACAGTAAATTATTATCATATATTATGTTATCATGTTTTTCCATGTTCCCAAATTATATCACTTTTTGCGGGGAAACTGGTTCGTGCTTTCAACTCTCACCGAAAATCTCTGTTGTCATCATGCTAAATTGGAATTCTATGCATTAGAAAATTCATTAGGACATGCTTGATGATTGTTCAAGGCTTTTAAGGTAGTCTGATGTGGCCAGCATACTTTGTGGGTCATGACTAAAGAAACGGCCATGAAATTCTCGTGGTGCCCCTTCGCTCCTTCTTGAAGGCCCATGGTGCAACGCCAGTGACCGTGACAGGTGGCTGAGCGCCATTCCCTCCCTGTCGGCTGAGCCCAAGAACTGGGATTTTGCGGAAGCCGCGGATTTACAGTACCAGAATGGACCACTGGTAGCACTAATATTTTTCAGCATCCAAGTCCTTAATCAAATAAGTAGGCCCCTTTTTCATGGCGTTTTTTCACCGGTAAAATTGGGAAAATGATGATAAACGCCTCAGGATGTTGGACAAGTTCCACGCCTTGAAGGCCCATGGTGCCACACCTGCGAGAAAAATTGGAGCCGTTTTTTTTTCGGGAAAATCTACAGAAATCGAATGGATTTTCCATGTTTATGACCATCAAATCGTTTTCCTGCAGATTTTCCCTCAAACCAACCAGGAGCGACAAGAAATCCGTCGTCCGATTTTGGGACCATACACACATTGCGGTGCCCTATGGTTAGCTAAGTTGGCCTATAACAAGGCTAACTAGTGTTTCTGGATGTGTATGGTAGAGTATATATCAATAATATCTTTATATATATATATATATCAGTATACTTCGTTTAAGAGTTCGTCTTTTCTTATGGTTCAAGAGTTCCAAGTTGGGACGCAGTTGAACAAGAACATTATTGGGTGGCTTGCGAAACATGCGCAACTCCTGTGAAACGTGCAATACTCCTATGAAACGTGCATCACTTCTATGAATCGCGCATATCTTCTATGACAAGGGCACAACTTCTTTGAAACGTGCACCTCTATAAAACACTGCAAAGAACTCTTGTGTATTCCTAAAGCCTCATCGTTCTAAAACACCGTAGTGAACTCTTGAATGGAGTACACCCATATATATATAATCATATATACATAAAAACTATTATATATATTATATATAGTTAATCAATGGATGTTAACTAATGGATGTTAATGGATGTCAATAGCGGTTATAAACCAACTTAGAACTACCAGCAGGCACAACATTGCACCATCCCACCTGTCGCAGTGAGAGGTGGCTGCTTTCCACCTGAAAACCAACCACCACCGAGTCCACCGAGCTGCAAAATTCAACGTGACCAACGTGGAAAAGCCCAGTGAAGGAACGCACATCTCAGAAACAAAAACATAGTGTGAGAAACCAAAAAAATGAAAATCTTACAACATCTTATATAAATATATATGCTGTATACATATATATAAAAATAAAAATAGAAAAAGTCTTATATCGAACAATGCTTAAATCATCTTAAATCATCTTAAACCCATTCATTTCTATGGAATCCCCGAACATGCCAACACATCATGTTTTCCATATGTTTTCGGGCGCCCAACATCCCCCGCCTCCTTGACCTGGTTTCCAGGAGCCAGCACCAAACCTCGGGGATGACACAAACCGAGAGATCCGATTTATTAAAAAAGAAACTGGTTGGTTAATATATGGTTAATATATGGTTAATATATGGTTAATATATGGTTAATATAATATAATAATATTAACTATTTATTAATTTAAAAATAATCATGGTTAATATATGGATAATAATAATCATGGTTAATGATGATAGTTATTATAGGGTTAATGATGGTTAATAACATTTTCTGGTTGGTGGGATACCTACCCATCTGAAAAATATGACTTCGTCAGTTGGGATTATGACATACCCAATATTACAGCAATGGAATCTGGAAAACAAGTTAAATGATGTTAAATGTTTCAAACCACCAACCAGGAAAAAAATCTTTGAACATTGAGGTAAATTGATGGCAAATTGATGACACACTGACTCCAATTCTTTATATAGGGGTTTCTAATTTTCATGATACTATAATAGGGGATGATATGAGCCATGGTCAATACTCACTATATGGTTGATGGTCATCCCATCCATAATAAGGATCCTTATCATGGTTATTATAAATCCCATTAAATCACCATTGGATGACCAGCCCCTATTAATGGTTATTAACCATGAGTATTGACCATAGCTCATATAATTATACCATATTATACCTATCTTAATAGGGGATGATATAATAGGGGATGATAATATCCATATACTATAATATACTATAATAGGGGATGATATTATACCTATAATATCCTATCTTATCACCTCAAAAGTCTTCTAACATTCAAACATCACAATCTGCTGGGCATCTTGAGCCTTGACTCCCTTGACCGCTTGGGCGGGGTCGGGATTGGGATTTCTGGTCAACTGACATGCGGAAAAACCTCCACATCTGAAGTCTTATCAAAACAACTGTCATCTTCAAAGAACTCCTGAGTTGTTAAGACCAGAAGCATCAACTTTGGTAAAAAAAACACTTCAGCACTAGGATGCACCATGCCATTGGTGACCATTGGTTCCCACGTCTTTTTCGGCGCAACGGAAAATTTCAAGAACTCGGCAAAGTCGGAAAAAACACTGGGTGCCGGCACTTCAGGGATGCAATGTTGGAAGGCAACCCCGGCTTCACAGTGTCGGGCTTCACGGTGTCTGCGCGCGACAAAAAACCAGGCTAGGTGAGTCCCATTTTTTCAGTCGGTTGTGTTCCTCCAAAAATCTGCTTGAAACATGTTGAAACCTCAAATAACTGGAGCCATTTTTTGGGGTCAACCCTGCCACCAGGGATGACAAATCCGAAGTTCACTTATCCAGGAACTGTTCACTGTAGTTTTTTCCCCGTGGAAAACTATGCCGTGAAAGGGTTTTTCAATGGATGGCTACGGCGAAGGCAAACCGCATGGTAGTGGAATGTTTTCTCAACAACGAAGTGGTCATATCCAAACAAATCCGACCTCATTAAGGTCCTTACCCTCTGGTTATGTCTAACATAGCTATTGAAAATGGCCATTTATAGTGGATTTTCCCATCAAAAATTGTGATTTTCCATAGCTACGTTAAATTACCAGAGGGTAAGGTCCATAAGGTTTCTTTACACAGATCCAGGGCTGCTGGAAAAACGCCTGTAGCCTATCGTGGTTTGTCCTTCAAAAAAAAAAAACAAAACATTCAGACGTCTTGGTAGCCAGGGACTGATGTGGCTTGGTGGTTGCTTTCCTAAAACTGCTGCCATCGCTACCCTTATTGAAACAAGTGAAACTATCTGAAATGCATTGGCAAAGCATGGACGGTACTTTCCCCATTTTCATCTTCTGGGTTTGAGCAAAAGAATATGCAGTCATGGAACAAAAAACGCGCCGGCCCATCGTTGCCTTTGTGTTCCAGTTCAGGAGCTACTGACTCCGCAGCCGCTGCGGCCTGCGAGGCAAACAACCATTTTTTTGTGGCCGAAAACTATTGACATCTATTGACACTTCATTTTGGGATGGGTAAATAATACACAAACGACTTCGTGACGTTTTGGCTTGGTATACCCAATTCACAGCAAACACACATTGACTTTTTCAGGTTGACCATTCACCGGTCACCACTTGAATACTCAGGAGACTGGCCAATTCACCAGATTGTTGACCACTCACCGGTCAATGGTCGCATTTCCAAACACAAATGAATTACATTTCCCTGTGCTTCCTCCACAACGTTTAACTTTGGGCTTAGATATATTCAAGAAAACATCAAAATCCTCCACAGAAACGACAGAAGCCCATGACATTCAGAACGTTCAGCAGCCATCGGTTCGATCCCTTATGATGCAGTTCTGGGAGTCACTTTTACCCAATTCTATTCAGGCTTCATTGACTGGGAAGATTTGGCTCTGTCCAGAGGCTCAGGGAATACCCCAATGTGGTGATGTCCAAAGATGTTCAGAAAAACCCAATCTCGTATCCCCTTGTATCCACCCACCTGGATGGTTTTTCACCCGAATTCGTGATGCTCAAATCCACATTTTTTGCAGGCCACGCATTGACGTAAATATTTGTAATTATGTTATCTATGTCACATGTTACACATAAGAAACAATCCCACAAGTGTGTCAAATATTTCCCCAAACCAATAGCCATCCGATATTCCAATACGTAGCCACTTGCGAAGTTTTTCATCCTCCAACTATCAAACATTCCCATTTGAAACAACAACATCTTCTTCCTGAGAAACATATCATTCAAATGTTTGAGTATTAGTTCCTTAAATCTGACAAATATATATATATACACACATAGACAGAATATATACATAGATGTGGCAAGCGAATCTACCGGGAAAACACCCATGGATTTCGCTCCTCGAAGGCAGGTATCGCTTTTCCCGGGCCCCAGAGCTGTTCTGCGGTGCTCTGGAAGAGCTGCGCGAGGGCCAGGGCGGTGCGGTGTGGCCCGCATACTTTGCGAAGTTCGGGGTGGTACCTACAATAACTATAGGGTTTATGTGGAAATATGTGGACACATGTAGAAATATGTAGAAATATGTAGAAATATGAGGAAACAAAATATGTGGAATGTACAGTGAGATGGGTTAAGCAACTTCAAGCTGAGATATGGAACATGTACAGAAACAAAAACATGTTAACACTATGAACACATTGAAAAGTATGGAACCATTGACACTGAGCAAACACAGGGATCAACTATGGAAACAAATTGAAGAAATTTGCGGAGGAGAAGTCAAAACAACATACATATACATATAAGTATATATATATATCGTAGACATATCGAACAACGATGATAATTGGCTTGTTTAAGCGACCAAAGTTAAGAAAACATTTGAAGACTTGATACTATATATTTATATATATATATTTATATTTCTACACGTACATATTAAAGGATGATTCGCCAGGGAAATAGACTTCGTTCACCGGGTTGATGTTGGTGAAAAAAATGCATCATGGGGATCAAATCAGACTTTTGCACCGAAAATCAAACTGTTTTTTGATGTTTTTGGGATCCCAAACTTACGAGACCCGAAGGTGCAGGCAAACACCAAAACCTGGCAAGAACTCGTATTCAATGTGTTGCTCTCACACATAGAATTCCTGGATCTTTTGGAGTCGGCATCCGGTGATGATGTTCCTTTGGCTCACCCTTTTGACCAATGGCGGCAAATCGATGGCAGGCCGTTCATTCTTTGGAAGAGCCTGGAGCAACGATCTCATTCAGCTGATTTCTAGAAATGCCACAAGTAGCATGCAAAGATACTTACGAGTAAGATGCATCCAAGGTGTCAAAAATTTCATCCTGTGTCTGCACTGGCTATTGAAAATGATGTGTCAGCGAACTTAGTGTTGAATTTGAAAAACTCCAAGTGGACTGGTCCTGAGCCAATCGTTCACTCTTTTCTTGGCACAAACAAAGAGCCAACAGAAAACATCAGAAAACCGTCCTTCTCTAAAATACAGTATTCAACTTTAATCACTTTTCTTGATCTGTGCAAGCTCCAACCACCCAACCTGCAAATGTGTGGGAAGCTTGTAGCCTAGCAACTCCATCCGCTCTTCCACCTTAGTTTCCCAGGCCGCGTCGGGCGTCTTTTTGATTGTCGAGCTTCTCTTGGAAGACTACAGGCCAAGTAATGTCATCAATGTCAAGACATACACTCCGGGAAGTTAAAGCAGCAACCACAAACGATCACCTACTGCACGATCACCAGGATCCTTCAGAATGCCATGTGGAGCCCTCCACCATTTCAACCAGAAACTGATCCACTGATTTCTTTGAGGATTCACCATGCCATAATTCACAGAGCACAGCACTGAAAACTCACCCAGAAAAGGTCCAGACAGCTACAACGATCCTCGCGAGCCTTACTATCACATGAAAGCACTGTCATCAGATCTCTTCTCATGACCTGCTGGAAAAAGAAAGCCACATCCAATGCAGCCGCGTTGTTGGTCATACCATGCAAGTCCCTACAGGAGTGTGTCTTGGCTAAGCGGCTAAGCGGCTAACCCAAACGCGCCATCTAGCGCCTGCAGGAACCGTGAAAATCAGTGATATTTGTGGCACATGATCCACACGAATTCCAAGATATTCCAAACCTACATAGCTTTATAAACAAACATACCTGAAAGTGGCATTACACCATCATTCCACATGACTATGGGTCAAAATTCCCTCCCTCCGCAAGCAGCAGTTCCATGGGCCCCCCAACATCTTTGGCTCAAACACCTGCTAGCGAGGGAGCAAGTGGAAACCTGACCCAAAGAGCACACAAGCTCATGAATGGAGTATCATATGTATATATTATATATTATATATTATATATATATGTATATTGTGAATCCAACGTCGTTGCATCACCAAATGGGTCATGATTGCATGTTCTCACACCAGTTCCGCAATTTCCCAAGTGACGGCCATCCAAAGCACATGGGCTCAGGGTTAGCCACGGTGAGGGTAGGGCGGGATTCCTTTCTTGCTTGAAAGCCATTTGGTTGGGACGCGGTCGTCCCCTATTTGCCGAGCCTGGGGCTCATCCAAAGACTTGTGGCCATTGGGCCTGAAAGGCAATCCTTTTGCCTCGGCGTGAAGCTCTGGCGACCTTTTGTGCGTGGTCCTGGAAAAAGGCGTGGCGCGCCTTGTGAGCAACTTGGAAGCTGCCAGTGCTGAGTAGGCCCTTTGCCACTCACACTGGTAGCGGAGCTACCGAGCTTCGGTTGGATCCAGGGTGGAACAACAACTGGTGGACGTGGAGATGCCGGACAGCTCTGATGGTCTCGAACAAGGGACTGGTGAGAGTGTATCTGGGGGAAACGTAACCAATCAGTTAGCCATTCTGGTGCCGACGTTTGACCCGAGTAAGGATGATTTGCAAGTATACCAACAGAAAGTAGCCCTCCTGCTTGAAGCCTGGCCCACTGCCAAGTACACAGAGCTTGCGACCCGCTTGATACTGAACTGTACAGGATCTGCTTTTCAAAAACTGCAGCTCCATCAAACAGAGTTGATGGTCAACGAACGCAAGTCGATCCATCGGATCATCGAAATCTTGGGAGGCCATTGGGGCCAAATCGATCTGGAAAAGAAGTATGAGTTTGCAGAACGTGCCTTGTACAAATGCCTGCAAAAGTCGGATGAAAGTGCTGATTCGTTTCTGGCAAGAGCCGATATCATGTGGACGGAGTTGAATAGCAAGAACATCAAGCTCAGTGATCTTCAAGCGTATGTGACTCTTCGGGGTTCCAACTTGTCTGCAGAAGATAAGAAACGAGTCCTAGTAGATGCCGACGTAGCTGATGGTGGTCAACTCACGACCAAACGTGTGGGTGCCGCTATTCGAATGCTAGGCGCCGGTTTTTTCCAAGAAATGACAGGTGGGAAACGGGTGAACAAACTCAAGATCTATGATCAATCAGCATTGGTGGCCGAGGACTTGGAGGAGTCTGACATGGACAATGCAGCCCTTGCCATGGAGACAGGCGAGGATGATGATCAGGTGGTTGAAACTCTGGCTATGGATGGGGATGAAGACGCAACTCTCATCCTAGACTTTGAGTCTGCAGCCGCAGAACTGGTCCAAACCGACAGTGAACTGGCCGCTGCCTATACGGCGTACACTGAGGCACGAAGACGTCTCAACGAGAAGGTGCGTCACAGAGGATTCTGGCCAGTATCTGGCAAAGGTAAGTCTCGTGGTTTCAAGGGTGTGAAAGGGAAATTTTCCAAGGGCCATGGATCGTCCAGGAAGTCGTTGCAGCAGAGGATCCTCGAGTCTCGCTGTCGATTGTGCAATCAAGTTGGTCACTGGAAGGCGGAATGTCCATCTAGGAGGGATAGCACCAGCTCCAACAACAGGCCACCTCAGGCCGCGACTACGTTTGCTGGTGTTGTGGATTCTCAAACTGGAAACACGGATGTTTTGCCCCTGGAGTTCCTGCAGCTCCCCAGTGTTCATGAGCCTGCCTTGGATGTGCCTCAGCTGTCTTGTGCCTATGTCATGATGGTGGAACATAGTCTTAATCCTAAGGATAAGCTACGTAACTCTTTGCATAAATGGCAAAAGACGTGTAAGCATGACACAGCCGCTGTCAGGATGAATGACGATCTCCAGAAAGTTCGAGAACGTTTGCACTGCCGTGCTCATGCCGACATGACCAGCCGACCTCAGCCTGCTTCCGATGTTGCTGAGGGTGCCCAAACCTTCTTTGCGTCCCATGGTAGTTTTGGCATTGTTGACTTAGGAGCAACTAAGACTGTGATCGGTAGTGAGTTGGTCCCTGACTTATTGCAGAATCTTAGACCCGAAGTGATGAAACAGGTCAAGAGGTGCCCTTGTGAAGTGACGTTTCGGTTTGGAAATCATGGTATTCTTCAAAGTAAGCATGCGATTGTGGTGCCAATACATGGGATGCTTTTGAAAATAGCCATAGTTCCAGGTAATACGCCATTTCTCCTGTCCAACACCTTGCTGAGGGCCCTTGGGGCAAGTGTAGACACCACCAAACATGTGATTCACGCTTCCAAGATCCAGAAAGGTTTTCCAATGACTTTGACCAGCAAGGGGTTGTTTTTACTTGATCTCAACGATCTCGTCCGAACAGAGGGCGATGCATCTCCTAATTTCAAGCCGGCAGAGACACATGCGACCGTGTGTGCCCAGTCTGAACCATTGCCTCCTGAAGCCGACATTCGAGTTCCAAGGAAAGAGATTGTCGCTGCTGATGATGATGACTGTGACTCACCGGTTGATGATGAGGTTGAAAACAAACATGAATGGTCCAGTGAAAATACCCCTAAACAGGTGATAGAACATCAGCCTCACTCGAGAGCCAATTTGCCGATGTCAGCCTGCATGCCGTTGAACAGCCGTGTACATAGCACCACACACAGCAGCCGCATAGACAGGTCCAAATCCGTTCCCCGAAGTTTTCAGGTGATTCCCCGTGAGGACCATGGCCACATTGTCCCAACGACTGCAGAGAGTCCAAGAGGGACCCACCGAGACCAAGATCGACTTCAACCAGTATTCGATGGAACAACTGGAGGCCACCAAGATCCAGTTTGGAAAAACTCATGTGGGCAAAACCTATCACCACATGTGGTGTCACGAGCAAAGCTGGGTGCTGTGGTTCACGCAGCACTATCACCGCAGTGCCAAGTGGGAACACCGTCTGTTCCTTCACTATGTGGACAAGAAGATCGAGCGGTGCGAACTGACAGGTGCGCGAGTGCCAATGACCAGCGCCAGCAGTCTCCAGTCGACTCCAACAGTGGAGACGGTCACTCAGGTCCCCATGCCCAAGGCCAAGTCTCGGGCGACCAACCCAGTGGAAATCCAGAACAGTGTCTGGGACTTCGACGAGGATCCCGAGCTCTTCGAAGTGGAAGGGATCCCAGATCAAGAGACCAACAACCAGGTGACCCAGATGGAAGCTCGAATGGCCAACATGGAGAATGCCATCAACCGGATCGTGCAACACCTCGAGGAAGTGGCACAGTCCAATGCAGCCGAGCAGTGAACCAGAGCGAATGTCCAAGCATCCGAGCTTCTCTAGAAGCGGGCGACCTTTCCTCTGAGTGTGTGCATGTAAATGAATCCAAGTATACCCCCGAAAGCAATCGAGAACGATATCATTTGCAAAGCCTTGTCCGGAAGTTTTCCCAAGAACTCAACAGTGTTGTTCAACAATGTGATGAAACTCCTGGAAAGAAGGCGCCTCTGGATGTCTTGGAGGTCTTTTGCGGTCCACAGAGCCAGTTGACTCATCAGTCGACAAAGTTGGGCTATCGTGCTGAGCGTTTTGGTCTCTCTCAAGGAGACCTGCAGACCCGTGCTGGTCGTGAACTGCTGTTCCTGAAAGTGCATGAACATCGGCCCAAGAACATATGGTTTTCTCCAACTTGTGGTCCTTGGAGTGGGTTTTCGTGTTTGAATGGCAGCCGTTCTGTAGAAGCCTGGGATGAACTGCAGCAGGTCAGAATGAAACACCTTGAACAGATAGCCCTAGGGATAGTGTTACTTCGCCACCAGCGTCAGCACAGCCGACACATGCATTGGGAACAACCAAGGGGTTCTTTGATGTTCAAATTGCCGTACTTGCAAGAGGTTTTCAATTACATGTTGGTTGTTGACGTGGATTTGTGCGTTGCCGGTGACTTGAAGGATCCTGAAACTGGTAAGATGATCAAAAAGGGGTTGACCATTTTGTCCACTTCCCAGTCCATGATACAGAGTCTCACTGGTCTGCGTTGTCCAGGTAACCATGAACACCAGGTCATCGAAGGACAGGTCAAAGTTCAGGGTCAATGGATCAACAGGTCAAAGTTTACTGAGAACTATCCCCGAAAGTTTGCACGCCGCTTGGCAATGATCATGGGTAAAGTTCATGTTCCCAAAGACATGCCGTATAACAACGAAGTATGGCCTATGCTAGCTGCAGAGGAGCATCCTGAAGCTCCAGAACCTAAGCGACCATGTCTGCGCAAATATGCCTCAGCCAAGCTCAGCCGTACCCGTCTTGTGACGGAACTGCCTTGGGGTAAACGACAGAAGTGTGTTGGCAAAACCTCACCAGTTGATTTTTCTCATGATGGGCAGCACGTGTTTGAAAGAGTTCAGAACCTTATTCCTCGTGTTGGTAAACGTTGCATTGAAGACCCTGAGGTGCTCGGTATGATCCAAGCTCTTGTTCCTAACATGCAGGTTGTCACCGTCATGGCATGTCGAGGGGCCAGTAGGACTTTAGCACCTCCCGAGAATCTTATGCGAGGAATAGCACCACTTCGTCGCAGTGTTTTTTCTGAACGGGGAACAGGGGAACTTCGAGCTGAGGAAGAATGGGAACCATGGGAGGATTTGGCAAAGAGAAACCTGATAAGACCTTCCCATGCCACCAGAGTCAATATCACGATGTTTGCCAAACCCAGAGATATGCCTCGACCAGACAGCCCGGGTACACAATCCCATGGCCGTGATCCAAGCTCCGTTTCAGCACCAACAGGCGCTGAACATGCACCCAATTCAGAACCATCGGGACAAACTGCAGAGATCGAAGGGGATCTTCAGGATGGCAGTGTCCCCGAAAATATTTCCATGCCACCAACAGGGTTGTCACAGGCTCAAAATGCCGATCTCCAGAGTGCCAAGCAGTCCAGTCGCTTTAAAGCCCTGCCCAAAGATGAACAGATTGCACTTTTACGCGCCCACAAGAACCTGGGACACCCCAGTCCTGAACGCTTAAGTACACTGCTTCGAAGTCAGGGTTTTAGAGCTGAGATTGCACAGGCCGCACTGGAATTGAAGTGTTCGACATGTCAAGCTGCAAGCCTTCCCAAATTGGCCCGACCGGGGAGCATCCGCGATGAACTGGATTTTAATGATCGTATCTGCATGGATGGATTGGAGTGGACGAATCAGCAAGGCACCAAGTTTCATGTCTATCATGTTGTAGACTGGTCTACAAATTTCCAATGTGCAAGAGTGTCGCAGGAAAGAACATCACAGGCAGTCATCCGACACCTTCTGGAAATGTGGTTTTCATGGGCTGGATCCCCAAGTGAACTAATCGTAGATTCCGGAACAGAGTTCAACTCCGAAGAGTTTGCCGTGTTTGTCCAAGCCAACAACATCCATCTCACGACCATAAGCCCCGAAGCGCAATACCAAAATGGCAAAGCCGAGAGGCATGGAGCTGTTCTCAAATCGATGCTGAGTAAGTACGAGTCCGAGCATCCCATCCAAAATCACCATGACTTAAGTGAAGCTTTGTTTTGGTGCATTCGTGCCAAGAACGCAAGCAGTCTTAAGAAAGGGTACGCACCCGAGGTTTTGGTTTTGGGTAAACACACCAGACTTCCAGGAGCCGTGTGTAGTGATGAGATGCTACCTGCACATCTTTTGATGGACTCTGAAACCTCGCATGGCATTGCTTTTAGGAAACAGCTGGCGTACAGAGAAACTGCACGCCGAGCCTTCTTTCATGCAGACAATGATGCCAGTTTGCGTAGGGCAATGTTACGCAGGTCCCGACCAGGGGGACAACAGTATCTTCCAGGCGAATGGGTCATGATTTGGAAGCAAGGTAAAGGGGCACTCCCTGGTTCTTGGACAGGACCCATGAAGGTAGTTGTACATGAGAACAGTCAGACCATATGGACCACAATGGCATGTAAACTGTATCGATGCGCACCGGAACATGTGCGCCCCGTAACAGCTCAAGAGACTCAAAATATCCCAATTGGACGCAACGAACCTTCAGTATCCCAAATTGCCAATCAGCTACAACAGACCATATCTCAAGGTATCACTCGAGCGATCAACATGCCAGTAGAAATTCCCATTCAACTTGAACCTAATCCTGCCAATGCGTCACCACCTGAAGAGCAATCAGAAGGACAGCCCGATGGAGAGCCTGAAATACCATCCCATCAATCCACTCAATCGACATCCAGCCACTCTCATAACCCTGATAATAACCCTGAACTTAATATCAATAATATACCCTTAAACTCCGAGTCCACTGTAACCAATGATCCAGCCATCAATACTCCAGTACCCGATGATGCTGACGATGACCTCATGTGCGAGGGACTCGTATGCCTGGACGATGATGTCTGCGTGTTCAGTGATGTACCTGATCTAGCATGGCGCTGCGAGATCACAGTATCCGACCGGGACATTCAAGCTTGGAAGTCAGAGGACAATGTCTCTGACATGGCTTTTGCAGTGTCAGCCGCCAAGAAACAAAGGTCTGAGGTACGTTTGTCAACGTTGACCGCCACCGAAAAACAAGAATTCAAGAAAGCAAAAATGGCAGAAGTGCAAAATTGGTTGAAAACTGGAACAATTTCTAAGATTCTGCGTGATCAAGTGCCAGCTGATCAAATTCTCAGATGCCGATGGGTTTTAACGTGGAAACCCATTGATCCCAGTGAAATCAAGAATGGGGGGCCATCCCAGAAAGCAAAAGCACGTTTGGTCATTTTAGGATACCTTGATCCAGAACTTGAAAATCTTCCTCGTGATTCACCAACACTTGGAAGAAATTCCAAATTGCTCCTTCTTCAATTAATTGCATCAAAAGGGTGGCTACTGCAATCGTTTGACATACGTGCGGCGTTCCTTCAAGGCAAACCCCAGACCAATCGAGTTTTGGCAATTGAACCGGTTGAGGAGCTGATAGAAGCCCTGCAGTTGCGAACGAATCAAGTGTGCAAGCTGGAGAAAGGAGCCTATGGTTTGATCGACGCACCATATCAGTGGTTTTTAGCGATCTCTGAAGAACTCAAGAGTTTGGGATTTTCACAAAGTCCTTTTGACCCTTGCCAATTTCTCCTGAGACATCATGAACATGGAACGTTGGAAGGTATCCTGGGGCTACACGTAGATGATGGTATCTGTGGGGGTAGTGAATACTTCAACAGCAAAATTGCCTGCCTTGAGAAGAAATATCCTTTTGGATCCAAGAAAATGAAACAGTTCACCTTCACCGGAATTGAAATGGATCAACTTGCAAACGGAACGATCACCATGAAACAATCAACATACGTCAAAGCTATCAACCCAATCAAAATTTCTCAAGATCGGCGTCAACAAGCCGAAGACAAGATTTCCGAAGAAGAGAGACAATCCCTTCGTGGTCTTATTGGCAGTCTCCAGTATGCCGCGGTGCATACACGACCTGACCTTGCAAGTCGGCTTAGTATGTTACAATCAGACATCAACCGTGCCACGGTGAACACCTTAATATCAGCCAACCAAGCCCTTCATGAAGCCAAGAAATATCACGATACCACAATTCAAATACAACCTATACCAGTAGACGATTTCAGGTTTTTGGCATTTTCCGACGCATCCTTCGCTTCGAAGACCAATCCAAGCTCACACACGGGGTGCATGATCATGGGAACACATAGACTTATTAGTAAAAATGTTTCCTGTCCAGTGTCGCCACTTGCATGGGGTTGCAAAAAGATCCAACGGGTCGTCACCAGCACCCTAGCTGCAGAAACGGTTTCACTGAGCTCCGTTTTGGACCACCTGTCCTGGTTGCGTTTATGCTGGGCATGGATGCTAGATCCCGCCACCAACTGGAAACATCCGACAACCACGTTGAAATCCCTACCCGAAACATACACCACTGCAACTTACAAATCACAAAACTTACCTGACAGTGTTGCTGCGACAGACTGCAAATCATTGTTTGACTTGGTGACCCGGACAGCCACTCCAAATTGTGCAGAATATCGAACCCAATTGAATGCTAGAAGCATCAAGGATTTCTTATCCGAAGGTGTTCAACTTCGTTGGGTCCACTCAGGTGCTCAACTTGCTGACTGTCTTACCAAAGTTATGGAAACCTCGTTTTTACGTGAAACTTTGCGTTTGGGACGGTATCGACTCAATGATGAACTTGAAGTTTTGAAGAACCGAGCGACCAACCGCAACCGACTGAAATGGCTCAAAGGCTCCTGCGATCAAGAGTCCCATACCAATAGCTGCAACGACGAATGTTTTTTGTCGTTAAACATTGGATTTTTGGGAGTGTGAATCCAACGTCGTTGCATCACCAAATGGGTCATGATTGCATGTTCTCACACCAGTTCCGCAATTTCCCAAGTGACGGCCATCCAAAGCACATGGGCTCAGGGTTAGCCACGGTGAGGGTAGGGCGGGATTCCTTTCTTGCTTGAAAGCCATTTGGTTGGGACGCGGTCGTCCCCTATTTGCCGAGCCTGGCGCTCATCCAAAGACTTGTGGCCATTGGGCCTGAAAGGCAATCCTTTTGCCTCGGCGTGAAGCTCTGGCGACCTTTTGCGCGTGGTCCTGGAAAAAGGCGTGGCGCGCCTTGTGAGCAACTTGGAAGCTGCCAGTGCTGAGTAGGCCCTTTGCCACTCACAGTATATATATATATATATATGTATAATATTTTGGCTGAAGCAAACCGTCAGTGAAAATCTCTGACTAGAACCACCATATTGTATATATATATATACACACGTACAATACTTACAGTAAACCGGCACGGATCCATTGGTCGGGCTGGCAGGGTGCAATCTTCAGTGCATCCCAGGTCCAGATGGACATGGTCCCCCACTTTCGAGTCAGAAAGCAGAGGAAGACCGCAGAATTCCGGAACAATAGCCTTAGTAATATATGGTTAATATATATGGTTAATATATGGTTATTATATGGTTATTATATGGTTATTATACGGTTAATGATGGTTAATAATAATTGCTGGTTGGTGGTGCAACAACCATCTTGAAAAATATGAGTTCGTCAATGGGAAGGATGACATCCCATATATGAAATGGAAAATAAAAAATGTGTGAAAAAAACAACCAGACATACTTGAAGCATCTTGAAGCATTGGAAGTCACACAAAACTTAAATGTATCTTTGACGTAACATCTTGAGCCACAAGTGCCACAGTCGGTCAACAAGCCTGGGTCCTTTTAATGGAAAACCTAGGGGCCTGAAAAAATATGGGATATCGGGATATCACATGTCCAGACTCCCAGGGTAGTTACATGTTCTCAACATTCCGCGGGAAATTTTGGGCCAAACCATCACAGATGGTTAGCCGCAGCAGCAAGTTGCGCATCATCCAACGCCGGCCCCAGCCTGTTCGGGAGGTCGAAACTGTCTGCTGGAGCTTTGGTATTGTACCTGCTGGATTGGATCCATCATGATCCATCGACCGCAATCCACGTGGAGCAAAGTCATAGTGATTCATCCATGGTGCGCTCACAACCATGAACCATACACCATTTAAAGAAAACAACCTGACTTGTCCAGACTTCGGGGGCTAGAAAACAAAACCCCACAGAATCATTTGAAATTGTCTAAAGACAGGGTGCCTCAAAATTCCCCATGGTCTGGATGTATTGGAAGAATTCACCAGGAAAAGTTCGTCCATTGGGAAAGTTATACAAACACTTGCGTATACTACGCTTACTAACCATCATTTATCCTCTGGTAATCAAATTTGATTTGCTGGAAATTGACACCCATTTATAGATAATGATTCCAGCTAAAACCGCAATGTTATATGGCACCGGAGGGTATCATCATTTTGACCATTGCCCTCTGGCTAGCCATGGAACATGACCCGTTTATAGAGATGAATATGAATCAATGATAAACAAATGATGATTCACCTACCAAAAAGATATGGTTTATCGAACATACTATCCAGCATGATGGTTAGTATGGCACTATATTGGATCTATATGGCACTTATCTCATGAATAAAAAACAAACCTGGTCGAATCATCATCTTATCACCATTCTCCCCTCCATGAACCCCCGGGGCCTGGCTGGCGGCATGTACTCGTTCCTGACAGCTTGACGTGTCCAAGGGGCAACCCGCGCCACGCTCTGAGGTGGCCAAGCATTTTATAGGGATACAAGTGAAGGTTTCCCTAAGCCACAGGGGATCCCAAGTCACCATGGTTGTTTCAACACTAAGTCATGGTCATCCATGACTTGGATGAAAGCTGGGGGTGCCTCCATTTTAGGAAACCCAACGGGGAATAATGTATATATGATTATGTATGATATTCGATGGGGATACAACTGGGACATGTAGATTTTTAATGTCGATGATATTGGTTTAGTCCATTTGCAATGCCCCAAACTAAGATAGATACCCTCTGGTAATTTAACGTAGCTATTGAACATGGCCATAGAAATAGTGGAGATTTACCCATTAAAAATGGCGGATCTTTCCATAGTTTTTTGTATGTTTACCAGAGGGTAACCATCCAAATAATGGGATTAACATGGATTAACTATCAAAAAATGGTGGATTATCCTCTGGTAATCTAAGATAACCATCTAAGATAACCATCAAAAGAGCCCATTTTGAGATTGAACATTCCTCTTCCAAGCCCTATGAAAGTAGCCACGCGCGACTCCTGGGAGGGAGCCCCAGGTATCATCTCATCTAGATTTTTGTGCATAGCCATGATATCCCCATTCATATCATATTCTATTTTTTTTAATTACAATATGATTTTATACATTATATATATATGTATATGTATATGTATACATGTGTATATATATATTTGTACCTATATATATATATATTTTTATATATATATATATATATATCCAGTTATACCCCGTTATACCCCCAGTCAAATCATTCCATGGCTCACCTTCCCATCGGCGTCCTCATCCCAGGGTCCGCGGAAACCAAGGGCCTCCGCCAACTTTCGCCTCAGCGGCGCGCGGTATCGCTCGGCGCAATTAAAGACCTGGGGGACCACAGATTTTTCAGTGTAGTTTTAGTATATTAATCACTAATAATCGTTGATTAATCATGCAAAATCATCTAGTTTTAGTATAATTAATCACTAATAATCATTGATTAATCATCCAAAATCATCCAAACCGATCAAATATGTGACTTAAATCATCCAAGAATCAATGTTTTGACTTACCTGTACTTGTTACTAGTGGGAGCAAATATGACAGGCAGCCATCGCTTTTGCAGCCAAATATTGAGTTCCTGTAAAACTTACGTTCAACCGATTCTAGGATCGAAATCAGAAGAAAAAGAAGAACCTTGCAGTGCCCTTCCAACTAAGATACAGGAACCCAGGAAGGGATATACCATATTCACAGAATACGACCAGTATGACGTGTAAGTTAAAACCTTGATTTGTTACTATATTTGTATGATTTTGTATGGTTTGCAAAGTTCAATCTGAAGTGGTGTCCCCTTCGCTTCTGCGCCAGCCATGGCTGAGTTTGACCTTAAGCCACGCACGTTTCACCCACTGGATCCGACACAAAGTCCTCATGGCGGCTTCGCGGCTTCGTAGGATACACCTCCTGAATTTAAGACGAAAGTCCAAAAGCAGGGGCTGTGAGGTTGTTTTATCTTGTTTTCCAAAAATCTTAACCAACCATTAACCCACCATTAACCAACCATAAACCAATGCGAAGTCTTGGCTAACGAGAATCTCGGGACGGACCATTTCTAGACGGCCCCATGGCCTGGTGATTTCCCCCAGTCCCTGCGCCAGCCGCCTCGTAGCGGAGCAACACGAAGTCCTACAATGGCCGCGCGTTAGAGCGCGGAAGTAATATGTAGGACATATGCTAGTATATGGGGATGGGTCAAAACCCTATCCCCCTGGTGAACATCAAAATAGCTGGTAAATGGATGTTCATTCCCCTAAAAATGGTATTAATAGGTATTGATTCATAGCCATATCCTAATATGTAGGAATAATGAGTTATCCAACAATATGCTAGCTAAGTTACAATATGCTTTCCAGCAACATACAAATGATACAGAACGTATATTTGTAGAAATAGACTGCTACTATCACTTGCCGAGTTCAGATTTCCACAAGTTTCGGACAAACTCACTGATTGGTAAATTTGCCCATTCTTATCGGCCGCATATCTGCTTTGATATGATACTGGATCTGTCTGGATCGATTCCTCAGCTGAGCAGTGTTCAAAACCTTTGTCATTCCATTAGACTGGTTGATAGATAGGAATTCCCCTAATTGATTCTTATAATCACCAATATATATATAATACATATATATATATATACATCAATATTTGGGTACATAGTATAATATAGAACAATCATATATTCACTAACTATGATATACTTATTAGTATTTAATATATCCTCAACCAACCGGGCTTCTGACTCCTGCCGACGGCGAAGATATTCGTCCGCCACCAGAGCCCAGCGCTGGATCACAGCGTCCACGTAGCCAGAGTATCTGCGACGGATCGTCGCGGGAAAGGATGGGACGATGGTGACATCCTGGTTGTTACCCTCTGGTAATTTAACGTAGCTGTGGAAAGATCCACCATTCTTAATGGGAAAATCCACTATTTCTATGGTCATTTTCAATAGCTATGTTAATTTACCAGAGGTTAATGTTGCTTCATGTTGCTTCCATGCTGAAGGATCAAAAAAATGCATGTAATATATTGCTGGTTGGTGCTTTCAACCCCTCTGAAAAATATGAAAGTCTGTTGGGATGATTATTCCCAATATGTGGAAAAATAAACGCCATGTTCCAAACCACCAACCAGATTATAATATGGCAAGAATGATAATTAGAAAAAAACACAAGAAAGATTGCAAAACGGGCACGTCAACAGAATCCCTCAGAGTCGTGATCTCATGAAACCTTTGGCTCACAATGGTCTTAAACAATCCAGTCAAGTGAGGTGAAAACCATCCGGAGTCCTGGAGGCATTTTCGTGTTCTATCACCGGACTACTCAAGCAAATCTGTGGTATTGCATGGAACAGCATGGAACATCCGCTCATTCTGCTTGTTTGAAATCGAGTCTTCACATGTTTATCATGTTTTCCCATTTATTTCAACACACAGTAGCCGTCAGTAGCCATGTTGTGACATGCGCACCGTGGTAACGACCTTAATATTTTGAGTTTGTCAGTTTGTATAATTTCAGGATAAGCAAACCATTTGACCTACAGGTTGCGTGCTTAATCCGCTTGAACTGATAGTGCAAGCAGTGCAAGCCACCCAGAAAAACCATCATCTTGATCTGGCAGGCTGAAAGGGTGATCATGGATGGGAGCGGAAGTTCATACATGGCACTTACGAGTACTGTATATATCTGGATACATCTTCTTGACATCTTGCCATGGCTGCCTGCTGACTGGCGGTTGGAATGAAAATTCCTCACGATATCGCCATAGTGCGGCCATCATCACAAGTAGAACTGAAAACACCAACAGCATCTTTAGACTCTAAAGAAGTCTAATGTGGTTAAAACAATAATTAACCACCCATTTGGGAATGGGTTATACCAACGATAAAAATGGTGATGACTGGGGGATGGTTTATGATGTTTATGGCATTGTTTTACCCACATTAAACTTTTGAACCCAAGCAATAGCATGGCGGCATCGCTGTGGCATCACCCAAGTTGCATCCCAGCGGCCTCAGTCCATTCATCGCGGTGTCGAGGTAAGTTTGCTTCCCCGGTGTGAAGCGCCGAGGGAAACGCCCTGGAACCTCTGACGGAAAGGGGAACTATGAACTATGCCTGAAGTCAGTGAGGTGAAAGCTCCACGAAAAAATGGAAACCCAATGAATATCCACCAGACCTAGTTCTAGCATTTTGATTCATTTTGGGGGTTACATGGCTACGGAAATGGCTTGTGTCAATACATCCTTTCTTTGCAACTTATATATATATATATTACCAAACATCCCATTATCCCACAATCTTGGGGATCCGGTTCAAGAGGTCGATCTTGTTGTACGATCTGGGTGGAACTGCCTGATCCACTTGAATTTATACCCAACATCTTTACCGTGGTTCTGTCTGGGAAAAAAAATCTCCGTTGCAAGAATCATCAGCCATCTTTTATCAATGATATCAGCCATGATATCCCTCTAGTTTTGATGGTGAATCTTACAGAATAAATGATGGTTTCCCTCTAGTTTTGGTGGTGAAGCTGAAAAAAGTCCGGCTAAATCCCAACCGTGATGAACCAGGGTTTTTGAAGCCGCCCAAGATTTCAAGGCCGACAAACGCTTTGTACGCGGAGGTTTCGTAAAAGGGGGGTACCCCCAAATCATCCATTCTAAATAGGATTTTCCATTCTAAACACTGCATTCTTGGGATTCCCCATTTATGGAAGCCCAAAACTTGTGTGGCGCAATCAGGCAAAATAAACTAACTAGTAACTAGGTATGTATATTATAAATATGTATATATATATATATATATCAAAACGCAAGAGCTCCCCCAGGAGCATCGCACGGGCTCTGTTTTCCTCGCTTGACGGAAAGATCCCTGCGAACACATGCATTGGTAAAAGGACCTGGAGTGATGGCTGCTGGAATTCACACTGGTTATATTCTGTATTCGGTTTTTGTAAAGTGACTTTCCCAGTCACGCCAGTTGAAAGGGTAGCAGAGCAAAATGCTATTCCATCGGAAATGGCCAGGTCTTTGGGTTTCTCATGTCTCTATTTCTTGTACTGGCGCACCACAGACGATCCTGGGAAGCAAGTCTCGGAGAGGCCACTGATTGGAATCACTGAGTTGTAAACCTCAATGAACTTGGCGAGATCCTTGAGCTGAGCGGATGATGACTCACTCACATGTTCACGGATCCACTTGACATAGCCAGAATGGGCGATGTCCTTGCTCGTCACCAACTCCAGATAGCTTAACTCATGAGACTTCATTTTGCCAAAGGTGATGATGGTCTGTGCCCATTGGCGGCAAGACGGCACCTGGCTGGGCAGCTGTCCATGAGCTGATGCATCCATTTGATGCCACTGAGCCACCGTCACTGTCACTGACAAGCTTTCCATGGAGCTTGCGCCGGTCTTTCCAGACTTCGCTGCAGCGTCCGGCGGAGGAGACAGCTGACGCTTGCTGGCATCGGTCATGGCTCCCTGAGTGAGAGGATCCCAGGAGGCATCAGAATCACCATCCCCAATGATCGTGGGGGCTTTCACACCAGTAAGGAGCTCTTCAAGCACACCAGACTGCTGCGCTTTGAGCAACAGAAACTTCAGGCTTGACAACTCCGTTAAAGACAAAGTGCTAAGCGACATGAGCACTGTACACAAACTACTGTATCTTCAATGCAGAAAAATAAACGCAGGACTCGGGTTTGAGAGCTCGATAAAACGAATTCAAAACACAGGCTTACGCAAAATCTCACATCGTACCCAGCAATGTTTCTACCACGAGCATTTGCATCAGATGGAGAAAGGCGCGCTATCTGTGATTGTTTGCTTTTTACAAGGTCACAAAAACTCAAAACATGCAAAAACGGATGCAATGGTTCTGACATCTTGCAGTCACTATTTTTGGAGTTGTGGACTGTCAGCACCAACATCAGAAAACTGAGGTGTTCTACCCAAACGTCTTTGCTTTTCCATGGCTTGTCTATCCAAAACTTCTGACTCTGGAGAAATCTGATAACTGGAACTTCTCATGCATGAGCGCAACAAATCGACTGGGTCACCGGCATCTTTTGTTAGACTGTCGGCTAACATTCGGTCTGTAGGCACCCAACGAACATGCATAGAGGCATTACGGATGCTTTCTCTAATTATGGTAATATCAATGCTGGTTCTTCGATCCTCCACGGCAGTGGGGCTAGAGGGTGAAGCAAGATGGTCATACAACGATTTGCAATCGGTTACCAAAATTGGAGATCTTCGTTTCAACACATCACAGGCCTGCCTTACACTGAAAGGACCGTCCAAAAGTTCAGCAATGATAAGCATCAGCCATTCCACTGTACCAGATGCGATTGACATCGCTTGAGACTCGGCAGCTAATGTCGAGGATACTGCTCTGGCTAAGCGAAAGCTTTTCCAAACTGCAGGATTCCATTGGACCATTTGTCCATTGTTCAATGATTCATGTGCAAACGCTATAACGTAACCAGCTTGAGTGTGATTACCAACGTTAGCAAAAGCTGCATCAGAGTGACAAACTACTGTCAATGATTCAATCGGAATGGGTGAAAAAGTCAGAGAAAGATCGCTATGCTGTTTCGCACGTCGAACGATATTGCTGGCTTGTTTCAAGTGCTTCATCTTTGGGTTTGGAAAACTCTGTTGACTCAAGCTGGTCTGAGCTGCTAAATCAGGTCTGCCTTGGGATGACAGCCAATTCAGGCTACCATTGATTGCACGAAGTACTTTCACCTGATGAGGTTCCAAACATTTTTCTGAAGATGCACCTTTGGGGATAGAAGCTGGACGCAGGTTTTGTGCAAACGTTTTCATCGACATATGGATGGTGCCATCAGGTTCTTGTTTGTAAAAAGCACCACAAAACTCACCAGAGCTAGTTCTCCACTTTCTGAATGGAAACCTCTTGCGCAGGGCTTCGATGGAGGCGTCAAACTGAGGACCAGATCCACCTACCATGCAATCATCTACATGACATCCAAGCAAACCGATAAGACGATTGTCAGAATCTCTTAGATGATAGAGACACGCATCAAAAGCACTGGGTGTCCAACCAAGGGCTTTGAGCTCTCGGTCGAAGGTTTGGAACCAAGCTGCAGGGGCATCGTTCTGTCCATATAAATTTCCCACTATTTCGATGACGGCTTCACTATCTAAACCGGGAATGCCTCCGGGAGGATGGTGAGCATATAAAGGTCTAAAACGATCTTCAAGGGCATCAGCTTCCAGAAAAGCACCTTTGATGTCACCAAGTTGCATGACCCAACCCAGAGAAGACAGTAATTGAAGCAAGGCTACTCTACCTATTTGGCTCAACGTGGGAGATTTGAGACGGCCCTCCTCAGCTTTGACATCCAGATCAGGATCCAAATGACCCTGAAGGCACCACCTACCCTTGACCGTGAAGGTGTTAGGATCATTTGTGTCAATTGGCTTCTCTTCATCGACAGCTTTGCGGGTGAGCACAAACCGAGAACCAATAAAACGGTGGCCAAACTTTTCTTTAATCTCACGTGCCTTTTTGCCATAGTGCAAACGAACAACATTGCCTTTGTTCAACAAAGTCTGCCATTCATCTCTCTTACCAGCATCGACCTTGGCTTGCAGACTAGGGTGGTTGTTACTATGTGGCAACTCCTTCTGCATCTTCTTCTTAAGGTAGTCAGCTAATAGCACTTCCAGGTCAAGGTGGTCGCTGTTCAAACATTCCACTGAGAGAACCTCTGTGGCTGGTTCAGTTCGGGCTTTGGACACTGGTGGTTCCGGACAAGAATCAGAAGGCTCAGTTGCCTCTTCGTGCGCACGCTTGGATGATTCTGGCATGCTGGCATCAGGGGCAGTGGACATGTCAACTATGAGTTTTGGCACAACTTCCTTCATGAGATCGACAAAATCATCCTGCCGAAGAGCAGCGGGACGCCAAATGGATTGAGGACCATCTTTGCCGGACACTCGCCTACGCACTGGACCATAACTACTGGAACTAGCCTCAGAACCGACCTCATTGCCTGGAACCTTGGCATGTGGAGCTATATTTTCTTGAAAAGGTGGTGGCGTCTCGGGAGGCGACAAGATGGCCTGTGAATCCAACTGACTGGCATCTGGCTCTTCGGACTGCATGTTCGGCTCGATCGGCCTTTCAGCCGGCACTGCTGCAGACCCAGGCTTTGACTGTACACTCTCAAACGTTGGACCAGCGGGCACACTTGCTGCTCTGCTGGCCGGCTCCGGCGAGCTACACACTGGAGACTGTTCTGTCGGATATGACTGGGGCACCAAATCGAGATATTGTTGACTCTTGAAAGCACCACCTTCGATTAGGTCCTTGATTCCCAGTAGCTCAGCCTGTGGTGTACCTACCAAAGTCCTTTCTTCGCTCGTTGCAAAACGAACCTGCTCTGGAGCACAACGCAACACTTGCTTTCGATGAGCTAACACCAAATTTCTGCCAACATTTCCCAAGACAATTGCAGTGCCATACCAACGACCCTCATTTTGCAACTCTCCCTTGATCCACTTCTGAGAACGCCAATAGGCCACTAAGTCACCTGGTCGGAAATCCCGAAAGGTCCTGGGCCGGGCAGACAAAGCTCTGCGAAGGGAACGGTCATCCTGAAGATCCAGCACAGCATGTCGGGCAGTGGCTCGGATTCGCTGAGCATGCGCAATTGCTTCATCAGTTAATGACACTGTTCCAGGAATCACCTGCTGAGGCTCATCTAACAAGTTGGAGGGAACGTTTGGATTACGACCGAAAACAAACTGATGAGGTGTATGGCCATGGACATGAATCATGCTATTCTTGACATGGGCGGCAGTGACGCACTCCAACCATTCTGATTGACTGGATGGGCTATGTTGATCTATGATCTTCTGTAGGATGCGATTATACCAACCACCATGATTCTCAGTCTTTCCAAGTTGCCAGTGTGCATCAGCTGCGATTTGTCGAACCACGCAACCCTGTTCCTCAGCTGTACCTGTCATCGGATCTGCGAGGTTGGTCTGAGCAGGATCCAAGATAATCTCAGCTGGAATGCCAGCCCAGCTAATCCAATGTTCATCCAACAAACGACGCAACAGCTTTGATGTTTCGTTCTCAAAGAAAGGAATCATGCGTTGAAAACCGCTAGCTTGATCCACAACATTCAAAGCCTTAATCTTTTGATTTGTCTTCCAACCTTGCAAATACTTGACATCCACTCCAATTTGTTTGTTGAACTCACACACCCGATCCGCATTAGCAGGGAGAGGTGTCTTCGGCTTCTCTCTGCTTTGGCAAAAAGGGCAAGTGAATTTGCGAGCCAGGTTCAAAGCATGATCCGAGGCTTGTCCATGTTTCAACAAACGCACCATGTCAGCATTGGGTGGGTGACCTAAGTTCTTATGGAGCTTAGTCAAGGTTTGCATCATCTGGGCCTCGGATGGTTGCTCGCGAGTGATGGCACAAACTTCGGTAACATCATGCCATTGCTTTTCAGAAACATCATCGCAAGACAACGTCAGAACCTCTTGATCACGGAATCTGGGGACTGTCTCAAGCACGGCCTGTACAAACTTGGGCGGATACTGACCTGCAAAAGTGCTGACAGCTCCCACTTTCGGATGGCTGCCGGCTATGACATCGTGGCATGCATGCTGTGGATCAGAGGAACCAGGGCACAATCTACCAAGTGACATCATGTCTTCATGAGTTGACAACAGTTTAGTTGCTTTACGGATGAAGTGGTCACTTCCAGGTAAACGCATGTCATATTGGCACATGTGCAACTTGGTCACAAAGTATCGTCGGCACAAGGACTGGACTTCGGGATATTGCCACATCTGTGATGGAGCAGGGTGCTCAAACACGGCACGACCTCCCAAACTCACTTGTTGACGAAACAAATCACAGCAAAAACGAATGAAGGCTCTACTCTGAGCTTTCTTCCTGAGAAACTCCAAACGCTCCATACGAGTGGCGTTCAAATGAATCCAGCCACTTTCATTGGTGCAGGGTGGACACAACACTAACAGGTCAGGGGGAGAATGCCTAAGTTCTTCTTTCAAACGACTTCGGTTCTTGGGGCATGACAAATCAGTACCCAACTTAAGGTCGACTGACTTGGCAACAAAACCTCTGGCCTGTGCTGTGGGAGCAAAACGCGGTGGTGAAAAAACCTCAACCACCAATGGTCGCTCATGTGTCGCTGGCTCTACTGCTGCGGCAGCCTTAATTTGCGATGTTAACTGTCGCATTTGATGGCTAGTGAGATTCCAGGCATTATGCTCAGTCAAGTCGGAAGGACATTCCAGGTCTACAGGGAGACGCAGATGAAATCTCGTGACAACATGACTAACATCTGAAGGCACATCTCGAAGCAGCAGTTTTCGGGGTTTCTTCGGATCAACTGATTCAGAGTACAAAACCTTGTTAGAATCTTTATCAACCACGACCCTCTTGAACACATACTGCCAAAACTTTGAATCGTGAACTGCTAAGGAAACTGGTGTTTTTGTCAACCCAAAGTCCTCTCGGCACTGGATCACCACATGATGCGGAGTTGAGGAGCTTGAGAGGCAGGGCTGATCTCCAGGGGCTTCAGCAATGTCTGGTGAAGGATCCTCAGAGGGCAGTTCGGCAGTGTCTTCATTTGAATCAGATGATGAAGATATCAACACCTCTGTACCGGGCTTGGATTCAGTTGGATTCTTCATCACATTCAGCACATATTGACTGGCAGCATTGGTGGTCAGGGGGATCTTCATCTTATCATCAAACACTACCAGTTGGTCATTCGCAAAGTCAATCTTGGCTTGAAGAGCTCGAAGCGCTGGACGAGACACAAGGAGGGGAGCAGACCCCTTCACAATTGCGGCCTTGAGAATACCACGTCTTTCACCAATGAAAATAGGCATACTGATGCAGTGTTGAGAAACTTCATGCTGTCCATTTCCAAACTTGAAGTGGTTAATCTCAGGTTCCCTTGAGGGGATCTTCATACCTTGTGCACACCACAGTTGCTGGAATTGTTCGAGCGTATCTTCACCAATAATTGTTTTGCCACATCCAGAGTCCAAAACTCCAAAACCCGGTGAAGAGACCAAAAGGGTCTCGTGCATGACATTCAGCTGGGGCAGAGGCGCATCACTTTGTCGTCCTATCACCAGTGAACGAAGCCGGTCCAAAAGTGAGTCACATCTGGCCACTGCTGCAACAAAGTGGACCTCCGGTTCTGACACACTCTGGACATATGCTGCACCTGATGCATTCGGCTTTGCACTGCTCTTTGCACCAGTGGTTGTTGTCGAGGAGCTGGACTGTGTTCCGCCTTTGGACGGACACTCTCGGGCCCAATGACCCTGTTTCTGACATTTGTGGCAGCGAGACTTGCGCTTAATCTCTTCCACCTCCACTCTGAATTGACGCTTCAGCTCCTTCACCTGCTGAAACTTTCGGGCCTTCTGCAGTCGGTTGATCTCGGCACGTTTCTCTTTCCAAGTAACGGCGAGGCATTCGGCTACATCATCCTCATGGAAGCTCTCGTCCGTTGTGGACGGAAAGGCATCAGCATGGTGACCATGTTCGGTCAGGAACTGTTCAATGTCCTGAAATTCGATCTCAGGGTCTGCATTTGCGCCAGGTGACCCGCCGCCTTCATCATCCACCACATGAGCTGCGGCTGAGCGACGGGTACCCAAAACCATCTCTGGATAGCAGCTTCGCAAAGCTCGCCCGATCTCCTCTCTCTGGAGTTTGCCATGGGCACGGGCCAACACAACGGCCTTCTGTTCCTCGGTGAGGCCGCATCGGTTGAGCAACAACCATCCACGAGCCTCTTCCGGCAGGTTGACGCCGGTTTTTCTGCTCAGGCGGTCAAACAGCTCGGAAGCTCGGCCAATCCAGCCTTTGACGGTCTCGTTGTTCTGAACCTTGAGACCAAAGACTTCTGTAAGCATCTCACCTAGCTCATCGGTCTTGTCCTTCTCTGGAAAACGCTTGTCAAGCAAATCCAGCAACACAGTGTCACCTCCTTCCTTCTGGTAAGAGGTGGGATCCAGGTGTTCCACACACTCCAAGGCCTTTCCGGTCAGGAGCGTGTAGATGTAAGGGCCAGCTGCTGCTGTTGGAAGCTTGTCCAAGGTGATGATTTTGTTTTTCACCCAGGTACGCCATCTCTTGTACTCCTGGGCATCTTCATTGTCTCCTGAGAAATATCTCAGGGACCCTGCGCTTTCACCAGCCGATGCCATGGCTGCTGTCTGGGCCTACACCGCGAGGCCAAAAGACTCCCTATTCTAACTGCGGGAGCCGGGGTGTTCCCGGCTCCGCTACCAATCAAAACGCAAGAGCTCCCCCAGGAGCATCGCACGGGCTCTGTTTTCCTCGCTTGACGGAAAGATCCCTGCGAACACATGCATTGGTAAAAGGACCTGGAGTGATGGCTGCTGGAATTCACATATATATATATATATATACAACATACGTGTTTTTGTATGTATTGTACAATATTATATATATATATATAAAATTATATATACATAGTTTACAAATTTCGCGTGAAACCAGTATTCCTCAGCCGACTATTCCTCCAACCCGGCTGCACCCCCAGCACCCACAAGAAGTGCTGCTCGGCGAAAGCCACATGTGGATCAAGGTCTGCAATGCAGCAGTCCAAGCGTCAAGTTTTCGGTCCCAATGGGTCAACCAGGCCGCTTTCAGGTTGATTTTTAAAAAAATGGGCCCAGAAAATTCATTTACCCCAGTAACTAGTTGGTTATAAATACCATAAACCATAGTTATTGGAGATATAAACCATGGTTTAAAATGGGGGCTACCCAGAACCATTGGTTCAATCATTGCCCCAAGATTTTCGACTGGCCAATGGTTTGGTCAAGACCAGCGGTTTCAGATTGATTCAACATGATTCAACTGTATTTCAGCGGCCCACATGTAATATGATGTACAGAAATTCTGTTCAACCATCTTAATCTGCCAAAATGAAACCAATATCGTGTGTCAAAACATTCAATTCACTCAATTACGATCATCGGTGGCGGTAATGAATAATATACAAGATGTTTGGAATCACCAAATAGAAGATGTCACCAACGAAAATACGGATTTGGCCAACAAAAATGGGGACGTTAATAAGAAATGCGTATCTGCGTATTTCACCAACGCTGGGGTCTAACCAATCACAGCCCACCAAAATCGCTTGAAATAGTGGGTGGCTCAATAAAAGTACAGGCCCCAAGAACTGTAGCGTTTGGAACCATTCCTTATGGTTGTTAGCCATGGCCATCTCAGTACAGTCTCGTATATGTATGCGCGTAGCAAATCCCAGCTCCTAGCTTTCCATGAACTTCCGTGTCCAGAATTCAGGTGCTTTGGGCATCGCTTTGTGGTCAAAACATAGAATAATTTTCTGCAATTCGCGAATGATAAGGATATGGCCCAGAGAAGTGATCCTATCTATTGAGGGGGACATTCCTTACAGGGACACTCCTAGAATTTTCCTTTTCATTCATTTCAATTCCAAATAATTCAATTTCATTCCGAATAATTCAATTTCATTCCTAATAACTATTTTTCATTCCAACTATTACTTTTCATTAATACTGTTTTGATTATTTTCACAAATAATTTAAAAACTGTTTGAAAATTGGTGATATTTTTTGATTTTTGTTTATTGTTTTTTCTTAACTGAACTTGTTTTCGAACTTTTTGGATTTTTTGGAACTTGTTGGATTTGTTCAGATGGTTGGGATTTTGATTTGTTTGGATTGTTCTTTTAGTTTTTGTGTTGGATGTTTTTAGTGTTTTTGGGGAGACTTTGAGATTTTTTTGGAATTTGTGAGATGTTTTGTTTTTTTAATTTTGTTTGAAAGGATAGCAACTTTTCGGAGTAGCCCTGTTAGGAGTAGCCCAGGGCTCTTTAATGAAGTGAGGTTCTAGACCATTGCTTACTTGAGAGTGAAAACACAAATCAACTGGGACATGAGGACCAATAAGCCCAGCAAATGGAAATGAGAGCTGCTGCCGGGTAAATCATCGATAAAGTGGACTGGCGTATTGCTGGCGAAGCTGGTGCAGTCTCGTTCCAGAGGGTGAAGCAGTGAGAGGACAGCAACCACCATCACCAGCCTAGCGAGAAATCACCCAGCTGGGGTCCCTGACCCAAATGCGCCAGGAAGGACATGGCAAAATCCAAAGGGTGTCTCACCTCAACCCGGCCAATGGCCATGGTGGAACAGTGGAACCAGGGATTGCATCACCACCAGGGTCCCGCGGCCACAAAGTAGAGCTTCAAGGCAAGTCCATGCCTGCTAAAGGCCTTGCCGTCCCAGGAGGTGAAGGGAAAAGGCGTAGCAAAAAAAACCATGAAAATGATAGATATCCATAGATATCCTGGGTATCCTGGGTATCCTGGGAAACCTGCCACCAGAAAACCCAGTTCTAAACCTTGAAAAACTGACTTTGGAAGTCCAGTTCCGTCACCGATCTCCCCAGCTGAGCTGGGAGTCCCAAACGGGCCAAGCACTAGCCAATCTCGACGCCAAGGGGGTCAGCAGAACATCTTTCGACACCTCCCAGCCTCGAATATCGTTGGAGGAGCTCGAGCCCACTCATATCCCAAGCTAGAGGGAACAGCAGGGAAGCACTACTTAGTGATCACTTTTTTTCTGTTTTCGCTTATAACATGTTATAATCCTATAGTTACACTAGATGTTGCCAGTGCTCAAGCACATTGACCTACTTACATTTACTTACCACACTTACAACAACAGCTTAAGAACGCACAACCGCCAAGTAGGAACCACCAAGATCTGTTTCCTGATAGTTCAGACACCGGATTTTTTTGTGGATTTCCGGCAGCTGTTGGCCTGTCCTGAAATTGTTGGCCACATCCAGGGCATTCTGACATTTCACTCAAACATCCCAGATATCCTAGTCCTAGTTGTATTCGTAGCTACACACCTTGATTTCTCATAGTTTCTCTTCCTGGTTGCTGCGGCTGATGATCTCTTGAAAATTGTGAGATTGGTCATGGAACACCTTCGAAACCACAATCCAAATCACTGCTTGTCCGTTTGCCATCATTTACCCCTACCAGTATTCTTGCAAACGATATTTCCCCCCCAAAAAAATGCTTGATAAGTCTAGACCCCAAGTAGTTGATGGTATGATAATATAGATGATATATGGATAATATGGAAATCTATAAATGATATGGATAATATTCGAAAGCACCAACGACAACCGAAACTTTGCGTTGGATTTTCGTGGCTGAGATTGGCGTCTGAGCTTCCCCGCGGAACAAATCTTCATGGCACTCATGGAGGACCAACTCCAAAGGAGCTTCCTAGGCTTCCGAACTGGGAATCAACAGCTGCCTTGCAAGGTACATGCCATTCCGATCCGCTATTACAGATTATTACACATATATATATAGTGCTGATATAGATGTATACCAAGTTTATATACATGTGTATATATCAAATGTTATCAAATATAAATACATTACATTACCTGACATTACTATACATTACATTACATTGCACTACGTTACATTTTGTTACATCACATTACATTACATGACATTACATGACACTACATGACACTACACTACATTACACATATTTAACAGAATATATTATACACATAATCAATGAGACACATCTCGCTGGAACTTGGGTCTCTGACCCTTCTCTCGATGCTCAGCAAGGGCACCTGGATTCATATGGTCAAATCTGGTGCCCATAGTTGCCGGAATGTACATCAACATTTACCCTGGAAGTTTTCCCTACTGGAACTCCGTATATCAATGAAAATGCTGATGGGAGAAAGTTACCAAAAAGAATGTTTTGCTCCATGTAACTCCGCACGATCCCTGTCAGATGTCTCAACAACAGCGGTTTTAATTGCATCAACTCTTATTATAGTTACTATGGGGGGAACATCATACGGTATACATTTACATGTTAGATCTCACCGGCTTGTTGGATCCTTTCCCCATGTAACTCCGATCATTCTTGCGGCGAGCATTTGATTTCAAACATTCAGGCCCATCAATGTTTCAGAAGCTCTCATATAAACAAACTGGTTCCCCACCTGTCTGGTGAGGGTTGTTAGATTATCCTAATTTCAACCTTTTCCGCAACATTTTCAACCTCATCCTCACCATCATCATCCACATTATCATACATTATCCTCCCACTCCCCCAGACTGTTTGGGGTCTCTTGCCGGGATATTTTTTTTACATGGTATTGATCCGTGTTTTTTTTCCTCATTTATGTGGTGTTCGTCCTTTTTCTTCATTGTTCCATTTCTCATGTGTTCATCATTGTTTTCATCCAAGTTTCACAGCAACCATTCTCACTAGGGATTTGCATCATATGGCTAGCAAAAAGCCATGAATTTGAAATGGAACATGCTTTTCTCCCAACGGCAACGCATGTCGATGCGCTTTCCTCAATTACCTTCCCCAATTACCTTCGATGTATGCATCTAATCGATGCGCTTTCCAGCGCTTACAGTATCCAACAGTTTTGTCGGACAATTCAGGGAAAAAACACAAAATCCAATGGAACATCAATGGATCATCATCTTCTCGTTTAAATCATAACTTAAGGACCGACGTCTCCCGAGTGTCTTCGATTCTGACCGAGATTATACCCTGATTTGTGTGTCCAAACATGGGGGCGAAAGAACCCGCAATATGGACAAGCAGTAGGGATAACGTTGGAGATAAGCACTGAATAACCAACACAATGGGGTATAAAGCCGCCATGATGATCCATAGTGAAGATGTAATAGGGATAAAGGTGGACATAACCAACAATATGTGTCTGATACACATAAAAATGGCGATTGACGGACAGCAACCATAGTTAGTAAATAGGATTTTGTTGTTATGTTTGCCATCTTTCTTTGCAAAGTATTCCGACAAACCATTTGCCGGTCCCCAAAGGATGAATATTTGGGGTATCAGCATCAGCATCCCACCCTGTTGCTTCGGCCGCTGTTTTAGGAGATGTGTTGATGTGCCAAATATCCTGTGCTGTATGCCATCTTGGCACAACTCTTCACACAGGCTTCAAAGACCTACATGTTGATGTATTGTGTATTGGTCCTTCCGCTCGTGACGCCAACAATTTTTTTTGCTGGACCTCAAGCGGAAACCAAGTTGTTTTTATAGTTTTTTTCAAAATATCGCCGCTCTTCAGCGTTTTGTTCTAAGGTGGTTCATGTTATGTGGCAAAAAAGCAAAGAGCCGACCAACCAAGCCTCTGGATCCAATCAATGGACCCATATTTTGGGTAACTGATCTGCTCAAACAGCACTGCTTCCGAAAGTCTCGCCAGGTGTTGCCCTTACCAGACCTGACGCCTCGCTATGCCTGTGGGCCTACATGGCCTACATTTAAACCACTGATTTGAGGCATTTCTTATAGGGATCCGTCAGATTTTGCCGTTTGACCCACAGCCACATTCTCAACATTTCTCAACTACATTTGTGTTATATAATTACCCATGCCCATATATGCCCATAGGATCCATGTATGATATATATATATATGCTAACATTGGGGCTATATTGATGGGATCCATGTTACCATATATAGCATACATGGATCCTATGGGATGTTGAAGATAGAAGCATGTTCCATGTTAGATGATTCGATGATTTCCCTACAAAAGTCATTGCAAAACTCTGCAGATTTGGCGGCAAAACTCCGAGATGCCTTTTGTCGTGTTCTGTCGTCGCTACCCTGTGGATCCCAGGATGTGCAATTGTGCGGATAAACTTACCCATGACGGATCCATGGTGCTGCTATATATATATGGTGTGCCATGGATCCCATCAATATACCCCCTTTATGTTAGCATATATACCAGCACCATGGATCCTATGGGTAATTCAGCAGCATGTGTAGACTTTCGACTACTGCTAGGTTCGATTAAAAGCCAAACAACCGAATACCACATGGTGAAATGGATTCCGCTCTCTACATGGACATTCAATATCTATATTCAATTCTCCTCTGCCGAAACATGCACTTCACTTCAGCAACGTCAGGAAATTGTCTCTGAACTGCTCCTTCTGGAAGCAACGCTTTGCATGGCCCGTTCCCACTCGGGGAGGATGTCACAGCCCAAATTGCCGACCAATAGCACTTGACAGTCTTGGCGGTACTCTAACCAGCCGTATGGATCAGAAATGAAACATCCAACACATAAGATACTTTGGTCATTGAATTTCAAACGACTCGCCCTGATGCTTCTGACTCTCATTTATTATTGGGCATGACCTATAATAAGTTGGAGCCATGATCCTGCTCTCCATGGCATAGCTTCTTTGCTCCATTTGGATCCGTAATTCATAGGGATCATGACTTTTGAAAACCATATGGATCGTGGGGTTCCGTCATGACTTTAGAGAAAGCCTCTGTTGATCAACGGTATTACCGCGTTACTTCCATATCTTTGATGGTAAATAGCCATATAAATGATGCTTGAATAAACACACACTCACACAACTTTGCGTCACTAGCCCCAAAACTCAGACGTCTTGGTCAGCGCAATCTGAGGATGTGAAAAAGAGGTGCACCGCACTGGTGACTCCGAAGCTGTCAGGCTGACAACGGTCAGTCGCACCTGTTGGTTATGTCAAACCCCGGTGTGGCTCCCGACCAAACGACCCACAAGTTTAGCTCTGGCGAATATATACCATATATTATCATATATGGTTTTGCCTGAAATGATGAATGTGTTATTCCATGGTCTACTCTGGGATGGGTGATGTTTATACATATATATATATACATATATATATATACATATGCATATTATAATATATATATATGCAATTATCATATCATGTTTATATACACATTGTACATTGCTCTGACTTTTCTGGCCGCCGCACAAATCAGCGGAAGAGTCCTGGGCTGACGCTCGCTCTCCACCGTTTCCGAGTTTCGTCAGAATTCATGGTGGAACCAAAACAGAAACGGGGAAAACTCCTGGGAGTTACCCTCTGGTTATGACTAACAATTCGCCATGGTATAGATGGCCCATAGAAATAGATGGCTTACCGAACTTAAACATGGTGGATCTCTTCATATAACCAGATGGTATCATGAGTTATCTCGCTGATGAGAGCTAAGTTGGTGAGTTGGTGCAGGCTGAACTCCAATCACCATGCTTCAAAAAGGGGGAGATATCGAACTGCTGGGGTTTATAAACCACCTTGTTGTAGTCCGGTGTCAGACGTGGCTAGGAAATCCTCAGACGATCTTCCGGAGAGCCATGTTTGATTGCCGGTTACTGTAAACTCAATAGTAAACCATGCAATTAACGAAGCATTTGAGGGTGATTTTACAACATCCCAAATAGGGGCATGCCCAATAATAAACCAGAATCGGGAATGGTTTATCATTGGGTTTACCACATTAGTTGATATTTAGTTTGAACTCTGTCTGGATACAAAGATTTCTCTTCGATATCCTCAAATGGTGGTACTGCATTTGATTCATCAATCACAAACTACTCCAAACCTGAAAGTAGATGATTTCAGATCGTGATAACATGGTGTTTGATGGTTCCCCGTCTTTCCCCAATATCTTCTGTATCCAAATGTATGGATATGTGTGGATCATTTCAAGTTTCTGATGCCTGATGATGCGAAAAAAAAAGTCGGGATAGATACACATACTGTCACGTACGTATATATATATAATTATATACAATTATCTGCCCATATTGTGGATGTGAAGCCCAAAACTGAACTAAAATGTGAGATGTTGTGACAGCAGAATTGATTAAAGGGTCGCTTTCTGCAAGGACCATCCCAGCTGTTCAGCACAGTGCGGCACCATGATTGCGACAACTGGCTGGACTTAGGTATAATTTCCAATATAGTATCTAAATGAGCTACATGATCATGAATGCAGATATTGTTATCCATCCAATAGCACGCAATAGTATATAATCCTTTTTTTGATGTCCAAAATAGATGTATGTATCTATATATAAGTTCTACATGAATAGCTTACGTCTGATGTCTAGTATAATTAAAAATCAATGGGAATTCCAGGATCCTAAAATGGAGGTACTGTACCATATAAGGCCATATTTTGGGTGTATATTCCCTTACATAGGCCTTATATATGGTATAGGCACCTCCATTTTAGGATCCTGAAATGGCCATTGAAACCATGTATAGTATATTTACCAACATTTACCCCATAAATGACCCAGTTTTGTAGGTAAATATACCAGCACCATGCGGACAAAGGCGTCGTTGAAGCTTTGCCAGTTTTCCATCCGTGTGGTCGGGCAAAGGAGGCGAATGGCCTCGGGAAAACAGGGAAACCCTGTTTTAAAGGGCGCCCGAACAAGTTGGTGCAAAGAACTAGATACCATCATTCTGATGTTTGGTGGATATATCTTTTAATAATTTAGTTCTTGGGTTATGACATGAATGCCTAAAACCAGCGGTTTTAGTTAAGTGAGGGGGGCCCCCATCTGCAAGATTTCGTGGTGTTGGACATGATTCTCCCCATGAAAAGCTGCTCAGATCTGCAGAACCTCTATCTATGTGGGACCCGCAATAGATCTCATGTTTTTCAGGAAGTCTTCCGCGTTGAGATCTATTTATCTTTCTTTCTATCTACTGTATCTACTGTATCTACTGTATCTACTGTATCTACTGTATCTACTGTATCTACTGTATCTACTGTATCTACTGTATCTACTGTATCTATCTATCCATCCATCAATCTATCTATCTACTGTATCTATCTTATCTTATCTTATCCTATCCTATCCTATCCATCCATCTACTGTATCTATCTTCTCTTATCTTATCTTATCCTATCCTATCCTGTCCTATCCATCCATCCATCCATCTATATATCTATCTATCTATATGTACATACATGTGTATGTATCATAGATTTGTAAATACAATATATATATATATGTACTGTATATATAACTTCAGAAGATGGGCCTTCCAAAAGAGGATATGTCTTCTGTCCCAGGCTGAGGCCCATCTGGACGATAGACATCGGCCCATCTGTTTCCGTCCATGGCCAAGTGACTGTAGGTTTCGAGCTCAAAGAACTCAGGTCCATCGATTTCCGCATCGCCATTCAAATCCTCATTCGATAATTCGATAATCGTCCAACCATCAGGGAAACAAACCCAAAATCACAACGTTCATATACTTTGAAAATGGTGATTTATAGTGGATTTACCCATTAAAAATGGTGATTTTCCATAGCCATGTTAATTGACCAGGGTGCGTCTATTTCTAACAAACAACCCATCATGCATCTCTGGGCCGGTTTCAAAGAAGTGGACCGCCACATCTCAAACCTGGGATATCGCGATCAAATGGTTTATCGTGTGTTAATAGATGATGCATGATGATCTACCTATTAAAAAAATAGGCTTTTCCAGTTTGCTATGTTAAATATCCTGATTTTTTTTTTAATAAACCATCCAATTTGGGGTACCCCAAGTTTGAAGCATGCCCAGTGCAGCTACCACTGGCAAGGCTTCCCAAAGCTCCAAAGAGATGTCGCGACTTCCGCAGAAACTTCTGCAGCAGTTGGCCGATTGGGATTCCCATGAAACATTGTAAATGATTAATGATGTCAAAATTATATATATATATAATTATATGTATATATGTATAATTATATATATACGTATATTTATTATAGGATAAACCAGTCGGAATCCTAATAGGCATCCCATTCCCATAATAATCCCATTGTAAACACCAGTGGGGATTCCTACTAGAAAAAACACATCTACCAACTGGAGTCCAGCAGCAATGAACATAAAGATCTCTTGCACTGGGCCATCAAAGTGCGTGGCTTCAACACCTCAAGTGTGAAACAGCTTCAACACCTCAAGTGTGAAACACGGTCAGGTGTGTCCATGCTCCATTCGGCCAGCTTGATTTTTTTTAGGGAAAAAGAAACCTGTGGTAGTTGATGCTACTCGGACTCGTTCATAAGGGCATTGATGAATTTGGGAGCATCCTGAGTTTACATCGAAACCCACTATGAGTGTTTACATATTACTTTTTTCCCACTATTTCCATCAACATCATTGGATATCACGACTGCTGGCTTCCCCCAATTTCGCCAATTTCAGTCATGTTGGATTATGCCCTTGGCATTCTTGAAACACGAGAGTTTCGGTACCTTGTTTTAGTACATGAACCATCCAGTTTTGAGAACCCCACTTGACCCCCTTGAACCAAGGCTTGCGCAAGGTGCCCATTACATCAGGCCAATGATTTTTTCTAGATGAAGAGTAGGGGAAAACGATCATTTCGCTTTGTCCGAGATGAGGTACCCAGAACCTTTGATGGCTTGAGACTTCAGTTTGCACCCTTAAGACAAGGTATAATTCAGGTCTGGACGATTCCATATCACCTATAGGTTGTTTGTATGATTATCTGGTTGGTGGTTTCAACCTACCCCTCTGAAAAATATGAGTTCGTCAGTTGGGATGATGACATTCCCAACTGAATGGAAAAATAATTCAAATGTTCCAAACCACCAACCAGCTATGATATATTCCAATATATTTGCAGACTATATCCCCATAAAATTAGTGTCTCTATTGCACTTCCACTCACTCTCCCTTAAAAAGTTGTTGTTTGGGAAATTCCAAGGCTGGGCCAAACTCAAGGCGGTCCAGCCACACTTCTTGAACTCTTCGAAAGAAATGGCACCGCTCTCGTCTAAATCAATGGCTTCGAAGGCATTCTGCAGCGAGCCTGGTTTTTTTTTGGGTTGGAGATCTTGGATGGCCAACAAAAAAAAACAATGGATCATCGGATACCATACCCTCTGGTAAACATACAAAAAGCTATTGAAAATGGCCCAGTCGAAACAGTGGATTTTCCCATTGAACATGGTGGATCTTTCCATAGTTTTTTGTAAACGTTTACCAGAGGGTACCATCTCGCTATTTAACATAGCCATGGAAAATCAATTCTTAATACGTAAACCATCTATAAATGGGTCATTTCCCATGGCTACGTTAAAATAGCCAGAGGGTAGGTAGAAATTATACCCATCGAACTGTTCCATGGTTTATTTTTCCAGCAACGATTTTTACCTATTCCATCTCCAGAGGTCGCCACAAAAATTCACCACCAAGGTGACCCTTGGTAAAAACCCATGGCTTCTCTCAAAGCATATCCCAAATTCGTGGCTGAAACAAGAGCTTAAAACATATTTCGCCACCACTTGAGACTGGTTTCAAGGAAACCCCATAAATTTCCCCTTAAATGGTGGAATATCAAAATGTGTTCCTCACGGGCTTAGCACCTTGAACCTTGGATCATTGGACCAAAATCATGGGCGTCTCCTAAATTGGGGAGCGCCGAAAGCAATAGAATTGAACATGCTCAAACAGGAACCGCATGGTTTCACAAATGAAAGAAACCCTCAAATTGAACGTCTTAGTGATCTGAACATGATCAATCTTTGGTAGTCCACAAAAAAACAATCGTTTGCTGGTTGTGGTTATTTTCCATTTACTGCCAAAAACTAGAGGATTATGAGCATTTGTGTATTCATTGACACCACACTGCTACATCGATCTTCCCGCTGCTTGACAGGCTGCCATAATAGACTTCGAGATCACGTTTCAACCTTGGATCTGTGTACCACTTCTGGATCATGCGATCAATCATTTAGAAAATTCACATGGATGTTGATGTGATCACAGTAGATGTTCCCATTTTAATGTCATCAATGATGGTCCTTTGGTGTGTGCAACATACATGTACCATAATCTACCTGCATCTCCTTACTGTTGGATCTTTAAGCGTCAAGAAATCAAGGGCCGGGCCTCCTCACCATCGAAAAATAAAATGGATGATTTGGGGGTAGCATTTTTTAAAAAATCACATAGTTACCATGTAGACATTGCAAGAATCATACCATGTCTGAGAATCGTCCGTCGCCTTAGCGAGCAAAACAATCTCCAAGCGAGTTTCAGGACACCCCCGGAAAAAAAAGGCATTGGCTGCGAATCACATCTTCCCCATCCAAGTTTTGTCTTTTTGGGCACCCATTTACTGGGCCATATTTGAAAAAACCGCTAGATACTTTTCATCTGACTACTCAGGGGGTTGGAAGTACTACTATCAGGAAGGAACTGCGCCATGATTTCTGACATTGACATCCCAATACCATCTGGTTATTTCACATAGCCATGGAAACCATGGCCCATAGAAATAGATGCTTTACCCATTAATAGCATGGTGGATCTTTCCATGGCAAACTGTTAGTCATAAACAGATGGTACCCTCTGGTATATTAACATAGACCCTGGCAGATAGGGGTTGGAAGACTAGTTTCATTAAACATTAGTGATTTTCAGGGTCTATGTTAATTTACCAGGGGGTATCTCCAGAAAGTGATGAAAAAAAACCCATTTCCCAGTCACTCTATGTCGCTCTTGTCACCATTGGATTGGTTCACCAGCTACCCCAGCTACCAGCGGATTCCCGCGACGTGAGGTCGTGATCAAATTGACCCAGAAATATGGTGCAGTTATGGCCCTTTACCACTTATAAGTCAGTAAGTCACCCTGTCTATATGGAATGATAACCCCGTTTATAAACATCATAATGGCATAAATCAGGGCTTTAATCCCATTTGAAGTTACCACAAAACACCATATTTTCATGGTAAATTAAAATAATTCACTAACCTGAAAAGTTCGGCCATTTGGGGATGATTTCCCTTATTTGCCATGATTCCAGGGCTCGGTCGCAGTGAGGTCGTGATGAAAGTTACCCAGATATTTTGGTATATTTTGGTTGGTTCAACAGTTCAACCCACATTCAAAACACTTTTGATGGTTACCATTATTAACCATTATTAACCATTATTAACCATTATTAACCATTTTTAATCATCATTAATCATCATTAACCATTAACCATCATTATCCCATTATTAAATATCATATATACCAATATCATATATCATATATACATCCATATATATATATTTATATACCCAGATATAATTGACCCATCCCCCGGGTCCAAGGGGCTCAAACATCGACTGCTGCAGTTCCCGCCAGACCCGCTCCAAGGTCTCGAACTCTCGGGCCGAGATATCACCGTCGTGGGAGGTATCCAGGTAGCGGAACACACCTGGGCAGTGCGGAGTCCCGTGATATATATATATATATATATATATGTATATACACATACATATACATATACATATATATATATATATACATATTATATAAACATATTATATATACATATTATATTTACATATTATATATACATATTATATATACATATTATATATACATATTATATATACATATTATATATACATATTATATATACATATTATATATACATATTATATATACATATTATATATACATATTGTATATACATATTATATATATTATATATACATATTATATATACATATTATATATACATATTATATATACATATTATATATACATAATATATATATATACATATTATATATATACATATTATATATATATACATATTATATATACATATTGTATATACATATTATATATACATATTATAAATATTATATATATACACATATTATATATATATATACATATTATATATACATATTGTATATACATATTATATATACATATTATATATACATATTATATATACATATTGTATATACATATTATATATATTATATATACACATTATATATACACATTATACATATTATATATACATATCATATATACATATTGTAAATACATATTGTATAGACATATTATATATACATATTATATATACATATTATATATACATATTATATATACATATTATATATACATATTGTATATACATATTATATATATACATATTATATATACATATTATATATGTGCATGATATATAACATATGCGATATATATATATGTATCATCGATGTATATGCATATATCTATATATGTATATACACATACATATACATATACATATATATATATATATATACATACATACATATACATTATATACACATATAATATATATATATATACATATATCACATAATATATATATATATATCACATAGTATATATATATATCACATATGATATATATATATATATATGAATGTATATATGTACATATGTTGCATATATTATATAGTATTCACCGATGCCTTTCAACTGAAACATATCCCCTATCTTGGAAAACAACAGACAAACTCACAATATCTCACAATCTTGGCATTTTCTGCCATGACCAACAGCATGCGGTTTTCTGTAGGGCATTGGTAGCTCCAATCCAGATTTCCTCTGACCCATGGCCAATCCAAATTGATACCCATTTTCATAAAGGGTTCATTTAGTAAAATAACCCACATGTTGATTCCTAAAATGCCGTCTTTCTTGCTCAGACTCTGTATTTTGTTCCATGGTTGAACATTTTACAAATCTTCATTTGAAAAAAATACGCCAAATCAAAAACATTAAAACAACTTTGAAATCAAACGCCTTGATGATTGCATCGCAGATTTTAATCAGAATCACAAATCAACCCCACCTCAAGAAACAAAAACGCTAAGGAACTGGAAATCACTTCCACCTGTGCTGCGTCCGTCTCATCATCGGGCACGTCGCTGCGCATCATGGGCTTCGCAATGGCACCTCAGCCGCGACCCGTTTTTCTTGAAGCCAAAGATGACTGACTCGAGCATTATATATATGATGGAACTTCACTGGTTAATATATGGTTAGTATATGGTTAATATATATATATAGTTATCATATGGTTGTTATATGGTTATTATATGGTTATTATATGGTTAATGCTGGTTAATAATAACTACTGGTTGGTGGTGCAATAACCATCTTGAAAAATATGAGTTCGTCAATGGGGTTGCGATGACATCCCATATATGAAATGGAAAATAAAACAAGTTTGAAACCACCAACCAGATTATGCATATATATATATATATTATGTATGTACTATTATTAGACATTATATGACATTATATGCACTAACTTCGCTGATTATCATATGCTCCAAGGGAACTAACATTCCCTGAAATGAATTTCAGCATGTATATTATATATATAATAATAATATATACATATGTACACAAATACAAATAAACTATATCAAACCAGATTGGAACCCTAGCGCCTAGCGCTGAAAAATATGTCCTTGGTCCCTTGGGTTGGACATTAATCTGCACACGAGCAACTCTCTTATAGATTGGTGAAAAAAATCAGGGCCCATGGACATAAGTCAAGTATAGGAGAACTAAATATAAATATATATAACATTATACATATCCTGGGGTAAATGTAATATAGTGCAGGATGGGGCCCAGGGAACTAGCTCGGTCAAGACAAGGAGCTTTGCAATCCTGGAACCCCAATCTTCTTGGGCCTGACAAAAAGACATCTCTCAAGTTGCTGGTTTGATTTTCACACGCATACGGAATCATGCAATACAAAGACTGGTTGGTGGTTTCAATCCCTCTGAAAAATATGAGTTCGTCAATGGGGTTGGGATGACATCCCATATATGAAATGGAAAATAAAACAAGTTTGAAACCACCAACCAGAAGATGTTTGCAAGTGGACATCAGACCTTTTAACGTCTCTCAATCATACAGATTCAGGCGCGGGTCCGTGTCGATGAGATCCAAATCCCTTGGAGCATTCTTTATGATATACCCTCTGGTAAACATACAAAAAGCTATTGAAAATTGCCATTTATAGTGAGTTTTCCCATTAAAATTGGTGATTTTCCATAGTTATGTTAGTTTACCAGAGGGTATTCCATTCAACTCACAAGCCAGGTGTTGTTTTCAGTCCTTCTCTCCAGAGGTTACAACAAACATAACAAACTGCTCTAGGAAGTCTGTGCAGTTGCGATAATGACTCGAATTTTGCATGACATGATTGTGGGCATACATCAATCATCATCAATCTCTTGTCTGATGAATTCTGCGCTACCATTGCAGCAACATGTAGAGTCTAAATATCTGCACGTGGATCAAAATGATGATGCCCCACAAAGCCTTACATATGTAGCCATACCCACATCATCATCTATCTCATCTATCGTCATGTGCCACATGTGCCAGCACCCAACCAGGTTAACCATCCCCCAAATATCAACCATACGAGGGATTCTGACTACATCATCCCAGCTATTTTTTTTTGGCTGTTCATTTTCATCATCATCTTTTTACTGGGATGATGTGGTCATAATGTTCATTATATTTTTACTGGGTTATTTTGTTCATCAACATATTTTTACGCCTGGACTCGGTCGTTCAATGTCCAGGTGGAAAACCCCGCACCTTCGTGCTTTGCAACAGCCCGCTTTTGTGAGACCATCCACAAACTCCTCTGACGAACCATGGGGACCAGGGAAAGCAGGAGAGCCATGGTAAGCCGAAGAAACCATCTCAGTAACCAGTTGGATCCTTTTTCACCAAAAAAGGGGTCCTTTTATATCATCCCATTAGGTATCCCATGAATTTAGGGGTATACCCAATCATAATCACCTCAGGATGGTTTACCTCATTAGTCAACAAACCCTTTTTTTGTTGACGTCTACAGTCCGGGATACTTATGGATGCCCTCAACCATCCAGAACGCTACCCTCTGGTCATGCTGATTCTCCAATGAAATAGATGTTTTATAGATGCTTTACGGAAATTTACTTTTTAAACACAGTGAATTTCCAGTTCGCTTCGTTAACACACCAAAGGGAAAACACATAGACAGCCAGGTCATCATTGGTTGAGCACAGCAAGAAAGCTATTGTTGATGGATGTTGAAGAATCATAGGGCTCTTGACCCATGCCTGTAAAACTGTGATTGGAATGATATATGATATCAACCCCATATTGGAAGTACATCCCATCATTTAAGCTATAAATATCAATAATCTAAAAATTGTATGCCCTATCATAAGCTTGGGCCCGCACTGACTGTTATGTCCGTTTTGATTGGTAAAAAAACAATGTTTCTTGGTTATAATAATAATAATAAACAACACATAGAATTTTGTCCGAATCATGTCCCCCCATGCTTAACTTTCCATTTGTGGCATACATGTTTTTCGATATGAACCCCTGGCATGTTCCATTGCCAGGCTGGATTTTCTGAGGGTACCCAAATGGGCACCACATTCTTCACCCGAACGTCTGCTTGTTTAAGCCTCATGAAGGCCAAATATGGTTGTCCAAAAACAGTCGATATATGGTACATTCTGGTACTATACACAGAAACATGAACGATAATGATGATAGACCATGTGATGGAATGATGGAATGAAGTTCCACAATCTTGAGATAACTCCCCATTCAGAAAATGTATCTCCCCTTTCAAACCTATCTATATATTGTATAAATATTTAAATAACTGGTTCCATGTACAATCCCAGCCCAATCGGATGTAAAACTTCACTTCCTATCCATTTTGAACATGTTCCCCAAATATCTATCAGAATTCTTCCAAACCTGGATTATCATCATCATCATCATCATCATCAGCATTAGTTGTTAATATTAATAATTTTCTTATTATTATGTTCATTATTATAATATCATTATTAGTATTATTACTATCATTATTATCATTGTTATTGTATATATATAAATCATTACTATCTAACACATCCCCATCATCCCCATGACCCAACATAGGAAACACAGTGGCAACCCCCGGATTTGCTTTAGGAACCTTAAAAACATGAAGCATATTCCCTATAGATTCCCCAAGTAATGGATTTCCCCATGGGGAAAAAATAAACAAATCATCGACTCAGCAACTCAAAGATGATAATTGATTATTCAGCGAACTAAACCTCCATTTATAGATATTTTCCGAAAAAAAAACATGAAATCCCATGAAACATCCCATGAAACATCCCATGAGTTTCAGTAAATCCAAGATTTTAATTACTATAAATCATGATTTTCCCTATATTTCTCCTATATTTTTCCAATGTTTTCCCATCGATTTTCAGCAAATCTACGAAGTCCTTGAGGTTCAACATGTTGTCCGGCTGCGTATTCAACGCTGCGAAGGCCGCATCGGTGCTGCCCCATTGGCGGATCATGAACATCACCACCTGCAAAACGTCCAGGTAAGGCGGGAGAACTCATGGTTGATGATGGTTAATAGTGCTTCGTAACGGTTAATAGTGGTTAATATAGTGGTTGATGGTCGCATAGTGGTCAACAACGGTTGATAGTGGTTAATATAGTGGTTGATGGTGGTAAATAGTGGTCAACAACGGTTGATAGTGGTTAATATAGTGGTTGATGGTGGTAAATAGTGGTGAACAACGGTTGATAGTGGTTAATATAGTGGTTGATGGTGGTAAATAGTGGTCAACAACGGTTGATAGTGGTTAATATAGTGGTTGATGGTGGTAAATAGTGGTTAACAACGGTTGATAGTGGTTAATATAGTGGTTGATGGTGGTAAATAGTGCTTCATAACGGTTAATAGTGGTTAATAGTGGTTGATGGTGGTAAATAGTGGTTAACAACGGTAAATAGTGGTTAAAATAGTGGTTGATAGTTGTAAATAGTGGTTAACAACGGTTGATAGTGGTTAATATAGTGGTTGGTGATGGTAAGTAGCGGTCAACAACGGTCAATAGTGATTAATATGTAGTTGATAGTGGTAAATCGTGGTTAACCACGGTTGATAGTGGTTAATAATATGGTTGATGGTGGGGAATAGTGGTTAACAACGGTTGATAGTGGTTAATAATATGTGGTTGATGGTGGTAAATAGTGGTTAACAACGATTGATAGTGGTTAATAATATGGTTGATGGTGGGAAATAGTGGTTAACAACGGTTGATAGTGGTTAATAATATGGTTGATGGTGGGAAATAGTGGTTAACAACGGTTGATAGTTGTTAATAATATGTAGTTGATGGTGGGAAAAAAGTGGTTAACAACGGTTGATAGTGGTTAATAATATGGTTGATGGTGGGAAATAGTGGTTAACAACGGTTGATTGTGGTTAATAATATGGTTGATGGTGGGAAATAGTGGTTAACAACGGTTGATAGTTGTTAATAATATGTAGTTGATGGTGGTAAATAGTGGTTAACAACGGTTGATAGTGGTTAATAATATGGTTGATGTGGAAAATAGTGGTTAGCAAAAGTTGATAGTGGTTAATAATATGGTTGATGGTGGGAGATAGTGGTTAGCACCGGTTGATAGTGGTTAATAATATGGTTGATGGTGGTAAATAGTGTTAACAACGGTTGATAGTGGTTAATGATATGGTTGATGGTGGGAAATAGTGGTTAACAACGATTGATAGTGGTTAATAATATGTAGTTGATGGTGGGAAATAGTGGTTAACAACGGTTGATAGTGGTTAATAATATGGTTGATGGTGGGAAATAGTGGTTAACAACGGTTGATAGTGGTTAATAATATGGTTGATGGTGGGAAATAGTGGTTAACAACGGTTGATAGTGGTTAATAAAAAGGTTGATGGTGGGAAATAGTGGTTAACAACGGTTGATAGTGGTTAAGAATATGGTTGATGGTGGTAAATAGTGGTTAACAACGATTGATAGTGATTAATACAAAGGTTGATAGTGGTTGATGGTGGTTAACAAAGATTAATAGTGATTAATATAGTGGTTGATGATCGTTAAACCGCGGTTGACACCGGTTAATAGCGGTTAATATAGTGTTTGATGGTGGTAAATAGTGGTTAACATCTGTAAATAGTGGTTAAAATAGTGGTTGATGGTGGTAAATAGTGGTTAACAACGGTTAATAGTGGTTAATATAGTGGTTGATAGTGGTTAATAATGGTTAACAACGGTAAATAGCGGCTAATACAGTGGTTGATGGTGGTAAATAGTGGTTAACAACGGTAAATAGTGGTTAATACAGTGGTAGATGGTGGTAAATCGTGGTTAACAGTTAATTGTGTTTAATAGAGTGGTACGTAGGTGTAAATGGTGGTTAACAACGGTTAATAAGTGGTTAATATAGTGGTTGATAGTGGTAAATAGTGGGTAACGACAGGCCAATAGTGATAAATATATAGGTTGATGGTGGTAAATAGTGGATAACAACGGTCAATTGTGATTAATATAGTGGTTGACGGTGGTAAACAGTGGTTACCAACGGTAAATAGTTGTTAATATAATTAGTGGCTGATGGTGGTAAACAGTGGTTACCAACGGTAAATAGTTGTTAATATAATTCGTGGTTGATAGTGGTAAATATTGGTTAGCAGCAATGAAAAGTGGTTAATACAAAGGTTGATGGTGGTAAATAGTGGTTAGCAACGGTTAATAGTAATTAATATAGTGGTTGATGGTGGTAAATAGTGGTTAACAACGGTAAATAATGAGTCGCTAATATATACAATGGTTGATGGTGGTAAATAGTGGCTAGCAACGGTCAATAGTGGATAATAGTGGGTGATAGTGGTAAATAGTGATTAACAAGGGTAAATAGTTGTGAATATGGTGGTTGATACTTGTAAATAGTGGTTAACAACGGTAAATAGTGTTTAATAGACTGGTTGATGGTGGTAAATAGTGGTTAACAACGGCAAATAGTGGTTAATGTCATGGTTGATGGTTAACAACGGTAAATAGTTGTTAATATAATGGTTGATAGTGGTAAATAGTGGTTAACAACGGCAAAAAGTGGTTGATATAGAAGTTGATAGTGGTAAATAGTGGTTAACAACGGTCAAAAGTGGTTAATACAGTGGTTGATCGTGGAAAGTAGTGGTTAACAACAGTTAATAGTAGTTAATACCCTCTGGTAATTTAACATAGCTATTGAAAATGACCATTTATAGTTGATTTTCCCATTAAGCATGGTGATTTTCCATAGCTATGTTAGTTTACCAGAGGGTAGTGGTTAATATAGTGGTTGATGGTGGGAAATAGTGGTTAACAACGGTTAATAGTGGTTAATGTAGTGGTTGATGGTGGTAAATTGTGGTTAACAACGGTAACTAGTTGTTAATATAATTCGTGGTTGATGGTGGTAAATAATGATAAACAACTGTAAATAGTGGTTAATACAGTGGTTGATGGTGGTAAATAGTGGTTAACAACGGTCAATAGTGGTTAATATAGTGGTTGATAGTGGTCAATTATGGTTAACAACGGTAAATAGTTTTTAAATATAATGGTTGATGGTGGTAAATAGTGGTTAACAACAGTAAATAGTGGTTAATACAGCGGTTGATGGTGGAAAATAGTGGTTAACAACGGTAAATAGTGGTTAATACAGTGGTTGATGGTGGTAAATCGTGGTTAACAACGGTACATAGTTGTGAATATAGTGGTTGATAGTGGTGAATAGTGGTTAACAACGGTCAATAGTTGTTAATAGAGTGGTTGATAGTGGTAAATAGTGGTTAACAAAGGTAAATAGTGGTTAATATAGTTGTGGATAGTGATAAATAGTGGTTAACAAGGGTCAATAGTGCTTAATATAGTGGTTGATAGTGGTAAATAGTGGTTAACAACGGTTAATAGTAGTTAATAGTGGTTAATATAGTGGTTGATGGTGTTAAATAGTGGTTAACAACGGTGAATAATTATTGGATAATATAGTGGTTGATGGTGGTAAATAACGGTTATCAACGGTACATAGTGATTAATATAGTGGTTGATAGTGGTGAATAGTGGTTAACAGCAGAAAATAATTAATTAGTGATTAATATAGTGGTTGATAATGGTAAATAGTGGTTAACAACGGTTAATAGTGGTTAATATAGTGGTTGATGGTGGTATATAGTGGTGAACAACGGTACATAGTGGTTTATATAATGGTTGATAGTGGTAAATAGTTGTTAACAACGGTACATAGTGATTAATATAGTGGTTGATAGTGGTAAATAGTGTCTAACAACGGTCAATAGTTGCTAATATAGTGGTTGATAGTGGTAAATAGTTGTTAACAACGGTATATAGTGATTAATACAGTGGTTGATCGTGGTAAATAGTGGTCAACAACGGTTAATAGTGGTTAATATAGTGGTTGATGGTGGTAAATAGTGGTTAACAACGGTTAATAGTGGTTAATATAGTGGTTGATGGTGGTAAATAGTGGTTAACAACGGTTAATAGTGGTTAATATAATGGTTGATAGTGGTAAATAGTGGTTAGCAACGGTACATAGTGGTTATTATAATGGTTGATAGTGGTAAATAGTTGTTAACGGTCAAGTGTGCTTAATATAGTGGTTGATGGTGGTAAATAGTGTCTAACAACGGTTATTAGTGGTTAATATAGTGGTTGGTGGTGGTAAATAGTGGTTGACAACGGTACATAGTGATTAATATAGTGGTTGATAGTGGAAAATAGTGTCTAACAACGGTCAATAGTGTTTACTGTAATATAATAATTGATAATGGTTATTAATGGTGCTGAGTCATCAAATGTGGTGGGAAATCATGGGAAAATAAAGGATTTCCAGCAAACTTTGTTTGACTACCAGGGGGAACATATTCACGTTTAGGGGATGTATATAATATAATGTAAGTGTATACTTTTATATGTATATAATGTAAATAAATACGTATATATATATATACATACTGTGTATCATTATAGTATGGTATAACCCACAGAGTATGTGGTTGGAAACTGGGGCTAGTTTAGGGTACCATGTGTGTGTGTGCTTTTTTTAAGTGATATGAGGAAAATCTGATATAACTAACTGAACAGATTGTGTCCTGTCATATAGGAAAAAAACAACTGTAATAGCAACAATGAATAAACATGGAAGATAGGAGGCAAAAAACAAAAGTTAAGCACCAATACTTAGACGCAAGTTCCTGTGTGGAAAGAAATCTCCACAAGTCCCCTGTGTCCCCTGCTAGTTTGAACTGACAAATTGCTGGGTTGCCTGGTGGATTGGATAGCAGATGGGTGCGTCTCAAAAATTGCCACCCGATTCCATATCCAAATCACAGCTTCATTGTTTTCCCAATAAGACTTGCCATGCAATGGGGTACTGGACCCGATTTTCTGACCCAATTAATCAACACATTGGTTCGCAAAGTGTTCAACAATCAACACCAACCAAGCAATACCCATCAGCACCAATGAACACCAATTAACACCCATTCTTCATCAATCAACACCAACCAAAACATGTTTGTTCACCAATCAGCACCCATTTTCCGCAAAGCAAATCCAAATAAGACCAATCAACACCATTTTTACCAATGAAAAGCAATAGTTTTCACCAATCATAAGTAATCAACATGTGTTCGCCAACTAACAGCCACCTTGAGAACCTCCTGGGGAACATCATCCAGGCATGACCTGATCGCGATGCGATTGGTTTCCGAAGTCATGGGGTGATCCCCACCAAGTCACCATGGTTGTTTCAATACTGTTCAATACTACCATCTGGTTATGACTAACAGTTCACCATGGAAAATCACCATGCTATTAATAGGTAAACCATCTATTTCTATGGGCTATTTTATGCAATTTTCCATGGCGAACTGTTAAATAACCAGAGGGTAAGTCATGTTCTAATGGCTTGGATATGATTTCGGGGTACTCCACCATTTCAGGAAAGCTCCAAATCTGACGAAATTATCAAATTTCAACATCCGGAAAACTCCTGAAGTAATGCCATGATTTCTGAAACATATCCTACCATCATCGTATGGATGAAGTCATTTGAGGTTGAACTAATTCCGCAAAATGAATGTGTGTTTCAATAGAAAATCATGGAACGACATGGCTCTACATGTGGTATTTTCCAGCAGGAAGGTACTGGTAGAAATGAAATGATTGAAAAGGATGACATATGTGTGATTTAAGCACCAAAAATGAAGTTTTAACCATAATTACGAACAGGGATGCGCTCCTGAGTAATTATGGCTTCGTTAAAAAGTTGTAGGCGGGATGTTCAATACATCTACCAACCAGCCATCAACCCAAAACTCGCTCCAAGGTCTCCAAGCCTTCAGGATGCATCGGACTGTTTTGAAACCACCAAGCACATCACATATCATCGACTGCATCGACCCTTCTCCATTGCTGCTTATACCAGTCATTATTTTTTCTGGATGGTGGTTTCACTCATCGGCTCATCATGACCAAACAGGATTGAACATCATGACCGCCATCAAAAGGACACTTTGAATCCAGCAACTTGTCCTGGTTGATGGTTGACCTACCCCGCTGATAAATATTAGTCAAATGGGAGTATTATTCCCATATATTATGGAAAAAAATGTTCCAAACCACCAGCCAGGTTATTGTTTCTGTCCTCAACTGTCCCAATTTTCACGTTGCTTCTCCTCCCATTTGTACGAAGAATTGGAGTGGTTTCCCGGCATCCAAAAATGGCATTCCACTACACTCCTCGACATTTGTTGGTTACGATCCTAATTACCATCCAGTACATTAACATGGATATTCATGTCTAGATCTTCTTCCTGCTGTGGATGGGCCAGCGAAATCCTGCACCAGTTGATAGATGGTTGAAAGCCAAACAATTTTTATTGGCATGTTTTACCATCTGTCAACTGGTGCAGGATTTTGCAGCAATCCACAGGAGGAAATGCGTGTGTTCCACATTCATATTACCCTCCGGTAAACTAACATAACTATGCATGGAACATCACCATTTTCAATGGGTAAATCCACTATAAATGGTCATTTTCAATAGCTATGTTAAATTACCAGAGGGTATATAGTTTACCTCAGGTTACGTTGTTAGCAACGAATACAAACAGCCAAGGCAGTGGATTGTTAAAAAAACACTTGGTCACACCCCACGTACTGGCACCGCTTTCCGAGCCATCATCAAATTTTGCCCATCATATTGTTTCAGCCAGTTATGCAATGAATATGCCCAAATATCTTTGCATTTTATAGGTATCTATAGGTATATATCTATAGGTATATATCTATGGGTATCTATCTATAGGTATCTACCTATAGGTATCTATCTACTGTATAGGTATCGTTATCTATCTATAGGTATCTATATATATATATAGGTATCTAAAGGTATCTAAAGGCATCTATCTATATATATAGATATCTATGGGTTATTGGGTGACCCAGCAACGCTTGGTGCTCCAACTGCTGAACTGTTTTTTTACTGGGAATTCAGCCCCAGGTTTTTAGATAAAAGCCCTTTGAAAGTTCGTGGTTCTTGGTGGTTGATAAAGCCTCAAATAGAACCTACAGGAAATCCATAAATACACCTGGTTAAATATAATATGGGTGGGAAATCCCATGGATATCATAAATAATTTCTTATTTGTTGCGATAAATACTAGTTACCCTCTGGTTATTTAACATAGCTATTGAAAATGGACCATTTAGTTCATTGATTTTCCCATTAAACATGCTGATTTTCCATAGCTATGTTAGTTTACCAGAGGGTCTATGTTTATGGTTGTGTTTATGGGGTTCAGCACCTCCATGTTTAGTGACTTACTGACTTCTTTTTTTGATGGCCATAACTGTAACCTCCATGATAGTAAGTAGGTTCATCCCTCACACTATTGGGATTGGGATATAACATATATATATATATATATATCGGCGTAAATTATTACAATATTTCACTAAAGTGAATTAAGGCCATTTTGGGATGATTTCCCTTACTAACTATGATTATAGTGAGATCGCAGTGAGGTCGTTATAACTTACCCATACATATGTATATATATATATACATACAAATAACCCACCACGAAACGCAACTTCTGGCAACATCCGGCCGTATGTTGGGGGATGCTCACCGAGCTGGTTATTGGTTTTAACGGTTATCGCAATTGTCCCATCATCGCAATTAATCGACTATATATGTATGTGTATATATATATATATACATACATATATATATATATATCCCCATGATTCTTGATTTGTACCCCCAATTGTGCTGGTTAAATCCTATAGTATTCGCCATTATATCCCATCAACAATTCCATCAGATTTCCATGTTCTATCCAGCTTTTCTGGTCATATCCCAATAATATCAGGATATCTCCGTTCAAACCATCAGATTCCATTGAGCCAGAAATATGAAACATATAATGGTTTAATGGTTTAAATCCAGTAATATCTAGATATCACTTGATGGTTTAAATCCAGTAAAATCTACATCATCGCATTGTTTTCCCCCCAGAAATCCCAGCGGCCAAAAGTCGAAGGCCGTGTCTGGCAGATGCGTCCAGCCGCCCACCAAGGATGCCAGTCGGCGCCGCACCTGACGAGGATAGTATGGGATAAGTCGCATAGATAGTATGGGATCACACACACAATATATATATATAATATATATATATGAATAGTAATAACATGTAATAATATATATATATACATACAGATAATATGTTATTACGGGATCAAAATATGGGATATGATTCTATATTAATATATATGATATATATATATATATATACTGTATGTATGTATATATATATAGATATGGTAACCCCCAAAAATACCTTTCCTACTGGGGGTTGCTATAAGCACCCAATACCAGTACTAACCATCAATAACATGGAGTAAGCATCATGTTGTATCGTAACCCCCAAAAAGATGGAAAATGGACCAGTAAATTCCTACTAAAATACAACAAGTTCCCGTTCTAAAAACATGGATATAACCACCAGAAATTGGGATGAACCATCAACGATGGCGGATTACACCGTGGTATTTTTCCAGTTTGCTATGAAAAAGTAACCCTTGAAAGAAAATGTGAATCAGCACACTAAATGGGCCATAGCCTCCATAGCTTCTCAAAACAACCGGAGGGTAACCATTAAGAATGGGGATTGGCTAAACTCATACCCTAAATACTTGTTTGACTGATTACATGGTAAATTCTGATTTAGGCAAAGTCCAACAGAGTTCATGATTTTACCAATCAAACATAGAGATGTTCATCAACTACAATCTTGATTATACATGATTATATATGAATATATAAGCAACCACACAGGTGGAGTTCAACAACCGAAAACCAAAATGGGGACCACCGTTTGGACGGACACATCTGATGAAGAGATACCATGCACTGCAACAGGTTTTCCTTTGTGATCAAGTTATGTTTGGGGAAAAGTGTCAAGTACCCAGTCTTATTGTTGTTCAAAAGTCATCCCTGCTTAGTTTTCCTGGTAAATGCTTAGAGATGGAACCAAAAAACATGCCCTCCAGTAATTAAACATGGCTCACCATTTTTCAAAGATATCATTGAAACCGCCATGTTTCCCCCTGTCCGTTTCTGTGCCTTGCAGGCTCGTGTTCTATGCTCACAAGTAACTACTCGCTCGCAGCGCCAAAAGATTGAGTTATCACTATGGAATATTGTTTCCACACTAACTATAGGACCATAAACCATCTGAATGCGGGATAACCCTCCACTTGCTGGGTCACTAGGGTTACTAATCACAACCTCACTTCATGCGAGCCTTGAGATTTTGCCGATCCACCGCACAGTTGTAGGTGCCTAAGTGAGGCGATTTTCTGGATCTAAATCATTATTGGAACTACCCCAAAAGATCCAAAAAAATGGGAAAGTAAAAACCATAAAGAGAACAATATCTGTTTTCCTCTCTAATACTGTATAATTTTCTTTTTTTTGGGTTAATATAAGTCTAATATAAGTCTATAGGAAAAGTAACGGTCGATTTGGCTCCAGTCGGACTGAAGAAAACCCAAATCAGTTTGTGCCCAACTGAAAATGTTTGATGAATGGGGAACCTTGGGCCAGGCAGAAAATACGGGATTTTTGGATTTTACCAAAAATATTGTTTTTTTAACGGGGATGGTCAAGGAATATAGGAGAGGTGGTTTAATTTGTGGTGTTCTTAACTAACTCTGTTCTTCTTCATTTGACTAAAACCGGGCCATCAGTCCACCAGCAGTTCATTCATGCTGGAAAAATATTTCATACGAGGAGCTCAACCCTGGTGCAACACTTGATGGGGAGGGATTTGAACCCACAACACAACATTGAAAGAAACAATGTCTTCGATGCTCGCCATTGGACTCCATGTGGTCTTGAATTTCCAAGCGTGAACCCAAGATGCCATCTCAGTCAAAAAAACATCATCAACTCATCAAACATCAACATCATCATCAACATCACCTGCCAAGATACATTGTACCAAACCCTGGGCTGGGATGTTTTCCAGTTCATCCCAAGATTTTGGAATACCTCAGGGGTTGCGTCACTTTGTTCAGGCAATTTCACTCGTCCATTACTCGAACACGTTTTTATTCGCCCTTGGTGAAACCCCCCAAAAAAATATGGCCATGTTCACCCCCCCATTCTGACGGTTCCACCGGTATTCGTTCATTTCCCCTCATCCCCAAACATATTCCAACCGTCCACATCAACATTCAAAGGTTGCCACTTGATGAAGAGAGGCCTGATGCTATACCATTCCATACTATGCCCCGCCTGCTACGAAGGGTTGGAAAGCTGGAACGTTTGGATTGGCGTCTTTGTCGATCATGGGATTTTTGATGTTCCTCAACTGGCGTCGAGCAAACTGGTGCCAGCGTTTAGGATAACCATGTTGGTGCAAATGATTTCAGTAACATCAAAAAATGGGTTTATAATACACAAACATAGATACACATATAAATAAATATGCATATGTATAATTACATACAAATACACAAATATATAGATAAATACATGCATACATGCATACATACATACATAAATAAACAAAATAAATAAAAATAGAAATAAATGAATAAATAAAAAAATATCTTATAAATATACTTTGATGGATGGGGTTCCGAAACAACAAAAACAACTGGGGGTGGGCACCACCTTGTGGATATCGTCATCGTTTGATGCCGTGGCCAAAACACGGTGGGGATCTATGGGGTATGGACATCTATTCCATATTGGAAATCATTAAGCTGCGCATATAAATCGGCTTTACAATGGGAAACCAATTCCCAATATTGGATTCCCAATATAGTATAATATGGAAAACGGTTGAAACATCTAAGGAAGTTTAGTTTAGAATGACTTTACTTCGAGTCATCCCCACCATGACATTTATACGTGTTGTTACTGGCTAGGTAGGTTAATAACTCCGATGTCAGAATCTACAAGCAACCCAATTCGGGAAAGGTTATACAACCTATTTCTCGTAAAGTTGGGGATGGTTTATGATTAGGTTTGCCACATGACTGCCATCCTCAGTGCTCCAAGTATCACACTATCCTCAGCCGAAGCTAAGCGAACTAGGGTATGGAAGCAGCGACGTTGGTCGCACTGCTCCAGATCGATGACGTGGAAGGACATTTCCTGCAGGAGGCGGATGTAAATAGGACTTATAGGAAATGTTATAGGGATTTTGTAGAGATACACTGGGGATTGTTATCCATTGCAGCAGGGAAACAAAGCCGCAAGACAAAGAAAAATGGAGCCGTTGAGTCGGGACCACTAATTATATGTGGTTTTGATGTCCAATACTAGTACAGGAATGTGAGAACCCTCGCTTTTGAGCACACATGGGCCTCTGAACCAGCTGAAAAAGATACCAACTCATACCAAACAACCAAAAAATCCATGCACGTTTCAAGGGGATGACCGGAGGTGCAATTTGGGATGAGGATGATTGGGGATTGCCAACTGCAAATGAGACGCCATTCATCTACCCAAATCACCCTACTGTCTCGGGACATCCAATTCCTTCTGAGCAAGGGGGAGATGGGGAGGACTGGGCTGGGATGATGATCCTGATGATGATGGACGAATCAATGAATGAATGAATGAATGCATGATTGAATGAATGAATGCATGGATGAATGAATGAGGGAATGAATGAATGAATGAGCGAATGAATGAATGAATGGATGAATGGATGAATGAATGAATGAATGGATGGATGAATGAATGGATGAATGAGTGAATGAATGAATGAATGAATGCATGAATGAAGGAATGAATGAAGGAATGAAGGAATGAAGGAATGAAGGAATGAAGGAATGAGTGAATGAATGAATGAATGCATGAATGCATGAATGCATGAATGCATGAATGGATGAATGGATGAATGGATGAATGAATGGATGGATGGATGAAAGAAAGAAAGAAAGAAAGACAGAATTAATGAATGAATGAATGAATGAATGAATGCATGAAGGAATGAATGAATGAAGGAAGGAATGAATGAATGAATGAATGAATGGATGAATGGATGAATGAATGAATGAATGGATGAATGGATGAATGGATGAATGAATGAATGAATGAATGACTGAATGCATGAAGGAATGAATGAATGAATGAATGAATGAATGGATGAATGGATGAATGGATGAATGGATGAGTGGATGAATGGATGAATGGATGAATGGATGAATGGATGAATGGATGAATGAGTGAATGGATGGATGAATGAATGAATGAATGAATGAATGAATGGTGATTAAAATGTACTTTTATCATTCATTCAGAGATAATAATCAGACAATGACTGGGACTCATACACAACAATGATCACAAATAGGTCATGGAAATCAAAACAACCATCCACATGAAGACTTGAAGCCATGATTGGCTGGAGTGAGCGTGCACGAGACAGTTTTGTCAGCAAACATTGAAGTCTTTCAAAGGTGGACAGAATGCGAGACGCAAGGTGTTTTCAACCAAGCATCCGGCTGTCCATAGGGGAACAGGTTCAGGTATCCCAACCTCCAAAGGCAAACCGGCGAAGTCAAACTGTGAGCCATGATGATGTGCCGTACAACACCATACAGTAAGTCAATGCAAACAAGTCATGTCCCACTACAATTCAAACTATGTTCGCTGCTTGCAGTGCGGTTTCAGGTGTGTCCACGTATTCCCAGTTTCTGAGCGCATGTGCTGGGATAGGTCGATCAAACGCTGTAGTTCTGCAAAAGCAACATAAATAACAAATCCACTATTTCAATATATTTCATGATCTATTCAACTATTGTTCCCCCGTTCTGGAATGTTCTGGACCACCCTGTCAACATCACATTCTTGGGCCTGGGGGATCCCATTGAGTCCCTCTCAGTTGAACATTGGCTCGTAGACACGCCTAGGGTACCAGTTTTGCTGTAAAGTAAACCACTACACCACTGGGATCCGCTATAGTTTCACCCCTTTTTTAAGGTCTAAACCTCAAAAACCCGTGGAACGGACCACTGACCACTGTAAAATCCTACCATCCACAGGGCCGACAGGAGTCCGGACCTTTGGCTCAGAAGCTTCCAGTGGTGCCGCGAGAACTTGGGCTGGCAACCTGAGCGCTGGACATGCTGGATCTTCCGCATGGGTGGAGGGCTTTTGCCACCTTGAACCGGGTGCTGTTCACCCCTCTGAAATCATAGATGATCTTAAGACTCGTGATAAATCATTATTCATTATAATAAATAATTATATAAGAAAAACATGACGATACATGATGATAAATAATGATACATGATCATCGGTCAGCCCAAATTGATAAAGCGCGAGCCTGTCAACTGGACATCTTTTAAGTACGTTCACGTGAACAGTAGAGATTCAGTATAGACAGTTTGCAGGATGGGGGGGTTGGGTCCTTTCGGGCGACTACGAATAATATAAATTGGAGTCGCCAACTACCCATAAGTGGGGTTTCAGTAAGCGCTACAGAACTTAATCATAACTAGAACTCCAGCTCCATAAAAAAAAAGCAACAGCAATGGAACATGGACAATGTAGCCATCCTCTTGTAGCATGTGCTTACCCAAGAAATGACATGATTCATGTGCGTGCAGGGATACTGGTCTCCAATCACACCAACTCATGCAATCCTTTGAACCGATCCTCCAGCTAGGGAACATGTCCCCATATGTCGCCCACAAATGACATTTGTAGTGCACCTCCCAAGGGAAAAGCACACTTTCAGAGGTATGCCCTCTTTTGAACATTGCCAGGGAAAATCAACATCTTAAATAAATTATAGATAAACCCTTAAATGGCTTCCATGCTTTTGTTGAACAACCCGAGGGTAAACCTGATGATATTGGCAGTTGGTCATATCTAATGATATCCCATAAATAATAATCATAATAAGAATATATATATATATTATACATTATTATACATATATCTTTCCTTAGAATATCACAATCTAACCTAACTAATTATAGTCATAATCACAATAATCTCATATTGCTAGTAAAGCAATAATAAACCACCCAATTTTTTGATGGTTTAATTATATCCATAAAAAATCGGTAAACTATGGTAGGATAGTGGATCCTGTTGCTTCAATAACATGAAGAATTACTGTGGATGGTTGCGAAATCTTGGTTGAAACCCCAATAGGATGTTTACATATGTTTCCCATCTACCAACTGGTTCTTAATTTTTTCGCAGCCATTCCAAGGTCCAGCCATGATTTGGCTCCCACTTTTCGCGCTGGTGACATTTGCCGTTGATGGGCCAGTCCACACAGCGCAAGAAGAAGGTCGTCAAAGTTTCTCCACGGTCTTGGCCTGGGCGCGCCGGGCGCGGCGCCGGAGATCCCAAAATGTCTGAGGGAAAACCCATGGAAAAACACGAGTAAAGCACCAGGAAATCACCAGGAAATCCCGATTTCATGCTGCTTGGATCTGAATTGGATTTGGAACTGTTTCAAAATCATGCAGGAAAATGAAAACTATCTGAATTACTGGGGATATAGTAATAATAATTCCAATAAGTTTGGGGAAGAGAATGCACATCTGCAATTAGTGGACGGAATACACCAAGACGATCGTGGAGCACAAACTGATGTAATACGACTGTCTGGCCATATTGATTGCGAACTTCCAGTCCCTGGTTGAATAACTCTAGGGGGCCAAGCTGCTCTGGATTTTGTCGCACGCTGTGAAAGAAACTGTGGCACTGCGGATGCAGTGATTGAAAGGGATACTCCCACTGCTGGATCAACAAGCGAAGGGTGCTGAGTATGATAGCTGTAGTAGCATCAGTCATCAGTTCAAATCTACCAGAGATTACTTGAAGCTGGCCAAAGTAGCCTGCTTTTCCATGCCTGATCTGGTGCTTTTCCATTCACCGTGGGATTGCTGCCAAATTGAACTGCAAAAAAACATATGATCGGGCCAAGTGTAACCCCTACGTAGCACTTGGTGCATAGGACGTCACACAATGGATTGTCACAATCCCTAATATCTAGTAAAACCCCATGTCATCATCAATGAACGAAGGTTTTGAACATTGTACAACTGTACTTTCACGTGAAATGCAGGGATCCCTCCACATAGCTCCGCGCATCTCTGTATCTTCTCGGGGCCCTGCAAACTTTGCCGCCCAAGTCACGGTTCAGGAAGATGCACAGCAGGTTCCTGACCGGCAAATTGATGGGGATTTCACATGGGGATTTCCCGTTGATCGTGGAACGTCCCATGAAACTGGATGATTTGGGGGGTCCCCCCGTTTTCGGAAACTTCCATATATGTGTGGTGGTTGAGTGCAGCCAGAAACTCAGTCAACTGGTCTCAGGCGTGGTAGGATGTGCTATCAATTGTGGTTCCGATTCGTTCGACGACTTCAAGAGAAACATCCCTTCAAAGTAAAAGAACATATAAGAACATGAAGCCTGCCTAACTTTCCTATCAACACATACTTGGCAAGGTTTTTACCTATCATACACCTTTCTTCCCATAAAGCTACAAAAATATCCACAGCTCCTGACCCACCAGAGGCTACTCAGCAGGCAGGTCTCCTCAGCTGCCGGGTGAGAAGCCAGACCCGTGAACTGATCGCTCGAAGAGCCCATTGAACTTTGGCCACTTGTTTTCGCACCAGCGGATCCTCCTGCATGACGCTGACTGAAAAATCCACGGGATGCAACTGAACATCTGTTGAAAGATGGTGTTCCAAAGAAAAACCATGAACCAAACCTTGGAGATCCCTAGACACTCTGGAAAGCACGTTCCAGGAACATAGAAAACATTGCCAAATGGCTGGCGGCTGACTATTTCAGCGGTGAACAAGAAGTCATGTGTCCAATTTCAGCGGCAAGTATTTTACACGATCTCATGGACCATCATACACGGAAAAACCTTATTGGGATCCCAGCAAACTTTCGGAGGGAACAGCCGCAACAGACCAATTATGGACAGTTGGAGAAAGGCAGCATCTCCAATTAAGTTGCAGGAATATGAATTTTGCAAACTCCTCACAATAGATATCACCTTAATAAAACTCATTCAAAAGCAGAGTTTTCTGCATTGCGAAAATGGGGTCAGATTGCTGTTCTCATTGCCAGCCTATCTTGGGCTCCTTGAAATCCCAACAACAGTTCATTTTTGCCACGCCTTGTCTCCCTCTCTGATCTTTGGAGCCACTAAGTCCTCTGCTGGAGAAGGATGGAAGGACCCCCAAACAAATAGAAACCAACACCATCTTAGCCTATCGTATAATGGTGAAGGATGGTGATACTACGTGGTACTGATACATGTAAACATTTTCAAACCATCTCTTTTTTAATCATTAAATTAATCTGAATCATTTTATGTCCCTGCGATGATAAATAGCTGGTTCCTTCGTAGATATCCACATTTAGCACAGGATTGAGTTGTACTAAACTACCCATCCAGTCGGCTAATTCATCAAAAACCTTGATCGGATAACATCTTTCTGGTTAACACTGATTCACCAAGCTGAAAAGAAAAGAAGCACAGCCATGGGAATAGTTACCCAGTTAATCCCAGTTACCAGTTACCACCATTCCAGCTCTTTTACCCTCCTGTAATTTAACATAGCTTTGCAAATGACCACTTGTTTAGATGATTTAATTCTCAAACACAATGATTTTCCAGAGTTATCTTAGATTACCAGAGGATAATCCACCATTTTTTCATGGTTAATCCATGTTAATCCCATTATTTGGATGGTTACCCTCTGGTAAACTAACCTAACTATGGAAAATCACAATTTTTAATGGGAAAACTCACTATAAATGGCCATTCCCAATAGTTTTTTGTATGTTTACCAGAGGGTAATCCACTGAATGCCATCAACGTCGGTTCCCGTCGGAACGTTCCCATCGGTCCGCCAAGGCTGCCAGCACTTGCCCCCAGGCATCAAAGCTCACTGTGGAACAGTCCGCTGGTGGCCTGTCGCAATCGACGGCACATCACCGAAAAATAGAAAATTGTTATTATATGGTTAATGGTTATTATATCGTTAATAAATATATGGTTATTATATGGTTATTATATGGTTTTCAAAACCGATTAATATATGCTTATTATCAAAGGAAGTTGGGAAGCAATTTCCGAGTTACGAATGACTTTTTACTTGGTGCAATTGACTATGATGAAGGGTGGTAGATCCTGTAACAATACATAATGTACCAATACATCACAAACCAATAAGAAGCAATGAAATTGACCTTGAGGAAGGGTGGTAGATCATATAACAATACATAATATAACAATACATAATGTACCAATACATAACAAAAGAATAAGAAGCTATGAAATTGACCTTGAGGAAGTGATGAAGAAGGGAAGTGATGATGAAGGGGAGTGGTGACGATAGGAAGTGGTGAGGAAGGGAAGTGGTGACGAAGGGAAGTGGAGAGGAAGGGAAGTGATGATGAAGGGGAGTGGTGAGGAAGGGAACTGGCAACCATGAAGGGGAGTGGTGCATGAATGTTGCATGGGCTATGTTTTCGGGAGGAAGCTGGAGCACGAAACCTTGTGTTTTTCCGTGTAAAGTGGCTGCAGCCGGCGATGAAAGGTACCTCGTCTGTGCGACGGGTGCGGCTGGGGTCGTTTCTGTCGCGAATTGTTCCTCCTATGTGTTTTGCAACGAGTGGTTGTTCCTGTGTGCGTAGTTCTTTGCGTTTCTTGAAGCTGTGGTGGCAGATCGCATTGGAATGGATGCATGATGTTGCATGGGCTTTGTGTTGGGGAGGAAGCCGGAGCACGAAACCTTGTGTTTTTCCGTGTAAAGTGGCTGCAGCCGGCGATGAAAGGTACCTCGTCTGTGCGGCGGGTGCGGCTGCGGTCTTTTCTGTCGCGAATTGTTCCTCCTATGTGTTTTGCAACGAGTGGTTGTTCCTGTGTGCGTAGTTCTATGCGGTTCTTGAATCTCTGGTTGCAGATTGCATTGGAATCGCTGCTTCATTGTCGTCATTTGATGTTGCCACGTGCGTAGATAGGTGCGGGTTTGCCACGGGATGTTGCGAAACGCATTGGAATGGCTGCATGAATGTTGCATGGGCTATGTTTTGGGGAGGAAGCCGGAGCACCAAACCTTGTGTTTTTCCGTGTAAAGTGGCTGCAGCCGACGATGAAAGGTACCTCGTCTGTGCGACGGGTGCGGCTGCGGTCGGTTTGTGCGCGAATTGTTCCTCCTATGTGTTTTGCAACGAGTGGTTGTGTCTGTGTGCGTAGTTCTATGCGGTTCTTGAATCTCTGGTTGCAGATTGCATTGGAATGGCTGCTTCATTGTCGTCATTTGATGTTGCCACGTGCGTAGATAGGTGCGGGTTTGACACGGGATGCTGCGAAACGCATTGTAATGGCTGCATGAATGTTGCATGGGCTATGTTTTGGGGAGGAAGCCGTAGCACGAAACCTTGTGTTTTTCCGTGTAAAGTGGCTGCAGGCGACGATGAAAGGTACCTCGTGTGTGCGATGGGTGCGGCTGCGGTCGTTTTGTGCGCGAATTGTTCCTCCTATGTGTTTTGCAACGAGTGGTTGTGTCTGTGTGCGTAGTTCCATGCGGTTCTTGAATCTCTAGTTGCAGATTGCATTGGAATGGCTGCTTCATTGTCGTCATTGGATGTTGCCACGTCCGTAGATAGGTGCAGGTTTGCTACGGGATGCTGCGAAACGCATTGTAGTGGCTGCGTCAAGGTTGCTCGGTGCTGCGGCTGCATGCGTAATACTATTGTCTTTTGCAGCTGAAGATCGTAAATCGTATTGGAATGGCTGCATCAAGGCTGCGAAAGTGAATTGTCAGCAGATAGATTTTCTCAATTTTGGCGCTAATAATTTTCCTTTTAAAATTTCTTTTAAAAAGTGCTTCAAAATCGTCTTTTTGTCGCTTTGGCGTCGAGATCCGGTTTTGGAGCTGCAATTTCCGACGCCATTGCACGTAGTTCTATTGTGTTTTGCAACTCAATCTCTGCAGATCGCATTGTAGTGGCTGCGTCAAGGTTGCTTGGTGCAGCGGCTGCATGCGTAATACTATTGTCTTTTGCAGCTGAAGATCGTAAATCGTATTGGAACGGCTGCATCAAGGCTGCGAAAGTGATTTGTCAGCAGATTTTCTCAATTTTGGCGCTAATAATTTTCCTTTTTAAATTCCTTTTAAAAAGTGCTTCAAAATCGTCTTTTTGTCGCTTTGGCGTCGAGATCCGGTTTTGGAGCTGCAATTTCCGACGCCATTGCGCGTAGTTCTATTGTGTTTTGCAACTCAGTCTCTGCAGATCGCATTGTAGTGGCTGCGTCAAGGTTGCTTGGTGCAGCGGCTGCATGCGTAATACTATTGTCTTTTGCAGCTGAAGATCGTAAATCGTATTGGAATGGCTGCATCAAGGCTGCGAAAGTGATTTGTCAGCAGATTTTCTCAATTTTGGTGCAATGTGAAGTGTGAGGAAAGTGTTTGCATTCTACCGGGGTCGCGCGCAGGTCATGTTCTTGGACAGCAACACTGCAACAGCTTCGCACAAAGCACGCACGCACGAGCCTGGCTGGCACACGGCGCATGCAAGTTCCTTAGTAGTAGTACTGGGAAGTGATTCATGAAAGCTTAGATGACATATGAGAAGAGATGAGATGAGAAGAGATGAGCTGGGATAAGGTGAGAAGAGCTCAGATGAGATGAAGTGTGGAGTGTGAAGAGTGCAGTGTGAAGTGTGGGGCGTGAAGAGTGCAGTGTGAAGTGTGGAGTGTGAAGTGTGGAGTGTGAAGTGTGAAGTGTGGAGTGTGCAGTGGGAAGCGTGCAGTGGGAAGCGTGCAGTGTGAAGTGTGGATTGGGGAGAGTGCAGTGTGAAGTGAGAAGTGTGAAGTGTTGACTGCGAAGGGTGCAGTGTGAAGTGTGAAGACTGTCAAGTGTGAAGTGTGACGTGGGGCTTCAAGTGTGACATGTGAAGCAGGACACAACTTTCGCAGTGTGCACGCACGCACGGGCTTGGCTGGCGCACGGCGCATGCAAGTTCTATAGATGAGAAAGGTCTCATATATATCTTTAAGGCAACTTCCGCCCCGCCTCGTGCGGGTACTACTGGTATGGTTAATGATGGTTAATAATTGGGATGATGACATTCCCAACTGAATGGACAAATAAAAAATGTTCCAAACCGCCAGTCATGGATAAATATCATCTATGTCATCTATAAGTGGGCCAAGTTTCATCATTTTTCGGGAGAGATGTTAAAATATGTTACAAGTATAGTATTGATCGGTATTTTTTTCATATCTGAATCAACTTGATGAACAGGCAAGTCGGTGAAAGAACCCTTGCAATACCACGTGTAATGTCAACCCCGCATTAATAAACCATGGCTTGCTGATTACGGGGGTACCATGGGGTACCCTACAAAAGGTGACAATATGATACTTAATTGGTACCCCAATTAAACAGCCCTTTGTGGGTTTATTAACCCATGGTTGACATGTAGGGTTTTCTCAGCATCGAAAAATATCCAAGCACTTGGTCTGAGTGGTTTCCATTCGAGAACATCCTTGGCAGTCTTTCAACCCGTCTCAAACATGTTTGTCAAGTGGGCTTCATCACCACAAGTGGATCCCTACGTGGTGTGGTTGAAAGTATGGTCCATGGCTGAAACATGTTGAAACCATCAACCACTGGGTGGTGGTTTTAACCATCTCTAAAACTATGAGTCAATGGGAAGGATTATCCCCTATATTTATTATGGAACATAAAAAATGTTTGAAACCACCAGCCAGACCAGTATATGCCCGAGAAATATCATCGTATCCCCATCGTGAAATCTCCATGTTACCCAGCGCTTCCAAGTCGGTTAGGTTTACTGAGTCCGTTATCGCAAAGGACAGGCGACAGGCTTGACTAAAGGGCTACAACTTACCCATGTTAAACGCATCATTCAGATGTCTTTAGATAGACGGTCAGCTGGGGAGATTATTTATCATCCTAACTTGATGTACAGGATTTCCCAGCCACCCATGTGACACGGGCCAGCGGGTCACGTTTGTTTCTGCGCTCGCGGCCTATATAGAGCCACAAAATCGAAGGAGAGCTGCCCCGAGGCCGGTAAGCGCCAATCATTCTCTGCCCAGCTCACCAAGCGCCCTGCAGATGGTGCCAGTCTGGTTGAAGTTTTGTGGCACCCGGTTTCGACCATGAAACACAGGGAATCTCAATGGATTTCTTGTAGTTTCCTTAAACCAATTCAGAACTATACAGTAAGTACAAATAACCTAGCTCCCCTAATTTCTTCAACTTTTTCCCTTATGGTTAAGTATAAACCTTCCTGAAAGATGGTTCCTAATTAGAATGAATAGGATCTATCTATAGTTGGACGGGAATTTTGACCAACTGTTCACTCGGAATTTGGATGAATTGGGCCTCTTCCCAAGATTGGATGGTTCAACCCTAAAACGATCTATTTCCAAGATCCAGCAATGCAGAATACATACGTATCTCTATATATATTGCATATACTATATATATATATACACCTGGAAGTAATAAATATATAAACACCTTATATATAATTAATTATATGATATACATTACATGTATAATCATAAAGATTACAGTGCACATATGTGCACATCACATAGACATAGATGTCAGCACAGAAAATGTATAATATTAATATATGTCATCATATGGTTCAACCCGCAAATAGCTGTAATCCACCCATCAAACTCCCTGCGAAATTGCTGCTTCAAGTCGCCGTCCAACAGGGTGTTTCGGAGGCATTTCCTCAATGGGTGATGAGTGATGGAAATACACCAAACATTTCATAGGGATATACTGGTAGAACCAGCAATATGGGGATATAATTGGATAGATATACGGGATCATATAGGAATATAAAATGGGATCGATATATATATATATATATATGCCTGGATGACAATTCGCACTGCAAAACAAAATCAGGGTTTCGTACTAGATTTCATGAAAACTGCTCCAAAAATAACAAATTGTAAACATCATTAGGCAATCTGGAATTGAAATTTGTGATGCTTTGCAGTTACCCAAACCAAAAACATGCCAAACACAAGGCAAAATTCGTGCACAATCTGGCGCAATTCTAGCGCACTAATAAAAAACAACCAAATACAGACCCGGAAATCAAAACGTTTCAATCGGCTATGCTTTCGGCAATCGCGCTATTGAAACTCATACTTGTCATATACTGTAAATGAAACAACATTTTCTCCTTACAGTACCCAAGACCAATGTGAATAACCCCTATTCCTCCTATTTTCAACCCTTCCAAGAACATATGTCACTTCAAAAAATCCAGGCAAACAAGGCGGATAGCGCAGTGGTTGAAGTTTCAGGCAAACTATTCAAGTCATGTAAGCATCAAACTATAAACTAGCAATCTCAGTTCTTGGTGCATCTTGGTTCATCTTGGTACCAAGACACCCCTTGCCATCCATGCTGACATCCACCAGACCGGCCTTCCGCCATAGGTGCAGCTGCCATCGGTTCAGCAGCAGCAAATGCTGCGCTACAACCCTCGCTGGCAATGATTCCTGGTGCGGGTGCGGTTGGGCAGTTGGTAGCCGAAGATGTTCAACGCGTGAAAATAACTGGGTCAAAACCTGATAGATACACAGTATTTCTAACAGTTAGGGAAAATCGTGGAAAATCGAGGTGTCGGTACAGGATACCAGTTTTTTATCAGTAGTTCAATTAATTGACCAATTCGATGTGAACCACCCTCTGTGAAAATCAACCGATTGGTGGGTAAAGGACATGATAAAAATCATGAAATATCCCTTAGAAACTTCAAAGCCTAGGAGAAGATCATGCGTAAGATACACTTGGGGACCCAGGGTACTTCTACATAGATTACTACTACTTGTGCAATATATTATACTATGTTGCAATCACTAAAACAACAGGGGAAACAACCAACCACGACCGGTCTCAGCTCGACTATCATCCAACTCGACTACACTGCCCACCCTCGATCCAAATCCCTCAGAGGAGATGTCGTCACCAAGATTGCTGGGGCTCTGATCAAGTAGGATGAGTATTTTCAACACTCCCCAAAAACAATTTGATCAGAAACCACACAAGTCATTGCCAGGGATACAAATCCGTTTAGAACCAGGGATGCAAATCCGTTAGAACCAAAAAGGAATCTTTGGTCGACGAGGCTGAGTGATGTTGCTTTCCCCTTGAGGCGCACTTGGTGTGTGTCTGTGTGTGGCATGGTGCATGAGGGTGTCTTCATCAGCCAGGGTGTGCATGCCTTGACTGAGAACACTGATGATGAGTGATTGAACTGCAACGTACTTCGTCAGGCCATCCGCCAGGTTGTGGGGACCTGGAAGCAACCTCAATTGAGCATTTCGCCCTTGTGCCCTGCTCGGAGAGCGGCGATGTCTAATGCCAAAATCCGATCACAAGGAAGTCCTGCTTGAAGTCGGATTTTGGGTCGAGAAGCTCACACAAACAGGCTCGGAGGAATTCAGCATGTTCAACTGCTTCACACAAGGCCATGCTCTCGGTGGCCATTGACGACCGCGCAACTCTTTTTAGCCCATGGGACAGCCAATACATGCAAGCCACTGGAACTCTCTTAGTGGTCACTTCTTCGGTGGTGATCAACAAAAACATTCCCCCCTGAGATCCTTGCCTGGGCATCTTTCCGGGGGAGGCATCACTTACAGCCACAAGCATAGGTTTCTGAAGATTAATCCCGGGGATCAAAAGAGAACAAGAGTATTGCTGTGATCGTTTCACCTGTGTGTTGGCTTGCTTGGCGGTGGCATAAGTTGCTTGAGTCAGGCTCTGTTGTAAATGGCTCACCTCAAAGCTAAGATCAGGACTTGTGGATTCAGGCGGCACCTGCTTTTCTTCTGAGATCCTCACGAGTGTCCTGGCTCACCTCCTTGTCATCTTCCACCAATTGTTGTTTGCTGATGGGAACTTTTGGGATTTTATCCGGGTAGTTTGGTTGGGAAATTTCAATGGCAAAATCGGAACGTTGTTTCACATGTCTTCCCAAATAATCAAACTCACGAACAAACCACTTTCCAAACGTCAATTGGCTCTTCATTTTGGTAAGAACAGCTTCAAAAGTGGAACAACCAGTGATAAGAAGATCATCCATATGAACCGCAACAGCCCCCATCAACTTTGTTACCATGAGAGTCACGGGCCCAATACAAAAAGACACATTCGTTACATCATCCGCATTTCCTCAAATCCGGACTGAACACACACACACCTGTCGAAGACGTCGCCACCACAACCGAGGTGCATTACACAAACCGTACACCCCTTTTTGCATTTTTCAGTAAATCCCCATAACGGACTCCCCGCAATCCCTTCTTTTGGTGGCCTAAGATACAAAGATCTATGATCGAACGCACCTGACAACAGGCTGTAGAGGTATCCCCACCTTGCAGAACCCACTTATAGCTGGCTGCTAGCAAGAGAACCAGATTGACTCCCATCGTGTCTGCAGTTGGTGCATCGGTTCGAAGCAGACTGATGTCTGGGTCAAGATGGCCTCCGCATACGAGACGAGCTTTGCTGATCAAGGTCTTTCCGATATCATCCTTGTTTGTCAGGATGACTCTGGTACTCTGGGACGTGAAAGTCAGTGCATATGTGGAACCAAGGTAAAAACTGCATGGGACGCCGCGCATTCAGGAAGTCAAACAAGTCAATGCAACTAGGTCTAAAACACCATGGGACGCACTATGTAGAAGTGTTATCCCTGGCAGTGCACTTTTCTATGGCCAAATTTTCCAAATCCCCATCAGGACGCGTCTCCACACATGAATCTCAAATATGTCTGAGTAATAATCTGAAGGAATGTTTCTGGTGGCTTTCCTGAAGGAATTTGATAAGGAATGGAAGACTTCGGGATTCGAATGTTGCTAAGTGAATGTACAGTTGCAAATCTCATCCACGTTCTCTGCCCTGTGGTACGGCTATCTTTTTTCCGCTCATTTGCTCTTCGGAACAAACTGCAACGACCTCATCTTGCCATAGGCCTGCAGGAAATCAATCCTCTGCTTCTTGGTTTTACTATAGAACTTGCGCCAGCCGCATGGCACACCGCTTACGCCAGACAAAATCTCTTGCTTCTCTGCCCAAAAGCCGCGCCTTGCCCAGAAGCAGCAACACAAGCAACAACAACAGCAGCAGCAGCAGACCAAGCAGCAGACCATTGCAAAGCCTTTCCAAAACCTCTCCGAGCTGGGTTTTGACTGGCTGCAATTTTAACGAGGTCCGAACGAGGTGCAAACGAGGTCCGAAAACAAAAATTTGGGAGACTGACCCCCTAAGTCTCCTGACAAACTCTTTGGTAGCCACACGCTTTCGCATTCTTTTCAGAACAGTCAGACTCAAGAGCTTTCAGCTGTGGAGCAGAAGAGGAAACCAAGCCAAGTTGCAGCTGCAGGCAAGAGCAAGGAGAGAGAAGAGGAGACAAAGGGCGAGTAAGGGAGACAGAGGGGAGACAGAGGGGAGACAGAGGGGAGACAAAGGGACGCAAGCTTGGCAATCAAGTATACAATTGCCACGACTTTCATCTTTGGGAGTATAGTGGGTAAACCCAAAAAGATATGACAGGTAAGCGTCGTATGCCTATGCGAAGTGCCAAAAAAAACATCAGTAAGTTAAAGTGATAGGCGCTGCCCATGCGGGCCTTTCCCCATAGGCACTTGTTATAACATCGACCCAGTATTCGTCGGTGTTTGTATGAATCTTGCACAACAGAGCGAGCCACAAGTGATGTACAAAACTCCCAAAACACAAGGGAATAGCTACAACCATCTGCATGGTATCCATGAAAAACTCACGATAAACCATCAATTGGAGACAACACAAACATGCTAAACACCAACTGGACGCAACATCGCACCGACTTCCAGAAAATTCTCCCCCACCTAGGACGCACATTTCATTGAAACGCTTTGACTTCCACAACTAGGAGTAGGAAGGATACGTTCTTTCGGAATCTGTTTTGCTTCAGCTGCAGGAACCACAGTCACAACTTTCAAATCTAAAAAGCTCTGCCACTCTTTGTCCATGGCTTGGCGGAACTTTTCCGTGGACTCGGTGCCAAGCTGGTGGGATTTATATTCCTTGGCTGTCTTTGCTGCCTCCCTTGAGATTTTTGTGTGATCTCTTTGAAGTGGTTCATCCACTCCCACAACAAGGGCAATTCGTTTGTGAACACACATGCATGACTGACATGTTTCTTCCATGAACTGAAGCGGAACATGATATAGGTGGTACATTTTGTTCCTCTAACTGTTCAAGGTCCTGAAGCAATTCTCATTTCCGACAAGAAAGCATCAACCACTTCGGGGGTCTCTGTTTCATCATGAACACTTCAAGCTTACTTTGTTTTCTCCCCATTTTGGATGATCCCCGATGATCATATTTGGAAGAATACTGATTGTTTTGAACCTTGACTGAAGCCCTCTGTTTTTGTCGCTCTTGAACATGTTCTTTCCATGACTGAACAGGCCCATACGGACCCGTGATGTCATCCAACTCTTCCAGGGTACCCTTCATCCACTCCTTCCCAGACCCTATGGTTGGACCGCATTGTCCGCTACCCCCTTCCTCAACATCGGACATGTCCCGAGGTTCAACAGACATATGGGGCTCCGGCAACGATGCAACCGGGGGCATATCATGCATGATCCTGCTCTGGTGGTTTTGAGATCTCAACGCTTGGGTCTGGACAGTCTAAGGTGGACATGTGAGGGCATTGGCTTCGGTTCTGGTTGCTCTGGCATGACCGAAGCAGTTTCATTCCCGTCCCCTGCAGCCATTTCTGCATCTGTGTGGGACGGTTCCACATGAGGTTCTTTCGGTGGTGGCGGTGGTTGCTCATCATAAAATTCCGGTGGTGGTGGTAACATCGGATTCTACCAACCCCGGGAATATCTCCCACAGAAACTTGTTCGACCTGGGGCCGAAGGTTCGCTCCCATCAAAAGCCGCTTGGGACAAGTCTAAAAGCCCTCTACTTTGGACCATGACCTGACAGTTGTTTCTGGTGATCCAGCAACTCTTCTTGCACCATTTCCTGGCCCACGACCTCCTCTTCCGTGGCCGATGTGGCCGGTCTGACATTTTCTACGATTATTTTCAACAGAGTACGCCGCCAACTAATCCGCAAAGTACCCGAACCCTGTTGGGAAACACAACCGCAGGGCCATGCCATGATTGGGTGTGATTGGACCTACTCTGATTGGGTCTACCCGCATGCTGCAAATGATAGAACTAAACCGTCTCACCAGGAACAAAACTCTCCCTTTGTTGTCGGGTTTTTTCCAAAAGAGCACGGCGAATCAAATTGGAATTGCCCAGTTGAAGCCATGTAGTCCTAGCCGTTTCTCGCATGTTGACTTTTCGAGCAAGTGGACCTCCAGCCTGGACATGATCATGAATGGGAATGTCATTGGGACAATCCAAAACCGAACCAGGAAGGGGATTATCATACCCAAAAAGCCACTGATTAGTACTGAAACCACTGTCTTGACAAGCTGTTTTTGGCCATGGTGGTTTCCTGCAACACCCATCGAAAATCCGCGTGGTCAAGACCTTGTAAGTATCAATGAGCTTCCTAGCAATGGTCTTGGCAGTGGATCTATGACGCTCAACCATCCCTCCATGCCAGTGTGTTTCCACCGGAAAGATAATGGAAAGAGTGCCACATTGTTCAGGCAAACTCATCAAAATCCGTTCGGAATTCGCTCCCTTGATCATAAACCAATTCCTTGCAACGTGCCTATCCAAGCTTCTGCAAACAGTGTTGCCACCTCCTTCCCACTCCGTTTGGGCATATGTCTCAGAAGGTGATATGAGGTGGCATAGTCGACCATGGAGAGGACAATATGGGGCTGGTTTTGACAATCTTGCAAGTAAAACAGATCAACCCCAACACTCTCGTTAAATTGGTCAGCTTTACAAACTCCAACCCTTGGTGGATCCTTAGGAGCCCGAGCCCGGTCACAGGAATCGCACTTGATTCACTTGGCAGCTTCGACAATCTCTGGCTTTGCCCCTCCCATCGGAGGGTTCTAGCCAAGGTGCTGTTGGCTGGGTGTCCAAACTTATTTATACAGTGCAACTTGTAAACAGGTGAATCCGGCTCCCGCGTTTGCGTTTCAACGTTTGATTGTTCATGTTCATGATCATGACCATCATTATCATGCTCTTGTTCTTCGACAAACACTTCATACGGTAACACGGACCCCCCCAAGGACCAGGATGCAAAACAGCCATGACTTGTTGTGGGGGGTTCCAACCAAGATCTGTTCAACTGTGGCCAGAATGCGATGACACAAGTCTAAGGGCCAGGCACCGCACCTCTGAGATCTCGACACCCACCTGCCATCAATCTTTTCATTGGAAATGACGTGTTCATCTTGGGGACCCTGTTTAGGCTTCGTGACATCTGCAGGTGGCTGTTAGGTTCGGGACCAATCTAGGGTCGGTGCACTGAAGACCAGTCGGTTTCTTGACTCCCAACTTGTCCTGTTTCTGGATTCGCAGACCGAATCTGCACTGATCATGCGGGCAGCATGCCCACTCAGGAAATTTGAGCTCCGACCAAGCTGCAGATTTCTCGGGGTTTTCCACCACATGAAATGACTTCCCATCTCCCGCAAACTGTTTATGTTGTTTCATCCCCTCTTTGGAATGGTGTCTACAAAACTTCCACAACCGACTGGCATACTTTCTTTTCTTCAACAATCTGAATCATTTCAGCTGTCTCTTTGTGGGGTTTCGGGGAATGATATTTTGAAGAGGAGAATATGGCCCGCACGGAGGTGCCCATGAAATGAGATCTGATGACTGCTCGGTGATTACCTCCGAAACCTCTGCCTGTCCAGACTTTGTGGTCAAGTCGACTCCATTGTGTCCCATGTCAACATCTACTGGCTGAAGACACTGCCAACTGTGAGTGTGCCACTTGTGTAAAATGCATTGAACCCGCAAACACCTCCAACAGCACCGGTTGTTTTTGAGATCTGAGGGCAACATCTGCACTGAGGCAAGCGACATCTTGGCAAAAACACTGGGCCACCTCTAAGGAATCTAGAAGTTCCCATCTTTCAGCCTTGGACAGTGTCTTTCGGTGACACTGAAAGATCTAATTATACACGGCTACCTGAGCAGTCAATTCTGTTTGGCTGGTGGGAATCGAGCCTGGGGCATCGTGGTCACTAACTCGGCCGGGGGCAGGCAATGTGCCTGCCACTCGATCCGCTCGGACTCATCGAACGTCTGCGGTGAAGTTCTTCATCAATGGATCCGTAGCCGTGGGAGCTGGTTGGTGCCAACGGTCTCGATGATCACCATGCCACTGGGGCTCTCCACGATCTTCTCTATCTTCATGTCTCCTTCCCCTGTGCCGGTTCTGTGGCCTACGGCGACGTCAAGTCTCACGCGCGGCTGCTTGAGGTTCCAGGGAAGGTTCACCTTGTGGGACTTGTTGCCATTGATCCTGTTGGATCGGTCCGACTTGCTGGCGTCAGTGGAGATATGCTCACTGGGACGTCACAGGCGGCGTCGCCGCTTCCAGCTTGCGCCATCAGTCAAACTTGAACAAAGCATTTGACAAAAGGGGCTGAGACCAGTTAAACCAGAAAGGATACCCCTCGCCCTTCTAAATCTCTCTCGAGAAAGATTGAGCCAGGGCTCCGCTACCAATGTTGGAATCACTAAAACAACAGGGGAAACAGCTAACCACGACCGGTCTCAGCTCGACTGTCATCCAACTCGACTACACTGCCCACCCTCGATCCAAATACCTCAGAGGAGATGTCGTCACCAAGACTGCTGGGGTTTGATCAAGTAGGACGAATATTTTCAATATACTATATATATATATATATATCTATATATAATTACACTATATATTACAAATTCTAAATATTACCGGATATATCCGGATATATTGCATGTATACATAAACCATCACTATCCATCATGGGCCGTTGGCAAGGGCTCAGTCTCCAAGATCTCATGAGGATGACCAGGCTCATCCCTGCATCCCCTCGTTCAACGTAGCGGACTGGAAACTCACCGTCTATTTGTTAAAAAAAAGGTCAATCATACAGTTATGGCCATTTATTAGTTATAAGTGCTTATAACCCCATTTATAGAATGTATCCTCCCATTTATAACCAGTTGTAACTGGTAAATGGCAATAACTGTAATAACTCATCTATAAATAAACAATTTTTCCATAGTGATGTTGGGGTATATTGATGTATTTTGACAGGCTTAAAGTTTGAAAGGAAAACTTTAACCGGACACCCACCATATTTGGTTTTATTTATATCGAAGAATCGTCTCCATGAGACGGGGCTTCAACCATCTTTAACCTCTGATGCTAACGGCTACAACGAGAATCCTAAAAAACTGGTCTTTTCCGGAGAAATGCCCATACTCGAAAATCCTTCCATGCTTTGAGGCGGATTGTGACCCACAAAAACCATGCCTTAGCTTGGATATATACCCTGCAAAACAGAAAATTCATGAAAATTCTCAATCCATGAAAACCCACCATCGACAAATAGATATAGAAGTTGCAAACCTGGAACAATATGAGCCAGTATATGTACACATCATCTTTAACTGGCTACACTTTCAACATCTTTCTTACTTTATTATATCTTTTTTGGCTCTCCATTTCATCGCTGACATCTCGCCGTCCGCCATCCCACCCTTTCGAAAAAATAGGGCCCAGACCATCCGAAGCGCATAGTGTCCACTGGGATTTTCCAAGTTGAGACTCATGTGCCCATCTGCCGCCTGTTCGAAATCCAGGAGCTCCTGGAGAAGCCACGGATGACAAGAAACAGGTGGCGCAGTAGATCCACCGTGTTTTCACGGCACGATCCATGGCCATAGATTGGATCAAATTGGGATATAGCCGACATTTTCAGACACATCTCTTGTGGCTAGTTTTTATATCCAATCTATACCATTCCTGGTTGGTGGTTTCAACCATCTTGAAAAATATGAGTTCGTCAGTTGGGATGATTATCCCATATATGAAATGGAAAATAAAATTCATGTTCCAAACCACCAATCAGAATCTATACCATTCTATAACGAATATCCCTGTTCTATCTCCACTGCAGCCTGTCAATTCAGGTCCCCAGAATCTCATCGTCTCATCGTCCTTCAGCGAGTCCGTGTTGCGTGCCGCGTGCATCAAGGGTTGCGGCGACATCAGCGATGGCAACATCCGAATGAGCGTCTCTTTGGCTTTGTCACCTGCTCCAGAGCTAGCTGGGCTGGGGATCTGACGATGATTTCGGGGTTGACCCAAGGAAACCATGAGGCAACGGGGCAACGGGTGGTTTTTGTGGCAGGCCATGGCTTTAGAAAACTCACATGGCAACACCAATCTGAGGGTCAAATTCTTGTGGGATTCTTATCATGGCCCGCAAAAATATGGAGTCCTCAAGTTGGAGAAAACACGTCCCAGCTCCGCCTTGGTTCATGTAGATCGCCATCACCTGTGGGGATCTGTGGGGTGGGAGTCTTGACGTTGGGCTCGTGATGGATCTTAAGATGTTTCAACCTGGTATCAGATTCTTTGGGGCCAACAGACCTACAAACTATTGTCGAATCTTGTCGGTGGGAGTCCAGTTTTGTGGAAACCGCAGTCGATCATTGTGGAGTCATCATATTACCCCAATTTCTTACTGCCCATAGACTCAACTACTGTTGATATTTCGAAGATGTTCCACGTCCGTGTAAGATATAATATATATATATATATTTATATATAATGTTATATTGGTTAGAGAACCGCCCAAGTGTACCTGGTATTGGCTTGAGCTAGATTCAAAATGTTCAAATGCCAACCAGTTATATATTCGTATACCCACTAGATTTCAGAAAAGTTGGATTTCCCGTTCGGGAGACAGTCGACATCACCTTAGGCAATCGAAGGGCTTTTCCACATTTGGGTACCTCTATAGGGATATATCCAGTTGATCATGATGTTCCCCATGATTTCATGGCCATAAACTGCCATAAATTGCTGTGTAACCCGTTTTCGGACTCAACCGGTTTTCTCCAAGGCTCCTTTGAGGAGGGCGCCATTTGTTGGACAACACAATTTGGCGCCATTGGATTCACCACAAGTGCCGTCTAGTTGGATTATATACTTGGTGGTGAACTAGTAAGTAGGTGGATTCACTGATTAACCCACCAAAAAGTCACCCTAGTTATAGGTGGATTAAGCCCACAAGAATCCTACTGAAATCACTAGGGGTTTTCCACCTACTGAAATCACGATCCGTGGTAGTAGTTCACCACCAAGTAGCCATGAATCTTTGGGGGGATGGTCAATCAATGTCATCAATCCATGGTCATCAATCCATTCATCGGGGATACCCGGTCTGGTAAACGTTTACATAACTATGGAAAATCACCATTTTTAATGGGAAAACCCACTATTTCTATGGCCATGTTCAATAGCTTTTTGTATGTTTACCAGAGGGTAACATTAACAAGAATGGACCTACAGGCTGGGATTTTAGTAAACGATAGCCAAGTCAGTGAACATAACTTTAGTTATACTAGGGTTTATGGCAATTTGTGATAGGCAATGGTGGGTATAAACCAACAAGCATTTCACTGTGCCCACCTTGTAATAATAATGGGATGGCCATTTTTTCCACACAACCATAGTACCCATTTTATATACCCATTTTATATCCCAGCACATACCATGAAATAGTCTTCTTATGTTCATATTAATGTTCATTAACTCCCAGCACATTGGCAAGGCATCAGTTCCTTCCCCCCATCGGGCTTGGGTTCGATTGGGTGCCATGTCCTGCACATCACCCAAGTGAAAAGTGATCCACCAAAAAAAACGGGCTACCCTCACAGTTTGCCATTGAAAATGGCCATTTAGTTATAGCTCATTGATTCTCATTGATTTACCGAACTTAAAGATGGTGATTTTCCATATCTAAACGTTTACCAGGCCGGGTATGTTGGGATTTCCCTTACGAAACCATTCTTCCAGTGTCACCTGTTCCGTGGAGAGTTGAAAGTAGTGCAACAAGGCCATGACAAAGGCGTCGAAGATGGGCCCCTTGAGGCTACTCACCTGCCGCAAAAAACACCACGTAACATGGGCATCGTATATACAGAACATCCCATGGTATTACAACAACTTTCCGCATGTATTGTATATATAAATAATATACGTACTGTACTATACATATATAATTATTGATATAATGGTAATAAAAATATAATTAAACATAATTATATAAACATAATTAATAACCAATAACAATGATAATAATAAGAAATGCACAATTAATAGTGATAATTAATAATAGTATAGCAATATATATATATATATAATATAATAATACAATTATACAATTGCATTAATGGGGGTACCAACCACCCAAACCAAACCAAAACAACAAAAAACGCTCCTGAGGGAACCTGCTCTGCTCGTGTTCCCTTCAATCACAACGGCCTACCTTTTGGTCTGTCTGAACATAGCGGATACTCCCAAAATTGTTATTATTCATGGGGAACTGATGATCACTTTATCCACTGTTGGCAGTTGGTGATGTGCATCCCTATTCTCGCTATATTTTTCTATGGGGCATCATGAATTGCCATCTTTTGGTGCATCCTCGTTTTGAATAAGATGGATTCCCCTATTATCATCCAAAACATATATTGGGTATACTATAATTCCCGAACATTTCAGAAACACTACAGAAACCCATGGATTTTCAACAAACCATACATTGGATTAGATTATCCATAGATTATCCATCATTATCCATAGATTATCCATATAAAATCCATGGATTGTTCCAGCCACCCAGACATCCAGCCGGATTCACCGCGGCGCCGCCTTCTGCAGCACCGCCAAGGCCCGGCGCCTGGACGTCAAGGTGCGTTTCCTGCGTGGAAAGGGCGGGGGCTCCGCCATGGATTCCTATGGAAACGATGGTAACTCAAACTAAAACAACTCTGATTGAACTATATAGAAACTGTTTATAACTATAGAAACTGATTTTGAGTAACTATGATTGAAATTAGAAATTATCTTAGTTTGAGTAACTATTTCTGATTTGACATGATTTAACTATAGAAACTCATTGAGTAACTATGATTATCCACCATTTTCCCTTAAAAAAACATGGCGTAAAGATGGGTAGTATGCAAAACATCTGGGAAAATGATCGTAATTCACTCCCCTGAAATTTCGGGATAAATTTGCGGCAACTCTGGGATAGTTACCCGGTTACATCCAATTCCCATGATTCCAGGCTTCGGTCACGACGTGAGGTGACTATCGCCCAAATGTATGGATGTTGGGACGGGATGAACCCAAAGTGGCAATTCGGACATTTCCCGATTTTCTTCCACTTACCTAACCTAGTTCATGAAGCCAACAAAACAGGTAATATGGTAAAATCACCCCTGCCAGCGACCTATCTCATTGCTGAAGCTTAGGGCAGGTGATAGCAGCATGATGTGCCTTCTCCGGAACATCCGTTCCACCACAGGGGAAAACAAACAGTCGTGGTCGCCCTCATCTTTCAGCAAGAAGTCACTAAGGCTCAGCCTGTGCCGGACAGGTGGGCGGACATCGTTGCCGCAAAGATCCGATACAAAACTATATTAACACATCCATAACAGAGATATTGTTTGCATTTGTTTGCCGTATATACAAAAAATATGTTGGGTATAAGATTAAGTTAAAACCTCGAACCTAGAAGGTCAGTATCTCACAGTCTTGAGAATACCTTAATCACTTACATCAACATGCACAGTGGTCAGTATCTCACACATCTCACATATTGAATCTATGATGCAAGCTTATACAATATGGTGCAAACAATTAATACATCTATATATACACCCTTTAGTGGTAAAAGCAGCTTTCATCAACACCTAGACTTGGGGATGGTGTCAATATGAGTTTTAATCCCAACCCAATCCTGGTTGGTGGGTGGCCTACCCCTCTGAAAAATGATGGAGTTCGTCAGTTGGGATTATGACATATGACATTTCCAATATATGGAAAAAACTCACAAATCCAAACCACCAACCAGAAATGAGTTTCAATCCCAACAGGATGGGGCCCCCAAGATAGCTAAGTTGGTTTATAAATGGCTTAACTATGGTTTATGGTAGATATAACTATAGATAACTATGGTATTCATGGGGTTAATAAACCAACAAACATCACTGGGGGGCCCCATCCTGAATCAAAATGGTGAAGTTTCTTGGGGATGGTGACGTGGCCGGACTCACCGCCAGGGAACAGCAATTCCAAAGTCCCAGAGCTGGGGACGTTCCAAATGTTCTTCCGCCTTCGGACACCATCCACCTGGGAAGGCCGCGTTTGATGACTTTCATGGGAAAAAACACCGGGATTTGAGTTGGGATAAAAAAAACACATGTGCTCACCATGGTGCTGGAATAATTGGAATATGAATTCCACCATTTACCCAATTTTTTATGGCCCAGTTTTGTAGGTAAATATACTAGCACCATGGAGCATATGGGATATGGATGAATTATTTCATGATATGTGATATGTCATGATATGTCTTGATATTTTATTGATGTTCATCATTGTTAACCCCCCTACAATAGCTGGGATGAAGGTATTGATCCATGGCCATCTCTGAGTCAGACATGCTGGTTTCTGAAGTGGTAGCCATGCTGGCTACTATATAACCATATAGGTACTACATCCCCAAAGTATCCCAAAGTCTATAACAAATCAATATATCTAGGAGGTATGTAACCAAAAAATCCCCCAATCGGAAACTCAAAGTATTCAACGGGATCCGTTGATATAAGGCTCATCCTCGAAACGGTGCCAGCCCGACCGGCCCAAGCGACGTTGTACGGTGCGTTGGATAACGTTGCGCCTGGGGGACACTGATCGCACCATCCCCAAGAGGAAAATGCTGCAAAATGCTGCAAAATCATGCAACATCACCATGTGTGCCCAATCTTCATCAAATCTTCACCCATTTGCAAAGCCAAATGCCCAAGGCTGATAGAGAGATACGAAGCAGGACATGCCAATATATGCCAAGATTTCACATCCGAAACTGCCCCGATGTATCACGTCATTGGGAACTCTATCGCAGATCCTTGGCTCCTCATTGTTAATTGGGAATATGGATAGCCATAGCTCCTGAGTACTACACCAGTGGAATCCAGTGGATAGTCATGTCGATTCATGGCCCCAGGCCATGGGAGGTAAACATCTCGTTGCCATACACCTTAAGTGTTTGATTTGCTAATACAAATATATTTCTGATGAAATTGAGGTTGGTTTAATAATTCCTCCCCCAAAATTGAATACCATCCTAGAATCCCTGATGAAGAATTGGATCTCTTCATTTTGCAGGGACCATATGGGGTGAATGGCGTGTATGTAATCAGCGGGTGATGTATTTTTGGCTTTCCCGCTGGATCGAATAGTAGTGATGATATCCTAGCATATCCCAATTAAATCTCTCGAAACCACCATTTGTTTTGATCCTATTAAATCCCATGAAATGTCGTGAAATCATATGAAATCACATGACATCTGTTGGTTCAATCACGATAAATCCATATAAATACCATCCAAAACCACCGGACGCCAGGCAGCTCTTGATGTACTGGCTGCGGCTGCCATAGTCGCTCAGCTGCGAGAGCAAGAGCCGAAAGGCGGTACGCTGACCGGGCTGCGCCATGTCGAAGCTGTATTGCCCCGAAGGGTCCTGAGGGGACCATGCTGGAGATGATCCAAGATGATCCAAGATGATCCAAGATGATCCAAGATGATCCAAGTTGGGCGGTAATTGTAGGGCTTACTTGCAGAGATAAACAGGAAACATGTGAAACATAGATAAACATAGATAAACATAGTGAAATGAGTTCGATCAATCGTACATGGTGTGGCTACTGCATATTTGTCTACAGAACAGGCTGATTTTAAGGAACCCTGAGCATATGCAAGTGATCATAGGTTGTGCACTTAAAAAAGAAATTCTAGCCACGTAGTGAATTCTGGGGATGATCCCTCTATATTAAATAAATATATATATATACATATATAAATATGTATTGTGACAAATAGCAGCCAAAAGCAAGCGCACCAGTGTATGAAGCTGTTGAACGTTGCACCCTCCGTGATTATATCAGGGAGATCGGCTTGGATGTGACAACTAGTTTTAATAGATTACAGCAATCTATGACTGTGGATATTCCCCGAATCTTGCGTATTATGAATGCTTATTACATGTTATTGTTACCCACAAACGACGATTCGTGGAGAGACTCTTTCCAAATCGAAGTGGGCTATGGTTCCGACCCCCAAACATATATTAAACAGCCCTATATTCGAGGAGGATTTCTATGGCCCCATAAGTGGTTTCATCCCATCCACCGTGACGCTGCGTTGGCCAAAAAACCAAATCAAAGAGACCCATGGCCACGTCACGGTTCTCCGAGGCCTAGGTCGATCGGATTTGTTGGGAAAAGCAGATCCTTTTGCAACAGCAAAAAGCAGAGACGTCTCAGACATATAGTATATTTTTCATGTGTTTAACATGTTTTTACTATATTTTTATGTATGCAACAAAAAGCCTGATCCAGTTCTGGGAACAATCCTTTCGACAAAATGTGGCATTTCTTATTCCTTTTGGACACTGCTCAATCGCATCTCAGCCAGCTCCAAGGTCTAAACAAGCAACGTTCGCATATCAAAAGCACATATAATAGGCATGAATGGTGATCGATAAAATTCGATAACTGTGTTTAGCTTATTTCTGCGCTGTGAGTAGATGCGCCAATTTACCGAGGAATTTCTTGCGGGAATTTTTGACGCTTGGTGACCCAAATCCGTCCCAAAGCGGATTGGATTTTTTATCCGTCCCAATTCATCTGGACAGATTCTGATCCCCAATTTTGGACCCTTGTGGTCTGTAACATTTTTGTAACATGTTGTCCTGACCTGAGTCACTGAGCACCAACGATCACCCCATGGAGCCAGCTTGACCCAGTCCGGACCTGCACGTCTTCCAATCGAATTTCCGCCAGTCGTGGACATTTCTCCGAGGACAACAACCGAGCCCTTAGGCAACGAAGGTGCCGTGATTCAACTGGGTCGTTGGACCCCCCTTGAGTGGCCAACCTGCTGTTTCTATGGGGTGCTACCAGGTTGTCGGAGCAATTTCCTTTCAGTTGCTAATGGAGGAATATATTAGGTGCATTGTGCATCCTACTTAAAACCAAGCTCTCTTGCAAATTTCAAACCCTCCCAGCATGGCTGCAGGGCAAAATCTAAAGCCAAACATATTCGTCGTGTTTGATCAAAATGTTTCGACTTAATCTTCGCGTTGAAAAAAACAGTTTGACCCAGAACACATCGGAAAAAAACGTGTCGCTACGCCCCTGTGGCTTGCTAGAGGGTACCCACAAAGGGTGTTGATGGGGAATGTTTAAGCGTGTTTCATACGGGCATGGACTCAACCATGTCAAACTCATTCACCCAACCATTTGAAGCTCAGGAACAAAATCAGAAATCTAAACAGAATTGAAACCTGGGGATGTTCAGTCCACTTCAAGATGGCAATACATACAAAATCATACAAACTTTTCCGAAGTTGGTCCTGACTCTCTGCGTGTAGTAGTCAGTTACTTGGCTTCCAAAACATTGGGGTGGCAAATGCTGCAAAATGGTCGCCTGGCTGTTGTTCCCTTTGCCTTTCATTTCTATATACATATATACACACATAGCAACCAAGATGTTTCCAGGATGTCTAGAAACATCTATAAAAAAGATAGAAACATCTAGAAACACCATGATGTTTGCCAAAAAGATAGAAACATCTAGAAATGTATATAATATCCTAATGTTAGATGGATATACATACAATATTAGTCTTTATTATCCAGGATGTTTCCAGGACCCCATCCGGACCCCATCCCGCCAGATCTCCAGCATCGCCGAGACTCAAGGACCCCAATCCCGCCTGCCCCAGAGGATTGGTGGAGACGTCCAGCAGCTCCTAAGCCCCGTGAACTGCGCTGGTAACGTTTAAGGCAAAATGGGACCCAGCATATATCGAAATATGGAATCCGATTTTCTTTTATGTTTGATGATATGTAATAGTCATACTAATATATTTACAATGATATCAATACTAATAATACTCATACTATAAATAAATAATCAGTATTATCAATAATAGTAATAATTGATTAATTCATAAGAATAATAATGCAAAAATAAGAATTTATATATATATATATATATACTACTATATACATATATACATTCCTTAAAGGTTGGGGAATAAGTCAACCGGTTAGTCACTAACCCTCGCAGCGTCAGGTAAGCACAACCTTTTTCTCAACCCTCATTCTCTATGTTCTTCCAACCTGTATTCCTACAGGATAATGCATTGGGTATGCCTATAGATCAATCAGCCCTGCTGATGGTGGCATTCTGTTCCAGTCAGGCTCAGATACTGGATCCTTCCAGGTATCATTTCACACCCGCTGGGACAGTACCACCCCCAATCTATAGGTATTCACAGATCTCTGTGCAAAACGACCCCGTCTGCAGCGCAGACTACAAGTTATGAGGATACCCCACAGAGGTCCTAATAACAGGGTGGGTCAAAATCTCCGATTTAGGGAGGGCAAGGAAAACAATGCTGCTATTTTGGATCAATACTTACTTGAGCCAAAATTGGCATTGATTTTACCTTATTTAACCAACCACCAAGGAATGACCACTGTCCACCCAGGCCTGCCAAACACTAGACAGTCATATAATGCGGGCTACCATAGGTAAAAACACTAGGGTCACCCACAAAAATAATTTCAAGGAATTAATCTGAGGTGCTTCTAGTACTTGTTTTTTTCAAAAACACTCTAACCCGCCTCAAAATAATTTCCTTTGACACTACCCACCCCCCCAAAATAATTTCTGAAAGGTTGCAAATAAAATATTTGGTAGGGTTCCACTATTACTCAAAAACACTTCCCTTACTTCAAAATAATTTTGGAAATTATTTCGATGTGGTTTAAGATGGTTTTGGATGATTGAAAAAAAGTAGAACCACCTCAAAATAATTAGCAAAAAACACCACAAAATTACTTTGGGGGGTCACCCTACCTCTCCTCTCGAATGCACCCGACAAGCATTAAACCACTTGGAGGTTGTGGCACAAATCAAATAAATCATCTCTAAACCGACCCCCTTTCACACCCAAAAATTATTTTGGGGGGTGGTTCACTACTGAACCACTTATTATTTAGACCATCGATTTTTGGACAAAAAAATCTGAATCGACCCCTTCCTACCCAATAAAATATTTTGGGGGTGGGGGTACCACCAGACCACCCCAGAAAAAATAATAGCCTAACCTGGCAAAATTAATTTCCCCTTGAATAGTTCAAAAATACTACATTGAACCAAATTGAATCCAAATTGAATCAAATTGACCCAAACTGTCTCCAAATTGCCTCAAAGAGACAAACCCTGAGAATTACCATGAATTACTTACTGAACTACTTATTTTTTAGAACATCGACTTATCATCGACTTTTGGGCAAAGAAACCTGAATCGATTCCTCTCTCACCATAAAAATATTTTGGGGGTGGGGGTACTACCAGACCACCCCAGAAAACAAAATAACCTAGCCTTGCAAAACTCAATTTCCCTATGAAATAATTTTCATCCTGGGTGTCTGGTAATTATTTTATACAGTTGGGACTCTATGAAATAATTTCCCCAGTTCAACTGAGAAATTAATTATTTTGAGGTGCCTTCGGTTGTTTGCTTAAAATTATTTCAAGGTGCTTCAACCTCTGTAGGTCGTAGGTGGAAAATTATTTTGCACCATCATCGGGTTACGGGTGCATAGATTATTTTGCTATGGTTCTTGTTCGCTGATGATAACATAAAATTTATGTTAAAAATTTGAAATTATTGAAAAATATTCCATAACCGACTCCCACCTCAAAATAATTTCCTAAGGTAGGACGCATTATATATATATATATATTATAGACAACTAATATGTAATATATATATATACGCGTATATCGGCAAATGCCTGGGCTTTCCCCGGAACCGCAACCACGACAGGCAACGCATCATCATCATCATCATCATCATCCATCAATCAATCCATCCATCAATCAATCAATCAATCAATCAATCGCATCAATCAATGAATCAATCAGTCAATCAATCAATCAATCAATCAACCAAATCAATCAAATCAATCAATCAATCAACCAATCAATCTATCAATCAATCAATGAATCAATCAAATCATTCAACCAAAAAACAATCAAACAACCAATCAACCAATCAAACAATCAATCAATCAATCAATCAAATCAATCAATCAATCAAATCAATCAATCAATCAATCAATCAAATCAATCAATCAAATCAATCAATCAAATCAATCAATCAAATCAATCAACCAAATCAACAAATCAATCAATCAATCAACCAATCAATCAATCAGTCAATCAATCAAACAAATCAATCAATCAAATCAATCAAGCAGTCAATCAACCAACCAATCAATCAATCTATCAATCAATCAATCAATGAACCAATCAGTCAATCAATCAATCAATCAATCAATCAATCAATCAAATCAATCAATCAATCAACCAATCAACCAATCAATCAATCATCATCATCATCATCAGCAAACCCTTGTTGAAGATCTTCAAAATGAAGATAGAAGTTTAACGGGGGTGGGAGAATTGAACCCTCGTTGAAGATCTTCAATGAATGTAGAAGTTTAACGGGGGTGAGGGGGGTTAATATTCCCTATTACCTTTGTTGATCTTCTCAATCGAATGTAAAGTTTAACGGGGGTGTGGGGTTTAATATTCCCTAGTATCTTTGTTGATCTTCCCACTTGAATGTAAAGTTTAACGGGGGTGGGAGTTTAATATTCCCTAGTACCTTTGTTGATCTTCCCATAGAAATTTAAGGTTCAACGGGGGTGGGAGTTTAATATTCCCTAGTACCTTTGCTGTTTTTCCCATAGGAATTTTGTGAAGTTGCATCAGCATTTGTTTGGGAATGGGAAACCTCTACGCTGCAACGCCTGAGCAAAGCCCAGGCGTTGCGCAAATATATATATATATACATATATGCACATGATAATAATAAAAACAATAATGATAATACTACAAAAATATATACAATAATATTATTACATATATAATGATAGTATATATACTAATATTGTTACATATATAAAATATAATAATGTATATATATATATAATCTATCTATCTATCTATCTATCTATCTATCTACCTATCTATCTATCTATCTATCTATCTATCTATCTATCTATCTATCTATCTATCTATCTATCTATCTATCTATCTATCTATCTATCTATCTATCTATCTATCTATCTATCGTTGTGAAGCCACTGCCACAAGCCTCCAGCCATTGGGGATGGTTTGCCATGTTCGATCCCCCAAAAAAGGCAACTCCTGGACCCCACTGGACCCCGCAATGTCCCATGGAAAAATCCAGATTTACCCTCTGGTAATTTAAGAGTTTGCGAATTGGAAAACCACCATGTTTGATAGGTTAACTTCCCAGAGGGTATCCATTCTACAAGGACCCACTATTTTTCTGCTCCAGATATTGTCCAGATCTCTGCCTCTCAAATGAAGTATCCAAATGTATCCAAGCTTCTATGGATGGATGGGTCTGCAGACCATACTCCAGCATGATGGCCGAACTCTCGTCCAACATATTGTCCTGGGCGTCATCATGTTCCATGCGACGCGTGGAAGGTAGCATATGAAAGAAATGCCTTTCAAACGGGAGTCAGAAAAAAGGTTTATGGTTGTTCTGAACAATTGGAACAGAAGTGCCAAGGTATGTTTTCTTGCGGTGAGGATGAGAGATGAGATGAAACCACGGACTGCTTTGGTCTCTACCGCTTGGTACGCAGGATCTATCACTACCACCCATGTATGGTCATGCTGGGGATCGTTTATAACTACGCTAAGTTATATTGAGTTTACGGCACTAGCAATAATTGCTTGTCAGCCACAATCACACAGGATGGGGCCCCCAAGATAGCTAAGTTGGTTTATAAATGGCTTAACTATGGTTTATGGTAGATATAACTATAGATAACTATGGTTAATGGGTTTTATAAACCAACTTATAACTGGGGGGCCCCATCCTGTATTAGTTTTTCCATTTGGGCCTCTCTCCAAGCGGCTGACAGGTCCAAGAATTTGAGGCTTTTGTCTGCCGGCAATTGCTCCAGAAAACCCGTCATAGGTAGCGAGGCCTCAAGACGAGATGTTCCCTGAAAAAAAAGATATGAGTTGTCCATATGAGAGCACTTCATGTATTGAATTGACATGATAAACTACGATTGAAAACATTGCATAGATTAGATTCCGACTTGGGGATCAATTTTGGATATAAAGGTTGTTGAAAAATATACATTAATGGGAATACAAGAAAATGCAAAAAAAAACATAAAAAAACAATGGTTGGACCGCACAAACATACAAACATAGTTGGTTTGCTGCTGCTGCTTACAAGTTCACCATAGTGCCTCCATTCGACTAATGTTCAACAAACATCGATCAGCAATCAGGTCAACAGAAACCGAAAAACCATCGAGATTTGGTCAAACCAATTTGGGTTCCGACGAACAAATTCGAGGAATGTATCTTATTTTCAATACTGCACAGTTGAAAAAAATAAAAACACTTACTATCACTTACTGTATAACTCTTGCACGAAAACGCTGACGGAAAACACCACCAATCAGTTCAAGAAGGGAAGCATCAACTGATGCCCTCAGAGTTCCTCCGGTGCTGCAAAGGTACCATGCATGAAGCCGTCTTGGCCAAACCCAAGTACCTAGCCAAGCATCAGAGAGGCAACCCTGGAGGAAGCTATGACTGACTGCTCCCCACAAAAGTTTCTGCTAAGCCTGCTAAGCTGTTGAACAGTCGGGGGTCAAACAAGGTAGAAACTTGGTTCAGACCCCGAGTCTTGAAATTCTGCGAATAAAATCCATTTAAATCCACAAAGAACATAATGTTTTAGCAAAAACCAGAGGATCCCAAATCTACGGTAATCATCAGGTTCCTGGCTTGAATCCATGATTGAAGCCACGCAAATTGGAAATTCACCACTACTGAGGCGAAATCTAGGAGAAACATGGGATTTTTGCCAAACATATGGGATTTATGCTGGTTATCCGCCGTTTTGAGCCGAGGAGAGGCCAGTGCAAATTCTAGATTGGTTGACCAACTCAGGTCACCCTCACATTAAAGGTTGAAGGCGAACCTGAACCTCCAACAACCACAATTCGGGCGAATCGTAACCATTTATGATTGGAATTCACCTGACTGGGGACTCTCACAATTTTCCTGTCGAACTCTCGGCTCATTGGTCCCAAAGTTCTTTGGCATTTTTATATTTTAAGTTGGGCTCCCCAGAGCAACCATCATTCACGCCCTATTCCGATGGGTCACCCAATACACCCATATCATATTGTTGAGTGCTTATATACCATTGTATCCCCAAAATATATCCCACGTAAATGGTGTTGTTCATCGCTATTTTCGGGTTCATCATGTCAGGGTGTTACTAAATAAGTAATAACATAGATAGATAGAATGAGATAGATCGATAGATAGATAAATGAGATAGATGATAGATAGATAGATAGATAGATAGATAGATAATGTAGATAGATAGATAGATAAATAGATAGATAGATAGATAGATAGACAGATAGATAGATAGATAAATAGATAGATAGATAGATAAATAGCTTGATAGATAAATAGATAGATAGATAGATAAATAGATAGATAGATAGATAAATATATATAAAATTGATAATGTAGATAGATAGATAGATAGATAGATAGATAGATAGATAGATAGATAGATAGATAGATAGATAGATAGATAGATAGCTAGATAGATAGATAGATAGATAAAGAGATAGATAGATAGAAATATAGATAGATAGGTAGATAGAAAAATCGATAGATAGATAGATAGATCGATAGATAGATAGATAAATCGGTCGATAGATAGATAAATCGATAGATAGATATATAATGTAGATAGATAGATAGATGGATAAGATAGATAAGATAGATAAGAGACATAAGATAGATAATTTAGATAATATAGATCAGATAGATGAGATGGATAAGATAGATAAGATAGATAAGATATATAAAATACATAAGCAAGATAATATAGATAATATAGAAAAATATATAAGATAGATAAGGTAGATAATACATATTAGATAGATAAGATAGATTAGATAGATAAGATAGATACACGTAAAGAAATATAGATAGATAAGAAAGATAGATAGATAAGAAAGAAAGAAAGAAAGAAAGAAAGAAAGAAAGAAAGAAAGAAAGAAAGAAAGATAGATAGATAGATGAGATGGATAAGACAGATAGATAGATAGATAGATAGATAGATAGAAAGATAGATAGATAGATTAGATAGATTAGATAGATTAGATACATACATAGATAGATAGATAGATAGATAGAATGATAGATAGATAGATAGACGGATAGAAAGATAGATAGATAAGATAGATAGATAGATAGATCGATAAGATAGATAAGATAGACAAATAGATAGCTAGATAAAAAGATAGATAGATAGATAAATCGATAAATAGATAGAAAGATAGATAAATAGATAGGTAGATAGATAAATAGATAGATAGATAGGTAGATAGATAGATAGATAGATAGATAGATAGATAAACAGATAGGTAAATAGATCGATAGATAGATAGATAAGATAGATAAGATAGATAAGATAGATAAGATAGATAAGATAGATGAGATAGATATTAAACATCAGATAGATATTAAACATCAGATAGATATTAAAAATCAGATAGATGAGGTAGATAAGATAGATAAGATCATATCGATAAGATAGATAAAATAGAAAAGATAGATACAATAGATAAGATAGATAAGATAGATAATACACATTAGATAGATAAGATAGATTAGATAGATAGGATTCGATAGATAGGACTAGATAGAATTAGATTGAAAGGATTTGATGATAGGATTAGATAGATTGGATTAGATAGATACGATTAGATAGATAGGATTAGATAGATAGGATTCGATAGATGGGATTCGATAGGTAAGATATATAAGATAGATAAGATAGATAATACAGATAAGATAGATAAGATAGACAATATAGATAGATAAGATAGATAATATAGATAAGATAGATAATATAGATAAGAAAGATAAGATAGATAAGATAGATAGAGAGATGGAGAGATAGATAGAGAGAGAGATAGATAGAGAGAGAGAGATAGATAAAAACAAGATAGATAGATAGATAAAAAAAGATAGATAGATAGAAAGATAGATGGATAGATAGATAGATAGATAGATCGATAGATAGATAAACAAATAGATAGATAGATAAATAGATAGATAGATAGATACATAGATAGATAGATAGACAGATAGATAGATAGATAGATAGGATTAGATAGGTAGATAGATAGATAGACAGATAGATAGATAGATAGAAAGATTGGATTAGATAGATAGGATTAGGTAGATTGGATTAGATAGATTGGATTAGATAGATAGGATTGGATAGATGATATTAGATAGATGGGATTAGATAGATAGGATTAGATAGATAAGATCGATAGGATTGGATAGATAGGATTAGATAGACAGGGTTAGATAGATAGGATTAGATAGATAAGATAGATAGGATTGGATAGATAGGACTAGATAGAATTAGATTGAAAGGATTTGATGATAGGATTAGATAGATTGGATTAGATAGATTGGATTAGATAGATAGGATTAGATAGATAGGATTAGATAGATAGGATTGGATAGATAGGACTAGATAGATTTAGATAGATAGGATTTGATAGATAGGATTAGATAGATTGGATTAGATAGATTGGATTAGATAGATAGGATTAGATAGATAGGATTAGATAGATAGGATTAGATAGATAGGATTAGATAGATAAGATTAGATAGATAGGATTAGATAGATAGGATTAGATAGATAGGATTAGAAAGATAGGATTAGATAGATAGGATTAGAAAGATAGGATTAGAAAGATAGGATTAGATAGATAGATCGATAGATAGATCCTACTCTTATGGTACCCCATGATAATATCCCATTCTAACGCCACAAAATCCTGGTGTTCGTTTCCAGTATCTTCATGAAATTTCCAGCCAAGGTCGCTCCACTTGGCTTCCCTTCAGTAAGCTATTGCCTAGCACCTGGGTAGCACACAGCTTGGGATGTAACCAACACGTGACTTAGCCGAGGAAGCGAGGAAGTCAAGAACCATGTGTGAAATTACACGAAAAAGACAGTGAACTTTTGGCTAAGCTACGTCTGAGGATGAGAAACAATCCATAGTGGTTCTTGCAGTGAGTTTGAACATGGGGGAAACGTCTCAAAATTGAAGTTACCCCAAACCCCAGAGGCAACCATCAAGTGACACGAAAGCTTTGGACAAATCGTGAGCGCAGCGGTCAAAGTCCTGCTCGGGATATTCTTTCATCCCATATCTTTGATACTTTTTGAACCACAAAAGTATCATGGGTCGTTGTCAACACAAAAACACACAAAAACAGGTTTGATCCGCGAATCTTGATAGAATCTGGGTATACAAACCATATGAAACAAATGCTATCCCGTTCCTGGCGAAGCTGCCGACGAAAAAAAACACCGTATCTCAGGTCCCACACGCTGAAAGCTTCGGGGTCAAAGTGGTTGTAGCCCAGATCCTGCATCCAGCAACGCGATCATCACCTATTGGGATCCCTGGGGAAAAACCTGGTGGTTACTATGACTTATAGGGTTCAGTAGGTTCAGTATGCTCTAGCAAACTGATCATGGTCTCTATATTTATGAGGTAAACATAAATTAATGCAAAACTGATCAGCAATGCATTTTTTGTTGGGAAACCAAGGATTGCCCGTATCTACGATAGTGATAGTCTACCTCATGCTAAGATTGCGTACCCAAATTAAAATCAATGCATAGCAAAGTACCGCAAGACAGCAACTTCAGAAGGGAGATCCTTTCGCATATCCTAAGATCTATCCCCAGCTGTATCACAAGAGTTCCCATTTGCATCGTCCCAAGTGCAATCCCAATAATTCCCAACATCTTGTGGAAAAAATCCACCCACCACCATTTAGTTTGATGATGTTCTCATTTACATTGCCATTTATAGCATTTATAGGGGATTTCCCAGCCAGCCATATCTGGGATATACCCGTCATACCACCCCAGTCCATCTTGAGAATCCGCGAGTTGCGAACCAGATTCGGCAGCACCTCTGCGTTCCGAGCGTGCGCGCGCGCAGGGCGTTTTGGTGCGGTGAGTATGGGATCGATTTGATTCGAAGTCAAGATTCATGGTGAACAATACCCATGACGGATCCATGGTGCTGGTATTTATGCTAACATTAATTGATTGGGGGTATATTGATGGGATCCATGGCACACCATATATAGCAGCACCGTTAGGATCCGTCATGGGATATAGTGTTACCATGTGTTACCCTGTAAACGACAAAACGGATGCGCAAAACACATGGGAAAAATCCTAGGAAAATGATCTACAAATGGTGGGTGTGCCACATCTATGCTGGTTGAAAAAGGAGGATATTAATGATACTGTAATAATGATACAACAATGTTTATAGTGGTAGTAGGGATATTATACTGATAATATCGATGATGATCATTTATCTTGATAATGTTGATACCAGTGAAATATTGATGGACAATGAGAACCTGTATTGATCATATTGACCATACTTTGGACCAGCCTGGGACTTAGGGACTTATAAGTCATGAAGTAAGTTCACTTATAAGTGGCTATGTGGCATGTCAAGTTAGTTATAATTCTCTAAGTGGTTCCTAGTGTGGGGTAGGTTAAGTGGCACTTACTATTGACTTAGGGTGAGATATAAGTTCTATAAGTTAAATGATCATGACTTAGAGATCACTTAGTGACCATTTAGCTTGGATTTTGAAATGTAAGTTTGTGCAAGGGTTTTGGGTTAGCTCTGAAATCACGATGGTTTTTGCAGCCATTTTGGCTGCAGGCATGTCGGTTGAAAAGCAATTGGAAGCTGCGCAGAAATTCCTAAGAGGAAATCGTTCGCTGACCTCCTACGAGGAGGTCAGGGATAAACAGGCGCTGCATGTGGGTGTGCAGAAAGCACTGGACAAAGTGCAGTGCTTCGCGGCAGCTCAAGCGGCTGCGTGGCTGGCACAGGTGCAGCCCGACTTCTGGGGTGACTTCCAAGCGGAGTCCTTCGGTGAGAATGTTGCTGTGAAAACGAGGCCTGTGGAAATCGATCAGACTCGTTGCTTGGACTCTACGGGAGCCTGGGCATGCACAGAGGGAAGGGCTGCAGACAGCAAGGTCTTGAAACGCCTGAGAACCTTGTTGCTCTACGGGCAGTGGGGCGCTACACATCGGGATGTGCCTCCACATCCAATACTACATGGTTTCTCTTTGATTCCGGCTTCCTACGAGGAAGTGACGAATGCCTGGCGTGAACAATTGGGTTGGAATCAGATGTACCTGTCTGACGACTTGCATCTTGCTGGCAAATGGCTGGCGATCTTGGCATGGCACCTCTCTAGTCTCTAGGCGAGAAAATCGCATTAGGGAATTTCTCTGGTGTCGACGCTGTGCATGGCTTCTACGGCAAGCTCGACGCAGCCTACGGGCTGCAAAGGTGGAGGCAGAAACATCACCATAAGGGTTCACCCAAAAAATTCGTTGTTTGTCCGTGTCTGCGGATGTCTGCGGATGTCTGCGGACAGAAAGTATGAAACTGACATGTCTGCGGCACTTGTCTGCGGAGCGTGGAAAAGGTGCTTCCGAGTGGGTTTCCGTGTGTCTGCGGTGTCTGCCAAGAGGGAGAATCCTGCTGGGACACATGGGACATGTCTGCGAGATGTCTGCGGGATGTGCAACCGGCAGAATCATGTCTTCCTAAGGATGTCTGCGGGTTTTCTTTGAAAAAGTGAGAAAAATCAAAGGTGCATGGGACATCGCCTACGGGGCGATAGCGGGGGCAAGACCCAAGTTTCACTATGCGCTCCATGTCCAAGAACAAATTCACAGATGGCGGCGAGACATTGATTGCTTTGCATGGGAACGCAAGCATCGTATATTTAAGTCCATTGTGGCTCGGCGCCTGACACGGCTGAATTGCTTCACCCGGAGCACGCTGCTGCAAATGACAGAAACGGAACTCACTACGAGTCACCTCGAAAGTGAGTACACTGGACAACTCATATGGAAGCCCACGCAAGACGTGGTGCTAGCAATGGAGCTCGGAATATCTCCTGAAAGCTTCTTTGCCAAAGGCATCCAAATCTATTGCGTCGAATACCCACGTGGTAGCTTCGTCCAAATGTCAGCTACGTGTTGCATAGAAATCTTACATGGTCTGTCAAATGCACATGGCTTCTACGTCGCGGTGCGAAAATTGCAATCCTTTCTTGCAAAGAATCATTATCAAATGGAAGCGCCTATCTGGCGCAAAGACAATCCTTGCAGCTTCTACTTTGATGCACGAGGAGCGTATGCGTTTGCGCCGCCAAGATCAAGACGGTCTTTGGCTTTTACGTTAATCCACGACATCAGGAAGCAGCCAAAAAAGCAAATTTGACGGGCGGAGAACACCCCAAGACCATGTCAACATCCATGTTTTCAAAAATGATAAGCATTGCAAAAAATCCCTAGGAAACACTTAGCTCACTTAGCAGCCACTTAGCTCCCACTTAGAACACCATCAAACCTAAGTTTCCTAAATGCCACCTAACGGCCAGCTAAGTTCCTAAGTGCCAAAGCGGCTCCATAGTAGTGAGATTATATTGACAATGACAACCTTGTATTGATAATATGGACAATAGTGAGATTACTAGTGACGTCAATATGGATAATATGGAAAATATGAATGTAAAATAATGGTTAGTATGAAAATATGTACTTTCAACTACTCGGCAGGGACCTTGCTTACTTTAGTCTAGACCCTGGATGTTGGAGTCTTGTTGGCTTTTGCAGCTGAAGTTATGTTCCAGGAAATGTCCTATTCCGGACCTTTTGCATACGCAACCGTCTGAGGTCTGAAGACGTAATCCCATGCCACCAGTTTCTGCACATATACAGCAGCCATTTTGCCTTTTTTTCAGAGGCAGCAAAAGAATGTAAAAGCAAGCACGTGAACTGTTTCAAGATAAGGATGACAAGTGAAGTAATGCCTGAAAAAGGCAGCCCAAGGCAGCAAGAATGCCCCATGTGGAATATTGAGTTGTGGAATTTGCGCCCAAGGTTTCACCAAACTATTGACTCCAAGACCGAGAACGAACACGTGAATACAGTACAGTACAAAAAATGCCACACTGCAACAGTTTTTGCAACGGTCTATGATCATAAAGTTCAACGATTGGTGGCTGCATTTTTACAGAACCAGTGGTAGGCATGAATAGGCAGTGCTAGAAAAAGTAGGCCTCTATCAAGTAGTTTGGGCCTACTATGCTGTCATTGGACACGTTATGTGTTTGTGGGCTGCCCACCCCATGCAAGACCATTTTAGACCCCATGACTTTGGCCTTCTGCAGGAAAGCAGAGAGGTTTTGAAGCATTTGGCAGAAGAGGGAAAGCAAGCAACAAAAAGGGCAACACAGAAAGCAACGTGACCATGATTACATCCCTCCCTCCAAGAATGTAGATGGATCAGTCTCCACTCGGAGCATTCGTGAACAATGGAACTCCTCTCAGTCTCAATCCCATCCAGCACTAGCACCGGCAGCAACTGTTTTTGAACAAGAAAGGCAACAAAAGCAAGCAAGTAAAGCGTTCCAAGAAAAAAGGTAAAACATGTAAAACAGACAAAGGTAGAGAGCACAAGGAAAGAACAACAGGATACAACAGGTACAAAGCTCTAGGAAATAACCCTCTAGCAAGAAGATGGTCGGAGAATCTCGAAGCAATCTCTACAAAATGAAGAAAATCAAAGACTCATGTTATCTAGTATGTGGTTGGGAAACTCTTGGTAGCTCCTTAGCTCCCCATTTAATAGGGAATATGAATACCCATAGCTCCTTAGCTCCCTCCTAACCACTGGATTTTGCAGCTTTTGCACTGAATCCCAGCGTGAGACGTGGGGATGCGGACGGTCAGTTGACGTACCGTCAGCAACACTGTGGCCAAAAAAATCAAATAATTAAAAAACAACTAATTTGGGGAGGCGAAGGTATGAGGGGCCCTTCTAATTGCTCTGGCCCTTTGCGCAAAGGGTACATTTAATTCAACAGGATGAATTGGAGTGGTTCCAGCGTTCCAGTCAAAGTTTCGATCAAGGGATCTATTCATTCCGGAATTGGTAGTGAAGAATTTGTGCAAGTGTTGAATCACAGCATCATTATTTACCAATCTGGGACGAACCTCCAAGCCCTTCATGGTCGCTGAAGAACCGATGCGGTTAATGGAAACAGCTTTCTTTTTGAGGGCCGAAGGAAAAACTTTTTGGTCTGTGAATTTGAGCAACCATGTGATGGCTTTACACCAAGTTTGAGTTTGGGCTCCCAAGGTGGTGGATTGAACATCAGCACGTTTCTCAATATCATCAAGGACATAGTTTGGAGCAGTAAATTTATCACGTTGCGCTTTTGTAAAAATATTCCTTGGGGTACGTGAATTGGTCGTGATGACAAAGTCAATGTAAAGTTCCAACAGTGAAATATCAGGTCCATCAATTGCGGGATGTGACGGCCATTGCAACTGTTTGGCCCACCAGGCAATTCTCCATAGAAAGACAGGTCCCCACGGATATGACATGAATTGGTCAAACGTGAAGTCAAAGTTTAAAGAAATTACTCTGGTGGGCACAGCGATCTCAACATGATCTGCGTCAAAAAATGTCTGTTTCTGACGCTCTTTCTGCAAGTTTGTGTTGGCATGAATACAACGATCACTGGCATTGGCAATGAAGGCAAAGAGTTCCGCTATATCTTTGCGTTGCAAAGAAACTGTCTTATGGATTTTGGCAAGAGCTTGATACTTGCCCTGGTGGTCATGAAGAATAACGGCTTTTGCTTGCTTATCGGCTTCATCGTTTCCCAATGCTGTCCATTTTTCAAAAGCGTTCATCGAATCTTGGAGTTCAGCATGTGCTTTCACTTTGGTGATTGTGATACGCCTGCCTGGACATTGTTGCAAGTGCTGTTCAATCTGATTCCATAGTGTTAAACATCCTTGCAGTTCACAAGGACGTTCATGATTTCCAAGGTAACCATTTACCAAATCAACCACCGTTTGACAATCTGAGTAAATGCAAAGATGGTAAAAATTGGTAAGGGCCAGCAAGACCGCAAAAAGTTCCCCTGCAAAACTGTGCTGTTCACATCCTGGCACCAAGCTTGAAAAGACCTTGATTTTTTGGGGTGTCATCTTCTGAAATTCAATGGCTGCGCTGGATGCAATGGAAATGCCACTGATATCATTGAAGAATGCAGACCCATCGGTAAAGATATGATGTTCGGATTCCTCAGGCACAGGGAATTTGAGAACAGGCATACTTTTATCAATCCCATGAAAGATTGAGGAAACATCAGGGATCTCTGGCGCAAGCGCAAAGTACCGTGAGGTCTCTTTCCATGTTTTTTGGATTCTCTGCATGATATCTTTTTTGGGTCGAACATCAGCAAGTTTGGTGCACTGGAACATGCGATGCTTCCTGGAATCGGATTGGCCACACAGAGGACACTTTTCATCAACTCCTTGTAGGAACTTGGATAGCATATCATTGGTGATATGTCTTCCCGTCTGATATACTGCAACCAAGGCTTTCTGATGGTATGTCAGTCCTTCCATTGCTTTCCTGTTACCAACCCAATCGAACGATTGCAGTTCAAAATGTTTTCTGTGTACTCTGGTGGTTACAACATGTTTGACCCACGCAGTTTGGAGCAATTGCTTGAGAACTTTAGTTGAAACCTCCCTCCATCTGCAGGTACGTCCGCATATATTCAAGGTTCCATCCTGCTGATCGAAGTAGCATCCAATCATGACTGCAGCACTAACAAGGGCAGCAACAGGCCCTGGTTGCTTCATTTTTTGGGGACACGACTGAATGTCTCTACAGATACGATGCAACACTCCCGCCTGCGAGGGAAAAACCCGGTGAAATCTTTTCCACAATTGAAAGCGCAAAAACAAAAGTTTAAATTCGGGGTCTAGCGAGGGATCACAAGCATTACAAGCAAGATAGCTGTCGGCGCCAGATCCAGAACATTTAAAGGCTTTCGCAGTGTTGGACCTTAAGGTATGATAATCACTTGAAGCAATTTTTTGAAATGGACCCGCGTACATGATGCATGCCTGTCCGGCGCTGGCTGCAATTCGTGATTTCATCCCTCTGGGAATTTTGGATTGCTGAATGACTTTAAGCTTTGCTTTAGCTTTGTCAACTTTCTTTTTGATCGTTTTTTTGGACTGTTTTTTGGTGTAGTTTTGCTGCATGCCCAGGTCATGTGCACAGTGAACAAGTGGTATTGGTGAATCATTCACTTTCAACAGTGAACATTCTTTTCTCATTTTTGAGGTGGTGCCCCATGACCAACTTTTGCTCGGGGCAATTTTCATTTTCAACTTTTCTGTGGTTTCTTCCAAAGCTGCTAGGGAATTCTGGAGGTCTGAAAAGGTGGGACCACATACACTCCAATTGTCGGCAAAGAAAGCGCACTGGGCCTGTGGGGACGCATTCATGACCATGTGATAGGCCACAATGCTTAAAGCTAACATGGAAGGAATTGCAAACCCACAACCTTCAATGATACCGGTTGTTGTGCTCTGCGGAAGCGAACAGGTGTGAGCAACTTCAAAAAAACGGTTCATTTGAATCATCATTGCTTTAAAAGCACATATGATATGGTTAGGGACTCCCAGCCTTTTTAAAGTTCTAATGAGTGCTCCTCTGGGTACAGTGTTGTAGCATTTCATGAGGTCAACAACTATACCCCCAAGAGGTGTCGAATGATGATGTGCGGCTTCAATTTTGGATGCGACAAGTAATGCAACAAGATCAGAAGAGACCCCTCTGCACACTCCAGCAACCTCGGGTGGAATACTTGTTGCAAGTATTTTGGTGATCTGTTTGCCTCGTATATGACCCCATAACCTGTAAATCTTGGACATGACAGTAACAGGCCGAATGTCAAAGGGAGTGCAAGGTTCAGGGCATTTGGGCAGGCAAATGGTTTTTGCAAGTGTCCACCTCTGCGGCCATTGGCCTTGAAGTTCGACTGCTTGGAGAATCATCGCAAGGAATTCCAGTAAACAGTGTGGCAGTTTCCTCAAGTCCAAGGTGCTGAAACCATCAGACCCTCTACTGCTGGCAACCTTTGTCGCTTTGAGAGCATTCCAAAGGTCTTCTCCTGTAATAGGTGGAAGATCATTGACTTGGTGTTGTGGTATTTTGTCAACAATTTCGCACATGTCATTGGGTACCGCATCTAGGTCTTTGGACGCATCCCTTTGGAAAAAACAGTTCCAAGCATCAAACAGCTGCTTATGCATGTCATCAGGGTGTACACATGTTTGCACTTGCGTGAGCATCATTTGTTCTTGTTCGGCAAAGAGCAAATGAACTTTGCGATCCAATCTAAACCCTTTGGTAGTCACTTCTTTAACAAAGGCAATTTGCGTCTGGAAGGTTACCGGAAGGTTAAGGTCAAACTCAATTGGATTGCTACACGGCAGAAAATCGCGTCCTTCTTTGGTCCACGCAACCCTCTTAATGCAGCATTGAACTTGGTGTTTAATGGAGGTTAAAGGCAAAAGCTCACATCTTTTGACTTTGCTGAAGGCAATCTTACCTCCTCTGCTCCAATCTTCTTGCAAATCAATTTTTTGGATTACTTGTTTGGCGTTCTGTACCACATTCTCATTGTGCTTGTACCATGTGGCATAAGCATCTTTGATTTGTACTAAAATTTCCAGGCTCGGCAACCATTCAGTAACCTGAAATCGCAAGTGGGACTGGATCCAGCCGGAAAACCCCCCTCGGAACCCTTTTGCAGCACAAATAGTTTTCCAAAGGTGCTGCAGTTGGCTTAGCGCTTGCATACTGAATTGTTTTTGAAGTGATCCAGCTTGTCGAACAACGCTCTGAAGTCGGTGGAGCTGTTTAAGTTGTCTACGCATCTGGACACTACACTGGTCATGGCAGCTCTGAAAATCCCCATCTCTCGCCTTCTTATTCACAGGAACAATTTTGGCAATTTTTTTAAGGGGATTCTTTGAGGACCTGCCCAAATAAGCGCTTGAGACTTGACATTTGTTTCCCACAGCATCAACTGCTGATGCTGCCAAAACTTGTTCGGCTGCATTGGTCCATTTGCGAGCCATTTCTTCAATGTCACCTGTTTGGAAGGTACGTTCCCATTTCTTTTGTGAATGGAGGAGTAACCTTCTTGCTTCCAAGTCAGCAAGCTGCGGATCAACCTGGAAAGCATCAAAACTTCTGGGAAGCGTCCATCTGCGGATTGGTTCACATAAGGTTTCAACGTCAAACTCAGCTTTTAATACTGGGTGTGTGCTGAACATATGTGGATGGCATGTTCTGCATTTTTTCAGGCTTCTTGCAAGCTCAGCATTTATTAGAATAAAGGAATGCCTCACTGCATCACATGATGTATTTTCAAGCTCATGGTTGTTAATCTCTGCAGCTAGTTGGGCTGCGTCAACCCACCCTTTACTACGGAGAAATGGCCAGGCTCCTAATTTATCAAGGGTGACATTGAAGTCACCAACAATTGCTGCTGGTCCTTGAAAGGAGTTGGCTCTTTGAGCCGCATGTTCAAACAGGCGATTCATAAGAGTGCTCGGGTCAGCATATTTGAAGGCAGCAGTAGGTCCATACAGGCTGGCAAAGTATAGGAACCGGTGGGGAAGAAACTGAATATGCGTCTCGCAGAACCTATTGGAATGAAGAACATCTTCCGGCAGCTCAGCAAGTGAAGGCCTCTGTGGATAGGTACTGAACACAGCAGTTCCTCCTGCAAGACCACGAAAACCAGAGGTTGCTTTCCCCAAGGTCCCAACTGGTGAAGACCATTGTACATGCATGCATCTTTCATAGCACCATTTGGACATCTGCTTTTGAACAGGCACTGTTGCGGCTGTCTCTGAGACTCCAATTATGGCTGGGCACATTTTGAGGATGTCTTTTTCTTTGTTCCAAATCGTGGTTGGATTACACGTGATTAAAGCTAGACCCTCAGGCCCAGGATTTTGTGCCTCACCAATTCGAGATGGACAAATCCAAAGGACAATGATAATGCAGAGAATAACTGCAATGTTAAAAAATACCCACTGCCGTAAGAGTCTGGGCAGGCGGTTGACTTCGCGGTTGTGGTTTCTGGATTTTGCTTTCCATCTTCTCCCTGCAATCCACCTGGCCGGAATGAGGGAGCGGTGGGATTTTTTTCGGTCAAGTTTCGCATTTTTCCATTTCGGAAGATGGGGAATTAACCAGGTAAGAAGGGCAATGCCAAACTTCAACCAATCCAAATGGCCAAGCCAAGCCAATTCGAATATCAGAACAATTGGATCACAAATGTGTGCTCCATCACGTCCAACCATACTCATGTTTATATAGTTGCATTGTTGGCAGCCAAGTGTACCGCCACATGCAGTTCTTTGGACTTGAGTAAGTTGTTCATAGATCTTGTAATTCTGTACGACATTTGATTGCATGCTACTGGGCATCACAAGTGTGATGTCATTGTCGCTGATGGTCTGATTGGTTTTGGCAGTAAAGCACGATACAGACCTGACAGGTAGCAAACAAGTAGCGCAGGTGTCAAATCTGCAATGTAAGTTGAAGTTGTAGGGATGTTCTGTCAGAAGTTCATCAAATGAAATTTTCACTTCAGTCTGGTTTCCACGATTTGCCAAATTGGATCTTGTATAATCATCATCGCCTGGCCACTTTTTGATATGATACTGCCAGCTTGATCGATTCAGGAAGCAGTTGACACACCATCTTGGGTATAGCCAGTAAGGGAAATATCTACAAGTCCTGGTACCATTGCAGCACCTGTGGCAAAACCGCTGGAAATCGGTATCCGTATGAAAACAGGCAGCTGGGTCCTCCCAAACGCAAGTAAAAAAAGAACTGTGGGAAGTCCAGCAAAGGCAGTGGAAATTGTGATTGCAGAGGAACTTGGGTCCCTGGGACCTGTAAACAAGTACTTCTTCAAAATTGGTAGAAACACAGGCAGTTGGACCAACAACGAAACTGGCATGAAAAAATGCACAGGAGGTCCATGTTTTGCAGTTGAAATGGGAGTGAAAATCGGTAAGATGACGCCACTGTTTCTGGAAGCCAAAAGTGAAACTTGTGGTCGCAAACCTTACACTGCAGGCATAATGGGTAACATGGAATGGGCCAAGGGAAGGCATACACATAGTTATGAAGCTAACATACATCGATCCACACAGGACATGCATGCAGGCTTGCGTTTTGCAGCCGCAGTTTTGATCTGGGGATGCATAGCAATGCACCTTCATACTGCAAATCAACTTATCATCCTCATCCATCCCGCCTTGTGTGCAGGACATGCAAGTGCAAACATTCTTTTTATTTTTCATGACGACCGAATTACAACTTTGGGTCGCAACGTGTCCTGTGCATAACACGCAAGCGACAAAAAGTTTTCGTCCATTGTGGTGCAGTGAGCCAATCTGAACAAGGCCTATGAAATTATGAATTTTGTCAACCCTTGAAACCGTTGACAGGGTGCAAGTGGCAATAAACCTGGAAAAGGTTTTCTCATTAAAGGTGAACGGTTGTTCCTTTGCTTGTAAATTGGCATGTTTTTGAAAAAAATCGGCATTATGTTGTCCCGGAGTTGCCGATATTCCGGGGGCTATGAAGCCAGCATTAATTAATTGGATGCATTTGCAAAGGCAAAGATTTTTTTTGTTTTCAGTAAGATTGGGATTATGAATTTCCTCAGCAACGTGAACGCTGTTAGAGGAGAATGCAAAAGGCTTTTTACGGTTTTGTGTAACTGCAAAGTCATTTTTATTTGTTTTTTCTTTATTATTCAAAGTGATGGCTGACGGCAATGCGTATGCACTCCCATGGTTCGTCACTTCTTGCAGGGTATCAGGCAAAAAATCCATCTGTGTCGCAACGAAGACTGGCAGATTGGATGTTCGGAACTTTGCGAAAGGGGAATGCAAGTGAACACCAAAGGACCAACTGCGTTCCCAAAAGGAGGAAAGATGCAACTCAACTTTCCTGACATAGGAAGACAATGCTGCTTCAGGAGATGGGTTCAGGATTGTTGCCAAGGATTTGGAACTCTGCTTGAACTCGGCATTATGTTGACCCGGAGTTGCCGATATTCCGGGGGCTCTAAAGCCAGCATCGCACAGCAAGGTAAAAAAATCAGGCCACCAAGGGTGAAGGCTTCTTACACTGTTGGGATCGGTAAAGTTAGTAGTCAGCACATTGGAACAGTCCTGGGTATGGACACAGTACGTGACAACAACAGCAAGCATGCAACAACAGGATGTTGTCAACTTCTTTATCTGCAACCACGGGCTAAGATGTTGGTGTCCGGTCTGGCATGGACTCCGTTCTCCCAGGGTTCTGGTTCCTGTGGTACCCTGGCAAAGGGTGAGGTCGCAAGAGAATGATGTTTCCCTTTCGATACAACTACAAACTGACTTCGCTACTTTTCCCTGCCCATTCTTGATTTGACCAGGGCAAACACATACAATGCAATGTGATAAGCAAATCACATGCTGCAAGTCAATGTCGCGTGCTTTCAGTGGAACAACAATGTCTGGTAAGGAAGGAACTGGAGTTGTTACCGGAAGAGTAAATTTGCCAACCCCAGAAATCCCATACTTGACAAATTCGAGGACCTGTCCGACCTCCTTTTGCATGATGCAGTTGGACAAAGTCAAATCTGTTCCAAGAGAGGGATGGAAAACCTTTTCTATGGTTTGGGAACTCTTCATAGCACCGGCATTATGTTGACCCGGAGTTGCCGAAATTCCGGGGGCTATAAAGCCAGCATCACTGAGCTGAGTGGTGAAGTAAAACCACTCTGAATGGGGATCCCTTTTACTGGAATGCCTTGCAAAATCTGGTTTTGGGAGATTGACACTACCATGTGACATCAATGTTATTGGCCCGATCTTTCGCTCAGTAGCATCAATCACGGGAAATAAGATTGCACTGCGGGAATTCCAACAGTTATTATACTCGTGCTGGCTGGATAGCCAAGGATCAATTTCATGTTGAATTGTAGGTGGATCAATCCTATGGTACCTGCTCCGTTGGAAGAGCAGCTGTTGATTGGACCTTTCAGGCCTCGCTTGCAACATCTTCATGGTGTGGGAATTCCACAACACCTCATGCAAATTAAAGGGCTCCTGAGAGGCAATTGGAACATGATGAAAAGTTGGCACACAGCTGGATTCTTGCACCATTGCTTGGGCAAAACATATTGACGACAGCACCATCAAAACAGGAATCAGATCTCGTATGAATCTAAATCCAAGCTTGGATGGAAATAGTGCATTTTTGAGTCCGAATCCTAGTCAATGACGTGGTCTCTTGGCATCCGCTTCCACATTGGTATCTTTGCCGGACACCAAAGTCGTCTGCAACTCATTCTGCATCTTCTGGAATAAGCTTTGCATTTGGTTCATGAGGCTTGCGTTGCCATTTGCAATGTCTCCTCGGATGGCAGTGAATTCCGACTTAGTTTCAGATCGCAAGTCCTCAACTGTAGCCTGCACATCTTGAACTTCTGTTTGCATGTGCTCAAGTGATGTGGTAAGCGCATCCACCCTTAAGTCACAATCTTTCAATCTGTCTTGAATCAAACTTGTAAGCTTCTCCTCAAGGTCGGCTTTGAGGTCAGCTTTGATGTCATCAACCCTTGAGGCAACCGTTGTGGGTGTTGTGCCGCCTCCAAGGTTCTCTTCAGGGCACATGCAAAAATTGGCACCAAGCTGGATCGGGGCTTTGACCGATTCCTGCGTCTTTGCACCAGCTTGGCTACGAACAGGCATGACTGCAACATAATCACTCCCAATGCAAAGGTGAGTTGCCGGAGGTTCATCATTGGCACACACAAGCCATGCGTTTTTCCCAGTTGGTCTAATGGCAGACGCAGTCCATCCCAACTCATGCAAGGCTGCAGTGACGGCATCACATGTGGTGGAAGTGTTCAAGTTACGGAGAACCCACCAATTTGCACCTGCTGGGATTTCACCTTCCTGCATGGAAATTCCTTGAGGCAACGCGTTCCTTCTGATCTCTTGAATAAACTCACGTCTGGCACGCAATGCATAGACCCCGTTTTGACCCAGTTGGACAACTCCCAAAACATTTTTCAAGGTCTTGGCCAGCTTGATAACCTCCTCCAGGGACTGACCATGCATGGCAACGATTCCAAATCGGGGGTCCGGCTTTTTGTTGTCAGCTTTCACTTGCAAGAAAACGCCTGCTTGACCAGAACGAACCAGGGTAGCATGCAACAATTCTTCAGGGATTTTGACAAACCCATGGGCATAAGTTCCCTCATTGTGCTTGCACTTCTGACGCTTGTCATCATATGTTCTGAAATTCCACGTGGCAATGACCTGGCCCTTTCTGATTTCAGGAAGCTGGAGTCCAAGATAATTCAGTGGGTTCTGTACATCTTGCCATTGGTTTACCAAATCTCTCATGATAAAAACTTCAAGTGTCGCAGTTGGCGTTTCTTGCAAATCAACCTTGGGCAAGTTCGGTTTGCACTGCACTTCAATGTCACCATAGTTGAGGACCACTGCTGATGTCAGAACTGGTTTACCTGTGATTTCAGTGGCGGGCAAAGCAATCGGCGTTTGGCCTGCAAATGGCTCCTTAGTCAAAACCACCAATGCCAAGGGGTCAGGAGAAATTTTGTTGACAGGCAGAAGTTTGGTGGCTTCAGCCGTTGTTGCGATTGCAATTCCACACTGATCAGGACCCCATTGATGAAGCTCAATGATACCAATTTTCCCCATTGGGCATGTGAAGTGCTTCGGATCGATAAAAACCTTCTTCAGAGGTTCTCCTTTGGGTGGAACCGTTTGACCTGCTCTGGTTCGGTCTGATTCTTTCTTTTGAAGCACTCCCTCAGCTGCTTTCTTCCTTTGGAGTTTCTGGTGATCCTTCAACTCTGCATTTGTAATCAACCTGATCTTGACCTGGTTTGCCTTTGTTTTCAATTCATCCCATGCCATCCTATCATCTTTGGTCAAAATGGTGGATAACTCAGCACTGTCAATGGTACCAACAATGAGTGCCGCTCTGGCTGCCAAAGCCTCTTCAGGGACCCCTCTCTGTGCGAGAATTGGCCTGAGTTTGTTGGCATTGGCTTCGTTGGCTTTTTGGTTGTTCTTGGCTCCACCTGGTAAGGCACAAACGCGGAATTCAAGCGTTGGCTGCCCTTCAATTTGACCCACTTGTAAGCGTGGGTCCACACTTTTGCCATTGAGCAACGTCATGATCGTCAGGTCATTCTTGATCTCGGATAAAGACTTCGCAACAACATGCAAAAGTGCCTCATCAGCCTGCAGGTTTCTGGGCTTGGCCCTGTAATCAAATGGTCCTTTGACCCACATCTGAATTGAGTTTCCTTCCTTGCAGTGAAAGGCACTCTTGACACTGAAATGAGTGATGACCACTTCCGCAACTGGCCAAGGCTTCGCAGTGGAAAATGAATGCAGCATTCACCCTCAGGCAAATCTCCAACTTTCACAACTGGATCCACCGGTTTCTCATTGCAACACATGACTGGCGGTGTCAGTGACATGAAATCCGGCAGCAACCTGCTGATCACTTCTCCGATGCAAACATCTTTGGAAACAGCACATGAGCGAACTGTACCCCATTTTGGATTCCTGACCGTGAACCTGACTACACCTGGGTGGAAGAGAGAGCCCTCATCAGATTGGATAGGCTTTTTCAATTCGGCAATTTCTGGTTGAATACCCTCCTTGGAAAATTCCATGTCCATGACAACAGATTCTGCCTGGAAGTGCAATTCTGGAATGGACAAAACATACTCTTCTGGGAACATTCTTTTTCCCGCAACCAAAATCTGCAACATGGAAGGAAGGACGGCTGCTTCAGTCGCCACAAATGCACACAGATCGCTGAACTTCCAAGTCACATCAACCTGAAGGACCAATCCCAATTCCATGAAAGGCATTACAACCGTTCTTGCGAAGCAAAAGGGACGAAAAAGAATGTTGAGTTGTCCTTCACCCACCGGTGTGGAACCAAACCATGCTTTTGCACCATTGACTTCAGTGTGATCAAAGTGTTCTTGTATGGCATGCGGCAGAACACACTGCATGATCACTTTAATTGGCCACATGTTCGGAATGACAAATGCCGCGGTCCAAAAACCCTGTGAATGCAAAATCTTTACCAACACTTGCTCTTCGACCGGAGGAGGGCAGTTCGGCTGGATAGAAAAGAAAAAAGGCATGCCTGTCTGAACCGTTTTGGTGCCAACGGTCATGGTTGCCAAGTCGGGGCATTCATCACGATTGAGCTCTGGGACCAACGTAGGCTCTTCATGCATGCATTGCCATGTTGGAGAAACACAAATTCTTTTTGCAGGGCTGGAGCCTTGGCAATCATGAATCTCATCTTCACTTGAGTCCTCAATTGTGGTGGCAACTGCAATGGCTACCGGTCTTTTGGGCTTGAGTGACATGATTCCATTTTCCTTTGTCGTCAAGAAATCCGACAAATTGCACTTTTGAGCCAGGACCATTTCACATAGATCAGCTACACTTCGCAATTTCCCTGCAAACCCCGAGTTTTCACCAAGAAGGACCCATGCTCGGAGACATTGGATGGCTGCCTGTGGAACAGCTAATGCATTTCCTACCATGTGCCATGCATCCTGAAAAACATCTGGTAATGCGGTCGATGAAGGAAATCCCATTGCTGAGCAAATTTCAAAAGGGGTTGCAAACCTCAGGCATTCATTGATTTTCAGTAGAAAGGAATACAGTCCTTTCTCACTCAGGAGTTCTTTTGGCAGCAAATGTTGGCTACCCTGCGCTGCCATAACATTGGGCAGTGGCTGTGTTTCATCTCTGATGCGCAGTTCGAGAACATCTCTCAATGACAACGATTTGGTGGCTTTTCCCCTCCAATTGACTGGCAAAAATTCGGGATTCCCCAAAATCTCCAAAACCGAAGCATCTGGAACACACTGCAATACTTCCCAGCTTTGCAATTCGTTTTGAACACATCCAAAGAGGCCGATGGAATTCTGTTCACCAATACCTGTCAGGGATTTGGGGAATGCCAATGAGTTGGCCATTGACAGCTTCTGATCGGAAAACAAGACATCTTTCCTAACACATGTAGCCAACCATCTCACACGCATGATAGGAAGAACAGGCAAGGCTTTGTCACGACTGGACAGGACAAGATGGAAACCAGCCTTAGACATGACATCCCTAAGGGCACGGTAATGCTCATGATCGGGTAGGCCAGGTACATTCTCCAAATTCAGGCATTTCACTTTGCAAACTCCCGTCCAAAAAAGAAAAGTAGCAAACACACTTCCTTGTGGATCAGTGAGTCCCTTCAACCAGCCGGCCCTGGACCATGGTTGACATGGAGGTGAGGCGAGCCACGTGCAAATATTCATGAATCCTGCAATGATATAGACCATGGGGTCACCGACATCGGCAAGGAGGACAAATGACTTTGGAAGACGCTGGCTTTCAATGGCTTGCAAGGCATCACTACACGTCAAGACAGGCATGTCATGGTTACGACCACACACTTCGGCTGTACTCCTGTCAATTTCCACCAGCAAGGCTGGTTGGGTTCCATTCCATTTCGATCCATGAGTCCAACCACCTAAGCCACTGAAGGCCTCAGCAACTTTGGGATCATCCTTTCTGGGGTGGAGAATGGGCAAGAGCAGGTCACCCTTACCAACAATCATCAAACATTCATTGCCTCGCTCAATTGAAAAATCACGGACAGTGAAAGTCATGCCACTCTTCATATGATCTGCAACCCAGTGAGGAAACATGCAGTGAAAGGTCATGAAACCAACCGCAGGTTCAATCGGGGTAGCAATCACACATTCCTTGTAATCGACCATCATGAGATCCAATCGAAGTCCTTGCTGAAAAGCATCCTTGGGGGTAAGACAAACCCCACAAGGATCAAATTGCGACACATCCATGGCCCAATCTGATGAATCCCAGTCACGCCTGGGACGTTTGGGCCGAGACCTCTCCTAACCACTGGATAGTTTTTCAACCTGATAGTGAAATGTTGAAGCGTGTCAACACAAGTAGTCAACGCCATGGTCACCGATCCAAGATGTTGATCATAAAAAGCTTCAAGGGACACTGTCCAGTCTAGACCCCAAGTTGAGGCTATGATCATATAGATGATATTAATGGATGACATGGACAATATGGATAATGAGTACAACAATGTTGACAATAGTGATATCAGGTGTTCTTTTTTGAAAAATGTACATCATTATCAATTGTACAATGTGCAAGGTACAATCTGATGCTGATCACACTGATACTAATATTTTATATGCACACACTTTTCTGAATATAATGATATTTATATATATATAAATACACATACACGTGTATATATATATATATACGGTAAGATATAGAGAGATAGATATGATATAATCTACAGCTTGAGTATTGTACAAGAATTCACCGTATAAGAATTTGAGGGGCTCGAATCCAAGGCGGGCTACAGATTTTCAGTTGTACTAAACACATAGGACTTTAAGAATTTGAGGGACCCTGGAATAGGATTGCCAAATTCTTAAGTTACTCCTTATACGTGAAGTTTGCAATTCCCCTTTGCGTTTCTTTTTTTTGCGGCGTGATCCCTTATATGGTCTTATGGGATGAAGTCGGGTTTTGCAGAAAAACAACTTTTCAGGCTCGTGTTTTTTTTCGCGCATGCTTGGACTGCTTCCAATCCACACAAAATCAATATGCGGGTAGGCCTGGGGACCTGAAATATTGTTTTCTTTAATTACTTATATACATTGAAGAAAACTGAGGCTTTGCAGAAAATCAATTTTACAAGCTCCGAAAAATTGATTTTTCCGCGCATGCTTGGAGTGCTTCCAGTTCGGACCTGGAACATTGTTTACCAGAAAACCCGGTCCAAAGGACAATGGCGGGAATCGAGCCCGCGACCCCAGCTCCTTAGCCTGACGCGCTACCAACTGAGTTATGGGATCTCTGCTACCTTTTCCATAAACAAGGCAATCAACAACAAGACTAGCTAGAGTAAGCAACAAAGTTTACGGAAACAGCGCTCTGCAGAAAAACATTTTTTTTCGCATGCCTCTTGTCAAATCTGCCACTCCACCTTGTTACCTCATTTTTGCTTGCTCCAAATTATGCGGATGCCTGCAATACAAAACTAAGAATGCCCTAAGAATTTGAGGGGCCCTCAGCCTGTTGTGGTGTAAATTTGCCTCCATTAAAAATGAGAATTTAAGGGACCCTGGGCCTCAAGCTTTCGGATTCTTCACCAGCGCTCGGGCTGTATTTGTACAAATAGCAGCGTTTATAATTGGGCAATGTCACTGATCCATTGCACAAGTAAATGACCCTATACAGCGATTGTTTTCAGCATGGTGTTTTTGCCAATGATATATATATATATATATATACATACATATGATTATATATGTCAAACAACAAACCTCTTGTGGTTTTCTAAAAAACCTGGAAATTTTACAAAAACCTTCTGACAATCCAAGCTGGCAATAGAACAACAGAGATGTTCGGCATTATTCGCCATGTTTGATTACCAGTAAGCTGAGCATTCCATTGATCTTCCAGGCCAGGCCATGATATTTGAACCACTCCACTGAATTCCTTGGCCCACCTTGGTCGAAAGGTCTGGACTGATGCCCGTTCTGGCCAATGACCTCGAGCATTCCGAGCAAAATCTCAGTCACAAGCCACAAACCATTGATTCAGCTATGACTAGTTGTACAACTAGTATTATCTTATAGCAGTAGTTATAACTAATATAGCTATATAGTTTAAACAATAGCTGTGATAAGAATATAGCTATATAGTTGCAGTAATATAGTACTATTATATTCTTTTCAGACTTAGGCTGTGTTTCTCCCAATTCTAAAAAAAATCAGCGCAGCAATACTTTTGCGGAAACCACATCCACCAGTTGCAGAAAAAAACTGATTCCATGTCCAGCCGCACTTCCCGTAGCTGCTCGTGTCGTTCGATGGCATTCGCCAGTTTTTGGTAGTCCTGGACATCGCCCAGAGATAACTGGACAATACTGGACATCTTGGATTCAGGACACAGGAATAGCAACTGCATAAACAATGATGAAAGATAAATGGATAAGCATCAACTACCCTCTGGTTATGACTAACAGTTTGCCATGGAAAATCACCATGCTGTTAATAGGTAAACCATCTATCTCTATGGGCCATTTTCCATGGCTATGTTAAATAACCAGAGGGTAATATCTTAAAAAGACGATGATTGGACATGGGGGCAAAAATGATTAAAAATGTATGGCCATTCATCAAAAGTTTTTTTTGTGGCCCTGTAGTAGTTCACATCAAACAGCTGGTGTACAGTGCAACGGAGTATTCATCCAGACATTCATTTAGAAAATGAGTTCTTTTGATTTTTGACATTTGGCTTGTTGAATCTCCGGTGCTGTGGATTCAAGCCCCTGCTTTTTGATGGCTTAAACCTTGATCCTTTTTGGTTCTTCTTCCCATACGGCATGACCTACCAGGTGGTACCCCCCAATGAAAAAAGTTGATTTACAAACCCCATTACCCTCTGGTAAACGTTTACATAACTATGGAAAATAACCATTTTTTATGGGACAACTCACTATAAATGGCCATTTTCAATAGCTATATTAGTCATTACCAGAGGGTTATTGCATAGTTCTCAACATCTACCTTAAACCCATCACAGATACTTGATGCATCTCGATGCCCGAAACCAACTTGCCCAAGCACCTGAGGCTCAAAAACACCCCGTACACCATCACTTTGCTTCGCCGCGCGCTGCCAAGCTTCGCAAACGCTTACGTAGACTCCCGAGATATCCAGGCGCTTCAAGCTGGCCATGGGCCCATGGATCAGTCGCGTTAGGAGCTGAATGCACTTGCCTCAATGACGACACCGCAGCTCTTCACCAAGACCATAGACTTGTTATGTTTTAGTCATCGTGTAAGAAAAACATGGGTTCACTTTGTATACACCAACATATATATATATACAGTAAATATATATACAGTATATATATATATATACAGTATATATATATATACAGTGTATATATATATACAGTATATATATATATACACAGTATATATATATATACACTGTGTATACATACATATATATATATATCATCCATCAAGAAACCCAATAACTTTTGCCATAAACATCCATAAACCCACCTGCTTGAACTTCAACAAAGTTAGGACCTCTCTTTTCCAGATACGTCCAATGTGAATGCAACGATCCAAGCGAAGAGCCTGCAGCTTATCCTGAGGCGTCAGGGTCCCAGCGGATCAACCATGGGGATATCCTGGGGATATATTACAGTACCCATAGGATCCATGGTGCTGGTATATATGCTAACATTGGGGCTATATTGATGGGATCCATGGCACACCATATATAGCAGCACCATGGATCCGTCATGGGGTATGTATTACCCTCTGGTAAAGGTTTACATAGCTATATGGAAAGATCCACCATTGTCTAGCTGGGTTTTTATCCACTATTTCGACTGGGCCATGGCTTCAATAGCTTTTTGTATACCCGAGGGTACAAGATGGGAATATGGGAGGCAACTAGCCAATTATCTACGATTATGATATTCGGGTGTGAACATGGAAGATACCCCCCAAATGATGATTAACCAGTGGATGGACTGTGGGTACCGATTCTCAGACAAAGCCACATGGTGCTCTTCGAGGGAAATGTAGATCTATGGATGGTACGGGCATGTACGGGCTATAACATGCTATAACCAATAACTGTGGGTTCCCAGGGAAACATCTTTTGTGAAATTCATCTGGTCTGAAAAAAATCATTGATTCAGGTCGAAATGTTGTTGCGCTAGAGATGCGGAAGCGATCAATGAGAGAACGCCAAGTGTCAGCATATCTGGCTGCCACAATCTGAAGCAATGGACATGCCGAGCGGTCGCTGATCCTCAAGGTGCACAAACGTTCCAAGCGTTGATGGATATGCTGGTTGAGGACCATCCTTGCTTCACTTGAAAATATGAAAGACCCAAATCCATGAAAAACATATATCATCATATATTGTGTTTCCCCATGTTCCCCCCTTTATATGGCAATAACATTGGTGTTTCTCAATTGATCCGATCATGAATTTGGGCCTTATGGGTCAATTTTGGGGCACCTTTCTCATTTTGGATCTCGTTTTGGTGCTTCATGTGAGTTTGTCTCAAAAACAGACTATCATCTCTTGCCATGACCATTTTGTTGTTCTCTGTTTTCCACCATTTGTACAAAAAAATAAATGTACTGACATGTAAAGTACTAACCTAATCCCGATCCCCTAATGTTAAATGCAACCCACTCCAAACCATAGTTTTGCACTGGACCTATTCATCTAATCCCATCCTCTGTCATAGAAACCACATCTGCAGGACCATCGAAGGGGGATGTTATGAACAGGGAAAGGATTTTGCAAGGATTATCCATTCACATCCATCATTCTTATATATATATATACATATCAATTTCCCACTGTAGTTGATCATAGTTGACTATTATATACATTGATTTTAAAGGATTTTAGGGTAGTATTATGGGGTTTTACAAGATATAGTTGATTCATTAAATGGCTATGAGTCAAAACCTTGGCACCCTACGTACCCTAAAATAGATGGTATAGTCGGATGTTTATTCCCCTAGTCATGTGGTAATTTCATAGGTCTTGATCCATCCCCATATACATGTTCTGGTTGGTGGTTTTAACATGTTTTAACAATCTTGAAAAATATTAGTCAGTTGGGATGATTATTCCCAGTAGATTATATGGAAAAACCAAACCACCAACCAGTGATTATATTATTGTGAAAATAGGGGGACCGGAATATCTGGGCAAATTATCATTATTCAAATTATCCATCCCCATATATATTTTTCTTAATATATACAAATTCACTATGATCTGCTTGTGGAACTCTATTCATAGCTCCGGCGTCCCATTTCAGAGGGAACATGTCGGATGCCCCTGGCTCCTTAGCTCCCTGCTGACCACCGGACAATTACCCTTTGCTAATTCAATATATCCATGGACATATGACATATGATGACATATGTAACATGATGTAGCTATTTCTGGTAGGTAAATCATCTATAAATGCGCCATGTTCCATTGAATTAGCAGAGTGTAGATCTGACGTCCTCAATGGCCCAAGGCTCTTAGAGTTGTCGCCCAGGTCAAGTTGTTCCAAGACTCCTGGCTTTCGGAATGATTTCACCCAAACGGGGATTGAAGCAACAACTGTGCTGTGATTTGAGCAGTGCTCAAGACCCCCGTTGCTTGATGATCAGTTCGGGATTATACTACCCAATATATAGGTGATTACAATAATCCAATAGGGGAATCCCTATAAACCAACCAGTAGAATGGAATGATAGAAGGATTTTGAACACTGCTCATTTATATATTGGGATTTGAACATGAATAGTTGCTGATCCCTGGTGAACATCATCTGAAAATTCTCCCGAACATACAGTAGATGGGCCAGCGAAATCCTGCAGCAGTTGGTGTTTCATCTCATTATGATCCCATGATTGGTTGCCTTTCATAGTTCCCAACTGGTGCAGGATTTCGCAACCATCCACAGTAAACCGGAGGTAGCCACCCTGCATTTCTGGGGGGTAACAGCACAGCCCACAAATTGGGAACTGGGTAAGCGTATGATGAGGTCGTTCATAAACATGCATCTCTCTACATGTATATTATATATACATGTACACATGTGCATTTATGCATTTACACAACAACACGTATACATACGGTTATGATTATATAGTACACGATAGTACGCGTACATAATATAGAAAAATCTACGCGTACATAATATAGAAAAAATCAAACATACAAATACACAAGAAAACAAACAAATATACTTTGCACAATCTTGCACGAGCTCTACATGTATGTTCATTTCACGCCATGGCATTACGTTACTTACTCTTTTGTTTTGTATAAACAAAATCGCACATACATTATAATTATGCACATTACTCTCTCTCTCTCTCTATGTATGTTTGTATGTATGTATATATATATATATATATATATATTATCATATATTGATTATGTTTGCAGATAATGTACCTATGTAAATCCAGCCGAAATCGCTATAAATCCATGCTTTAAAATCCTCCAAAATCTACATTTCAGAATCTTCGAATCACCTTTAGAAAACACATGATCTAACTCTGCAATATCAATAATTATACATACGTAGTAATCTATGATCTGCCGCAATAAATCCCAAATCTTGATGCTTGATTTGGATATATTTGGAAAATTGGATGGTTACCCTCTGGTAAACTAACATAGCAATGGAAAATCACCATTTTTAATGGGAAAATCCACTATAAATGGCCATTTTCAATTGCTATGTTAGTTCACCAGAGGGTATTCCATGTTATTCCCCATTTCATTCAAGGTACCCACCATGGTTTTTGGTGGTTTCAAACCCTCTGGAAATATGAAAGTCAATGGGAAGGATTATCCTATATATTATGGAAAATAAAAAATGTTCCACACCACCAACCAGCTCTGCTAAACTAACATAGCCATGGAAAATAGCCATATGCTGAATAGCTAAATCATCTAAATCATCCCCATTTCATTCAAGGTACTTTATGGTGTTTGGTGAATCAATGGTTCATCCACCACTTTTGGGATGGAGATTTTCCACTGGGCCTGTGTCCGGGAAGGCCGCCGTGAGCGCCAAGAAATCCTCGTCCGAGAAGGCCAAACTTCGCAAATCCAGGAACGGCAGCTGCCTGCTGAGCGATCACCATAGGATCATGATCTACGTCTATATATATATATATGGGTATGGGTCAAAATTAGGTACCCCAATAATTGGATGGTTAATACTAAACTAGACTAACATCTGTGGTCCCCTAGGTCTTCCATTTTGACCCACATCCATATATATATATATGCATATATTATATATATATATATATATTATGTGTATATATATATATATATTATGTATATATATATATATTTATATATATATTATGTATATATATATATATATACATATACATACCCATAGGATCCTAACGGTGCTGCTATATATGGTGTGCAATGGATCCCATCAATATACCCCATGCATGTTATCATATATACCGGCACCATGGATCCTATGGGATGTATCATATGATGTAAATTATACTATATGATCTTATATTAAATAATTATATACTATATATACTACATACAATATGTGTGTAGATATCAAATAAACAAATAATAATTATATATATATATGCAGAATTAGATATATGTATTACTTATATTCAGTTCCTATATAGATCATGAGGCAAATATAAACTGCACAGTTTTACTATATAGCTATATCATATTCACATATTCTATCTAATAATGATCTGATATATTGACCATCGGAAAACTGAAACAACAAAATACTTGAACAAAATGGGCAAAATGGACCGCATGATGACGATCTTCAAGGATGAACGATGGTCCAGCAATTTCGTGGTGAGTCAAGAGGCTTCCCAGGTTTTTTTTACCGAACACCAAATGGGCATTAAAGATGATTGCACTTAAACCAACGAAATCAGGAAAGAAGTACCAAATTACTTCAATTTATGTTCAATCAAGATAAACAATTGACAAATTCGTTGTAAACCCAATGCCAGAAACCATCCCCCAAATTTTACCACCACTGGGTATGAACCTTCACATTCAGCCCATGCCCGCCTCCCCAGAAAACTGACCACCGCTTGTTGAGGTTGGAGACCACAGTCCATACACACCTGGCTTTTTTGAGGTCTTCAAATGTAGGAATTTCATCATATTTCATCAAATTTCATCATAAATATGGCTATGAGTCAAAACCTAGAGACCGATGGTACCCCAAAATAGCTGCTTCATGGATGTTTTTTCTCCCAAATATGGTAATAATTTATAATGGGTTTTGACCCATCCCCATATCTCATCAAGAAAAATCTTTAGATCCCAACATTGAAGAAATGAGAGAAAGAACAACCACCAAAATGTTCATCAATTTAGACTTTAGACACATCTATATTGGTTCGTCTGACTATGCTATCCCAAAATTTGGCTGTTTGGAGTTTGGAAAATCATTCAAATAGCAATAATAATTGGAGCCCATCCCCGATCCGGGTGAATGTGCAATTTCTCCAATTATGTCTTCGGTCATCTATTGGTAATACTATTTCGAAGACAAAAACCAAGCTGATGAAGGAAATTTGGCCGCAAGGTGAATCTGCTGATCGCCATGATACCGGCGGTATATCTACACCTTTTCTACACTTTTTTCTGGGACTTCTTTTGTGACCCTTTGAAGGTGAAACCCAAAGTAAGAATTTCACGGGTCAAGCAGATTACGGGACGTCTGGAATGGTCTGGAATCTCTTGGGTGTTGCTTCACCGGCCTGGGGTTCAAGTGATCGGTACATTATGCCCCCTCAAACATGAACAAACAACATTGTGGAGGGTCTGATGAGGATTGGACCTGCCTTAATATGAAAATTCATCTGAACATGGCTCTGCAAACTAGGTGAACTCCAAAATGTCGTTCTGTTCGGATCCATTTCCCCATTGAAATGGTCCTGTGGAGTGTCTTTTTTTTCCCATGTTCAAAGACATTTTTCCCCACCGGGGGAGAAACTAGATTAGTTCCGCTAAGAGAGTAACCTTGGCATAGCGCTGCAGCGGCGGCAAGTGATTCAGCCCTGGTTGCTTCCCTGGCGCATCGCAGGATTTGGCAGGCGTTTAGGAGCCTGCAACTGTTAGATAAAATTGTTTATAACGCATTATTGGATTAACTATGATTAACTGGGGTTTAGAATGTATATTTCCATATATATATATACTTATATACATATAATGGAAATGAAACTACACTTGGACATATAGTGACTATTTTTTGAACCAACTTATAACATCTTATAACATTGAGGGCTCTGCAGAACCAAAATTTCGCTGCACCATTGAGCTCCCCTAGATGGCTCGGAGTACACACGTTCCCCGCTTTAAACACACCCTACTATACCTATCATATATGTTTGGTATATGTTTGGTTATGAATTTCATGAAATCCTCAGTATAGCTGGTTTCATAATCCATTTTCAGGCACCATTTTACATTGTTGATCATAAATCCCATCATATCTCATTCTATCCCCATATTTTTTGATTATATCACTATGTTTTAGCTTTTTTTAAAGTCTCGTAAAAATATTTTTGTTATCTAGCGTACGTGTAGTGACGAGTGACATGAACGGGGGCATGAACGTGTGTGTGAACGACATGCGTGCGAGTGAACGTACGTGCGAACGTATGTATGTACGAGTGAGCGTACGTGCGAGCGAACGTGTGAGCGCACGTCCGTGCGTTTGCACGGTCACTCGCCACGCGCGCGCGCACGTACGAAAATAAGGTCGACTTGAGTCGACCTTATTTTTGCACGACCCTGCCTCTTTAGTATTGATTTAGTATTGTAGCGCTTTGCACGTACAGAAATAAGGTCGACTCCAGTCGACCTTATTTTCGTACGTGCGCGCGCACGCGGCCAGTGAACGTGCAAACGCACGCACGTACTCGCACACGTCCGTCCACTTGCACGCACACGTCCGTTACTCGTTCGCTCACACGTGCACTCGTCCGTTCACTCGTTCGCCTTACGTTCGTCACCACGTCCGTTAGCCACTCGTACCCCCTACGTTCACCGCGTCTCTTGGAGCTTTAAAAGCATTGTTTACGAGGCTTTAAAAAAGCTAAACTATGTTCCTATTACATTAGATCATATCAAATCACCATTTTACACCCATCATGTCGCCACTATTTCTCCATAGGATGCATTTTTTAACCCATTTCTGCCGGTCTATCTACTTGTTTATACCCTGTCCCATGATATCCTCACAAAATGGTTCCACCCAAACAATACTACTTTGAATTCTATAGAATGGTCTCATCCCCGTCAAAAAAAATGGATTATCCCCATTCCTTCAGCTTGATTGTTCTGGATAAACTAGAAAAAAACCAACGATCCTTATAAGTTTTCGGGATGATATTCCATGAAATCTCATTACATTCCATGTGTCTATTCTGTGACAATCACCGTGTTTAATGGATGAATGTTTTATAAATGGGCCATGGCTTCCATAGCTGTGCTATGTTCAATTACCAAAAAGCGTCCAAAGAAGTGAATGGATGAGTTCATTATAGCGACCTCACGTCCTGACTGGAATGATGAGAATTCTAAGGGGAATCATTGACCGTATGACAACAGCTAATTTCATGTTAATTGGTGAGCTATTATAATTGAGTCAGACTCCATGGAAGGATTAACTAGCATGGTAGACCAACATAGCTATGAAAAATCATCATTTCAATAGGTACAACACATATAAATGTGCAGATTTCCACAGTTATGTCAATTTACTTAGGGTCTTCTGGAGTCTATGATAGGGCCCCTTTGGTAATCTACGAGTTTACTATGGGAAATAAAGCGTAAGGGAACCTGAATGGATATAAAGTAAAGGGAATCGAGATTACCCCCATTGTATCCTCATTATATCCCATTACAATGCAATATTTCTCGCTATATCCGATTGTACCACTATTCTTGTTGCCTCACTCCGGGTAAATTATCATCGAAGGAAGTTTAGAAGCCAAACTTCCGACAATATGGACAGATGAAAAGCAGAGATGGGAAGAGTCAGAGAAGACAAGAGAAGACAAGAGAAGAAGAAAGAAGATCAAAAAGAGAAAGTCTCAGAAGAAAGAAAAGATCCAGGAGCCCGAAAAGGTAGGAAAGTCGCAAAAAACTGTGTTTTTCCAATGGTTTGTGGCTCCGGAGGGTCGAAAAGTAGGCTCGCTAAAGCGCGGGTGCGGAGCCAGCTGGCCAGATGAGAGATGAAAAATTGCACGCCGTTGTAAAGCGAAGCACATAAATGTACAAAACACCTCAGCTTCGGAGCACTTTTAGAAGTTGAGATGTCGAAAAAGTGCACGCCGTTGTGGCGCGAAGCACGTTTCCAAGTCAAAATGTACAAAACACCATCCTCGGAGCACTTTTAGAAATTGAGATGTCGAAAAAGTGCACACCGTTGTGGCACGAAGCACATTTCCAAGTCAAAATGTACAAGACACCTCATGTTCGGACCACTTTTGGAAGTTGAGATGTCGAAAAAGTGCACGCCGTTGTGGTGTGAAGCACATTTCCAAGTCAAAATGCACAAAACACCACATGTACGCGCCACTTTTGGACGTTGAAGTGTCGTTTTGCGTGGCAGGCGCAAGGGATTGTCCACCTTGTCAAGAGTGAGCAAAACGTAAGGGCTTTGTAACATTTCCAAAAACGATGGCAGGCGTCGGGCATTTGAAGAGGATCTGCAAAGATGCATTTTCCGTGGCAGGCGCAGTACAAGAGACATGTTCATCAGAGATGTTAGGAGGTCCGGGCGCTGATTTCCTGAGAGGGGTTACATTTTGGAGCATGAGATCTTCAGTCTTGGGAAGATGATTTTGCGTGACAGGTGCAGCACTTCGTATCACTTTTTCGTGGCAGGCGCAGTACTTTAGACAAGTGGAGTGGAAAAATCACAAAACGCATTGGCACGAGGCCGTCAGCTCTGCACTCAACTTTCCATTTTTGAAAGAAATCTCGCAGAATTGTCTCGTTTTTGATGTTGTCAACTTCGAAAATTGAGGAAGTCTCGCAGGATTGTTTCGTTTTTGATTTTGTCAAGTAAAAAAAATGAGGAAGTCTCGCAGAATGGTTTCGTTTTTGACGTTGTCAAGTTCAAAAAATGAGGAAGTGTCGCAAAGTAGCTGCGTTTTCAAGCTTGCAGGTAGAGACAGATAGATAGATAGATAGATAGATAGACAGATAGATAGATAGATAGATAGACAGACCATTACAACTACAACTACCACTACACTACACTGCACTACACTACACGTACTACACTACATTACACTACATTACACTACACTACACTTATTACACTGCACTACACTACAGCTCCAACTAGACTACCTTACATTAGACTACACTACACTATACTATACCACACTACACTACATAACACTACACGACATTACAGTGCGCTACGCTACACTAATTGCACCACACCACGACTACAACTGCAACTGCACTTGCAAATACACTAATTGCACTACATTACAGCTACAGCTCCACTACACTACACTACAACTACAGCTACACAACTGCAACTACAACAACAACTGCACTACACCACACTACATCCAGCAGCTGTGGTAAGGTGACCACGGCAACCATTGCAACCATTCCAATAAACCTAACTCCAACCACCTGTCGGTCCATCAGTGGATTCGCTCTGCCATCCGTGATTCACAACAACCAACCTCCCCTATAGGTTTCCTATTTCCCCACCTGCCGGTGAGGGTTGTTAGATTTTATCAGAGCTGTTGTCCTCCTCCTCGTCCTCCTCCTCCTCCTCCGCCCCCTCCTCCAGTTTCTCCAGTGTGCACCGCTGGACCTCAACCTGGGACCTTCCCAGCTTAGTGTGCACCGCTGGACCTCAACCTGGGACCTGCCCAGCTCAGTGTGCACCGCTGGACCTCAACCTGGGACCTTCCCAGCTCAGTGCGCACCGCTGGACCTCAACCTGGGACCTTCCCAGGCACCGCTGGACCTCAACCTGGGACCTGCCCAGCTAAGTGTGCACCGCTGGACCTCAACCTGCAACCTTCCCACCTCAGTGTGCACTGCTGGACCTCAACCTGGGACCTGCCCAGCTCAGTGCGCACCGCTGGACCTCAACGGCCAGATAGAATGTCAGATAGAATGCCAGAAGATATGCCGGATAGAATGCCAGATCGAATGCCAGAAGATATGCCAGGTAGAATGCCAGAAGATATGCCAGAAGATATGCCAGATAGAATGCCAGAAGATATGTCAGAAGATATGCCAGGTAGAATGCCAGATAGAATGCCAGAAGGTATGCCAGATAAAGTGCCAGAATGTTTGCCAGATAGAATGCCCAGAAGATTTGCCCGATAGAAGCCAAGATAGGATTTGTCAGAAGATATGCCAGCAAGATATGCCAGATTAGAGCCAGATCGAATGCAGAAGATATGCCAGGTAGAATGCCAGAAGATTGCCAGAGATATGCCAGATGAATGCCAGAGATTATGTCAGAAAGATATGCCAGGTTAGAATGCCAGAAGAAGATATGCCAGATAGAATGCCAGATCGAATGCCAGAAGATATGCCAGGTAGAATGCCAGAAGATATGCCAGAAGATATGCCAGATAGAATGCCAGAAGATATGTCAGATAGAATGCCAGAAGATTTGCCAGTAACAAATCGATAAATGTCATGGTTGGGATCACACGAAGTAGAGTAATCTTGAAACTTCCGCCAGCGCCTTGTGGGGATGATTCATGATGACTCCCCCAATCCAATTCCCATGATTCCAGTGAGGGCACCGTGAGGGAACTTGAATTTCCCCAGAATGGATATCTTCATGTTATCCATAAACAGGTAGTTTTTGCACCAGATTTTGGAGGGTGCCCAAAGTTTCTTGCTACAGAGTTGTGAGTCCAAAAACAGAATGTTAATGTTTGTGGTCAGCAGACAAATCTACAATAACCATCCATAAACCCTAGACTTCCCCAGTCACTGGTAAATCATGCCCTTATAAATCCAAATTTGAGGTTTCCTGAAATGGGGGTAGCCCCTTTTATCACCCATGTTATTGTTTGATCTTCCATTATTGAAACCATCCTGCTAGTGGGGTACCCCTATTTATAAAAACCCTCATATAACATCATATAACTACCTGGTGGCTCATCCCACTTTTAAACTAGGTAGGTTATATTCCCAGTTTGTTCAGTGGGATAAGTAGGGTTAATCCACTTATAACTGTGGTTATAACCTACTTGCTAAGTGGGATGAACCACCAACTTACCATCCCATCTTATTACCAGCTAATCACCATTATATAACCATCAATCGCCATCAATCAACCATTCATCAACCATGAAACATAACTTAACAAGTTTAACCACTATTTTCCTGAGTTTTTTCATACACCATGATAACCAATCAACCATTCATCAACCGGTCCCAACCATGGTCCCAATCACAGCCGGAACGGTCCGCCTCGCTCGGCGGACCACGGACGATGGAACTCCGGCAGGGGAGATGGCTTGACCTTCGTCCGAAAAAAAACCAAGGATTTCACCAACGAAGCAAGTGGTGAAACACCAAAAAAACTACCATCTGGTTATGACAAACAGTTTGCCATGGAAAGATCCAACATGCTATTAAGTTCGGTAAACCATCTATTTCTATGGGCCATCTATACCATGGCTATGTTAGTCATAACCAGAGGGTAGTGGTTGAACCGACAGAAACATTGATGTTTTGAAGCGACGAAACCAGCGATGTAATCAACAACCATCAGGATATAACCAACAAAAATGAGTGGTTCAACCAATAAAACGAGTGATTTGACCGAAGAATCAAATACAACCAAGAAGAACATAGAAGAACTAGGGGTGAACCAAGAAAAATCGGGAGTTAAGCCACAAGACTAGCGATTCAACCAACAAAACATGGAAGTGATATGTCATTCATGCGATGTTTCCGTTGGTTTCGAACGATAATAAGTGTTGCATTTATGCTGGAGATTGATCAAACAACTTCGACGGGGCCATACACCAACTCATAATGATGACTATATAGATATCATCAAACAGTGTCTGGATTCCTGGGTGGATATTGACTATCTGATGCACGTTGAATGGATATTGATGTACAGAATGTTACCCAGAAATGACAATTCCCTCAAATGGGTATTGATGATCATGTTGCCCTGGTCAGTTTCCCCAGTTCTGTCAATGAGTTATGTTCTTACCCCGGTTCAACGGTTGATGAAGCCACTTGCCATGCCTGGGATCCACAACATCTTGGGGTCATGAAAAGTAGCAACTTTATTCAAGAGAGCAAGGGTTCCTATTATCTTCGAGCATCATCCAATAATTTTTTTTTGCATCTTCTACCCGCTGTCCAACGGACATGGACCTGGCAAGTCTCACGGTCTATGTCTGGCCAGGGATCTTGAGGCATCTCGGGTTTCAAGAAGGTCAAAGGACACGCCAACATCGTGTTTTCCCCTGGCAGCCAGGGACTGATGTGACTTTGTTTGGCCATGAAGTTTCTGGAGTGCAAAGTGCGTGTATATCATTGTGTATATCCAAGAGCGGCCGACAAATCAACCAGTTGGTGGTCCGTTACTTTAGGACCTTACGGGAACGCCATGGTTCAACGGTGAAGTTTTCTCCATGTCTATCCACTTGAGGTCCCAACGTCCCCCAGATCTCTGACCTCCAAAAGCCGTTCCTTTCTCAGCCCTCCAGTTGCGAAGTTGTACCTTGCCATGACAGCGCAGTCAACTTTATGATTTCACCCCTTCAAAGGACAGGGCTTTATATAGAAAAATAATGAAAAATAATGAACAATACTATAGTAACAATAACAATATCATACAATATTCATATTTTTTCCTACTGCAAAAACAAAGAATGAAGGCAGACAAATTCGCAACTTTCGAAGCTGCAGGTCCCGATGTCCTGAAGGACCCACTAAAACGGCTCGAATCTTGGGTGGCAGGCTACCAAACCCATAGATAAATATCGTATATCTGGGTAAATGAAATCATATTTCACGAACCTGAATCTTGCGGCCATAAAAGGGGATGATTCCCCGAATCCTAACCCTGATGACCCAGGGCTCGGGAGAACAGGGAGGTCGCGATGAAATTTACCCAGGTATATCCATACTGAAACAAGAAATCCTCTCACAACTTCGCGGAACCAGTGAAACAGGCATCGAAATGGTGCTACTGCTAGGACCTCTAGTCTAGGAGGCCTATGCCTTCCGCAAACCTAGATGTGATTTCCCTTCAAGAGGTACCCTCTGGTGATGCCTTCCGCGAACTGAAAAATCACCATGTTGAAGTTCGGTAAATCATGAAACATGAACATCATCAATAAATATCAATAACTGATCTATCGGATCTATTTTCATGGGCCATGGCTTCCAGTTCGCTATGTAAAAATCACCGAGAATTCAACAACTGTTAGTGTCTGTCCAGGATTCCCAGGCGTCGGCGTCTCACGAAGACTCTTTTTGGATCTACAAGTTGTCTAAATTTTGGCAGCGGTGAAAGATAAAATGTGGGTAAAATCCTGGAAAAATCGACATGACATGTTCTGATGTTTCTGCTTCTGGCGATCATTTCTCTGTTATTCAGAACCGATTGGAGTAGCCCTGACAGCAAAATTCGTGACCCAGCTGCCCAGTTCTCTGTCCCTGGCTGCCACTTCGATGAGGGCTCTTCACCTTGGTTGCCAGCAACTTTCCATTGGTTGAAGTTAAAACCTCATACCGCATTTTGAAGCTATATCAGTATGTCTCAAAGATTGCCCTCTGGTTATTTAACATAGCCATGGTATAGATGGCCCATAGAAATAGATGGTTTACCTATTAATAGCATGGTGATTTTCCATGGCTATGTTAAATAACCAGATGGTATAAAACACTTGTGGATAGTTGTGGCCTTTTGGTGGTGACTCACCTTTCCTTGTTTCCCCCGATCGATTGAAAAACCGTGTTTTTGTTCCCCTCTTTTTCGATATGCCTAGCATCTCCGCACTGCTTTTCGCATCCAGGCTGCTGGTCATTGGGTTCCGAACATAGTTGATAAATATGTTGAAAAGCTGAAACCCAAACTATTTGAAACAACAACCGGAAAACTATGAAGGCACCCCAGGCAAACCAAGAACAGAAAGAACCGCGATTCCGGACCACGACTAGAACATCTTTGCCCATACCGCAGAAGGCATTCAACTCCAGGAATCCATGTCTTGATACTCGTGTGTGTGTGTGTGTTCTCATAGATGCTTTGTCTAAATGTTTTGTTGAAATCCCCTTCAACTAACTGGTTTAGCAGTTTAGTTTAGCATATATTTTTCCTCAAAAACAATGGTCACTTTATGTGCATGGTTATCCCATATCCCCCATTTACGGGGACGCTTCTATCCAATTCTATCCCCAGAATTCATTTAAATTAATTAGACATATTATATCCCTATCCTATTTCCATTATTTTTTTTTAATCAGGTGGGTAAATCGGTATTGCTCCACCATGCTCAAACAAATCGATACAGTTATGGCCATTTACCAGTTATAACTGGTTATAAATGGGATTATACATTCTATAAATGGGGTTAGTTATAATATAAGTATTTATAGCTAATAAATGGCCATAACTGAACAAATCGATACCTTTTTTGAGACACGACATCGATCAATCGGGTCGACCTTTCGGAGCACCGCACCGTCGGCCCAGTGGCTGGCCATCTGCTTGATGGCCCTCAGGGGCTCCGAAACCATCTCCGCCTGGTGAAATTCAGTGGATGGATGGAGAAATTCCCATGGCAAAAAGTGATGTTTATCCTCTCCAATTACTGTTAAGAAATGTGGTGAATATATTTGGAAATATTTGGAAATATTTGGAAATTTGGATGGTTATTCCATGTTATTCCCCATTTCATTCAAGGTACCCACCATGGTTTTTGGTGGTTTCAAACCCTTCTGAAAAATATGAGTCAATGGGAAGGATGACATCCCATATATGAAATGGAAAATAAAACATGTTTGAAACCACCAACCAGCTCTGCTAAACTAACATAGCCATGGAAAATAGCCATGCTGAATAGCTAAATCATCTATAAATGAGGATTTTCCATAGCTATGTTTGCAAAAGGGTAACACGTGCAAAAAGTGATGTTCACTGAGTATATTCCATATTTATCCAACTGGATGTTTTACTGAACAGCAATCCAAAACCAATGGGTTTTCCCATCAAACATAACAATTGTTGATGATGTTGATGTCCTCCGTTTTTGAAACCTCCAGCTATCTACAAATGATACCAGCGATAATAACTAAGTGAAATTCTCAAGTATCGTTTGATAGTTGAGGATGGGTTCCGATCGACCAGAAAAGAATGGATCACGAGTTTTTTCAAAAAAAGACTGAGCAGCTCTTGACTGTTTAGCTGTTTTTAGTTGAGCTTTGACCCTTTTTTGAAACCCAGAAGGATTTTTTGATTCACCTGCCCAAGCGGCTCAACACGCGCGGAGGCAACCTTGCGCTGGCCTGCTTGTGCTCCAAGCGACAGCGCATACTGAGGAAATCTCCTCTTGCCGTGCTGGCGCCTCAGATCTGATATCATCTGATCATAGAATGGAGCCATGAAAGTTACCCTCTGGTAATTTAACATAGCTATTGAAAATGACAATTTATAGTGGATTTTCCCATTAAACATGGATTATACCCTGGGTGGGTTATGAAATACTGAGTTGTGCTACCTGGGTTATTGGAAACCTATCAACCAACCAGTATTTCATGAGATAGGAAAACGGTGGTATTTTTCATTGCTTATCTGGGTTAGATCAATTTTGAAGCCTGAAAATGCAGCAGCAGCATGATCGATTGGTATCCGGGCTCAGTGCCGTGGAGGGTTTTATTCCCAGCTACGCTCCTGGAGCCCAGAATGTCTACACCAGCACCTCCATGACGGATCCTAACGGTGCTGCGAAAAAAATGGTGTGCCATGGATCCCATCAATATACCCCCTTTGTGTTAGCATATATACCAGCACCATGGATCCTATGGGATATGGTTTTATCACCAGGTTTCTTCTTGTTTCCTCTAGACTTCCCTTACCCATGGACCCTATGGGCAATATCATCCAGTATAGTATCACAGTATCATCCAATCATCTGGGACCGCATAGCGGCATAGACCGCATAGCATTCAGACCACCATCCCATCGTCAGAGCAGCCAAAGTGAAGCTGCGGTTTTCGAGATCGTTCCTGCAGGTGAAGAGCACGCTTTTCAAGGTTAGGCTGAGGTAGAGGGGGTCACAGGCCTGAAAAACAAGACGTTGTTCACGTGCACAGAACAATTTGGAACTGGGGACTTTAAAGGATTTTCAATCCATGTAATCACTACACAACTACTGTGTGTAGTGTTTTGGGATTGCTTGTCGTAGATCATCCTTTGTTTGGCTTGCTTTGCACATCTTTTCACGTTTGCAGGTTCACCTGTGGAAAGTTGTTTTTCTGAAAGCATACTCCCATGATCAAGATGCATTTTATTCATGCATTGGCAGGCAAAATTTCGCTGCTGCACGTTGGTCAAATGTTTGAGTCTTTCAACTCCCCAAAGGGTAAGACACAAAAACGACCGACAAAACCATAATGCATCTGTGATCTCGCAAAGTATCGCAGTTTTCATTTTCGGATTCAAATATGTATCGCTTGTTCACAAAACTTCGAACCCCAGTGAAGGCACGCGCTGTTGTCAGTTGACCAATCCCAACGAAACATGGGCGATGGAAACATGGCATCAATAGTTCGGACAGTTTCCCTGATTTGCCATGTTTGTCAGAGGGTAACCCTAAATCAAATTGGTTAATCAATGTGAATCAACAATTTTTCGAATCAACATGACAGTAAATTGGTGGTATCCAAACCATGCTCGGACATGCCCACACATCATATTGTTGATTATATTCCCATCATGGTGGGGCATTAATCTCATTTAATTAATCATATTTAATCATATTTAATCCCCATATTTATTGATGAAGTAGCCTATCTTTGTTGGTTGTTTGGTTAAGACATGACAACTGTTACTATCATAAAAACACATGTAGTCTGCTAGTTATAATATATATATATATATACTGTAGTTTGTTGCTATAATTAAGGGGCATTACATGATTTCCATGTTTGATCGATTGCCAGAGGGCACCCCGATCAAGTCCATTGGTTAACCATTTCCCCTCGAAAAAACATTGCGTAAAGATGGGTAGTATGCAAACCATCTGGGTAAATGATCGTAGTTCACCACCCTGAAAATTCGGGATAAATTTGCGGCGATTTTGGGATACCTACCCCAAAATCGCCCAATTCCCATGATTCCAGGCTTCGGTCACGACGGCTTCGGTCACTCTCTCACCGAGCTATGCTGGTTGGTGGTTGACCTACCCCTCTGAAAAATATTAGTCAGATTGGATCATCATCCCAACTATTGGGGAAAATAAAAAATGTTCCAAACCACCAACCAGTAAAAAGCTGCTCCGACCTCGTCCAGTGTCGGTAGGCCACTCAAGGACAGCCCCAGACGGCGCGGAGAGCGATACTCCTCAAACGATCAAAAACTTACCCTCTGGTCCCAACAATGTGAGCCCAGTAGTTGACCAACAGGACCTTGGTTCACTTCGGTTTTTTACGATCTGGTTATTTAACAGTTTGCCATGGAAAATCACCATGTTGAATAGGTAAACCATCTATTTCTATGGGCCATTTCCATGGCTATGTTAAATAGCCAGAGAGTATATATGTTTTTTCATGGGGAAATATCACTAGACTTCAACGGGGTCGAGCTACACCAAGAACTGGGCCTCACCCAGCGTGACATTCCGAAAAGGGGCCATGGCTTAACCACCAGCGGATGGTCAAAGCGTTGGACGCGAACGGCGACGAAATTGTTCAGTATCGCCAGCCTAAAATAGATAGCCTCTGGTAAACGTTTACATGTAGCTATGGAAAATCACCATCTTTAAGTTCGGTAAATCAGTGAACTAGCTATGGCCATTTTCAATAGCAAACTGTTAGTCATTACCAGAGCTGGAGAACTTTTGTATCAAAAAGTCATCAATCCAGTCACAGTTCTACCAGCAAGTCCCAAAGAGTCCTTGCCGGAGCTTCTGAGCGTCAAAGGGCATTTGGCGGGCAAGGTCACATTCTTCAGCACCGTTCGACACTTCTTGTGCTCCTGGCTGTAGATGTTCCACCGATTGAAACAACAAAATCCAGCGCTTTTTCACATCATTTCCAAACTCATATAAGCTATAATGGGGGGAAGTACAGTCCTTTTTTCAATCACATGCACGTATCATATTGTTGCTTATATCTATACCAATTCCATCCAATTCCCATGAAATCCGATCATCCCAACACATTCCCATCATTTGCCACAGCTTGTCTGAACATGGGCTATCCCAAGTCCATTCACCATTGGTTAAGCATCAGTGGATGGTTGCGAAATATTGCGAAATCCTTCACCTTAGATGGTTGAAACCCTACAAATATCCATAATCTTAATGGGATAAACATGGATAAACCACCTATCAACTGGTGCAAGATTTCGCAACCATCATTCACTGGGAAATACCCATGAAATGCCCATGGGGGGTTCGGCAGCTGGCGGCCTGGTAGCTGCTGTAGCGCATCACCGGGGAACGTCGGTCCAGCAGCGGATTGTTCTCTTCCATGCGCGCCATGCGACGTCTGGACCTCGCGGCAACTGTTTTTTTTTTTTTTTTCTGGGGGTTTCCATAGTCATGGGGGTACCCCTTTATCGCTGGATGCTTTAGAGTGGAAAATCCCAATCTAAAAATGATGTTGTTTTTGGGGTACCCCCATTTCAGGAAACCTCCATATCATACTTGGGTGGTATAGCCCCCATGTCTGGTACCTATTTTCAGACAACTCCATATATGTCTAGCTACAATTCCACAGCCTGGTGCCTCATGGTTCACAACAAAATAGCTGGGAGTTATGGATGTTAATCCCCCTCAGCCATAAATTGGTTTACTTTATGTTTTAGGTGTTGATCTGTCACCATATATCACACATACCAGCAAGTTCGGATATGACACCAACAAAATGGAGATACTTGAAGCAACAGGAATCCTGAAAAGGGGCACGAACACCAGGATAAGATATAACAAATTATCAAAGGATCCAACAACATTGTGATTCAACCATAACAAATGAGGAATGCACCAATCAGGTTTCACTGATGAACAGCACCAGAAAGAGGCTACCTAATCCCTAATCAGTCTTGAGCCTGGCTAGCCATGGGTCATATATATGGGTCTCAAAATGTTGCTGTTCTCAATGGTCTATGGCCTTTTAAAAGGAAGAAACATGAAACACCCCGGAATGGTGTTTGGGGTTCCAAATTCTGAGACACAGCTTGCAGGTGAGAGGATTCACAAAAAAAAAGTTTACCATGGTGCCTGAAGCCGCCATTTATGATCAGTTATTCTTGCTGATTACATCCCCCTAAATACAAGGATGGAACCTACAATCACATCCTCTTAGAGGGACATCCTGACATCCAGACCTACATTTTGCATCATTTTGCCAAGTTCCATCTTCAAGAAAAATGTGATTCCACATTATTTGCCCCAAAAATATCCCCATGATATCTCCATTATATTCCCATCATATATATATATATATATATCCCCATTACATCCCATTCATGGTGAGTATCCCATTGAGCTTCCATGGAAAAATCACGTCACCTATTGGGCGAATCCCCAGCGGCTCTGCATGTGGGGGTGCAAGGTCAGGTCCGTCGCTTCCGGAATCGCTGGACCTGAGATTTCCCCGAAAAAAGGCGACATATTTATTAGTATAGGCTAGGTATATAGAGATGTGTACTATTATATATACATATAATCATATATATATATGTGTGGTACATACACCGTTCATAATTATAATATGATGAAATACACTATTATATACAATTATATATATATATCATATTTTATTACAGTGTTTTCTATATATATATGTTTTTTATTATTATTTTACTCTATTATATGTCATTATGCTTAACCATAACATGTCATGTCATTTGATATTGCATTATATACGTATATAAAGACACACATGTTAGAATCCTGTTATATCGTTGGGTATAGAATAGTATCTGAATCATAGGCTATCTATAACATTATTTATATTGTAGTATATCTACACACATTGTCATTGTATATAATGACCTCTTATGTGTATATATATATATATATATATATTCACACATCACATGTATCTTTGTACACATACAATCAATGCACACACACAGTATCATACTTTTATATGGTTCTTATACTTGTATGTGCATACCCTCTGGTATTTTAACGTCAGCATTTTTCAGTTCGGTAAATCATAATTGTTATCATCGAACTAAATGTGCCATGGCTTTTCATAGTTAGTCATGTTGAATTACCAGCGGGTATATCATCGGAGGATTCCTGTCCAATAGTTACCAACTGGTGCAGATGTTTGTTCCATCCAGAGAATGTGTATATGGTAATTCCCATGAATATCCCCAGTACATTTGCTGGTCAAATCCCTACGAATCATTATAAAGTCCATCATCAAGTCCATCAAAAGCCATGAACATCCCATGAAAATCGCTGGTTGGTGGTTGGTTTCAACCCATGTGAAAAATGATGGAGTGTTCGTCAGTTGGGATGATGACATTCCCATCGATTGTGGAAAGTCATTCAAAATTCCATGGTTCCAGTCACCACCAAGCAGTAGTTGATGACTACCCATTCAAAAAAAATCTTGTGATTTTCCATATAAATCACCATTTTCCCATGGTTCCCATGGTTTTCCCTATGTTTCAAGCAGCTGAAAAGTATATCTTGCCCATCTCGAAAACTCATCTGCCCGGTACTACCGAGGCGCATGGATTCGTCCGACGACGGTGCCCCGGAGCGAAAGGAAGGCCTTTCAGAAAGACCAGCTCTACGTCATTGATTATTATACCATTGGCTAGGTATCACCATTGAATATACTATTGAATATACCATTGAATATAGCCATTGAATATAGCCATAATTTATCATTGATTATATGGCATGATATGGCATATGGCATAATATAATATAGAACATGTATCACCATTGATCATTGATTATACCATTGGATATATGGTTAGTCTATAACATCTATAACCATATCTGTTTTTTTGGAATGGTGAGTCTAGAACATGTACCCTCTGGTTTTGACTAACAGTTCGCCATGGTTTTCGATGGCCCATGGAAATAGATGGTTTACCTATCAATTGCTTGGTGATCTTCCATGGCTATGTTAGTCATAACCAAATGGTATACGAACGATCACCCCATTGATCACCATTTAGAATCACTGATATATGGAACTGGTAAAGGGCTTTAAATGTAACAAATATATACAAATATAGGAACAAAGATGGTTACGAAGCAACAAAAAACATCGGATGTCATGAGATTTACATCATGTAAAATCATGGAATTAAACAACAAACATGTAGGATTTGAGTCCTTTAAACAAAACTGGTCTCTACTGCTTCGAATTTGGCGGAGATGGAAACTTCACCTTCCATCATGGGGAGGTTTGCCACCAAAAATGGCGAGGAGTATGGGCTGTGAATCATACGTGGGAACTATGAGCTGAAGGTTTGTAGTGTAGGGGATTGGAACACATATTTGGAACCATAGTCACAGATACAGATATCCTTTTAGATGGTAGATCTGATAGAGGCTAGATCAGGCACCTTTTTCAAGGGAAACAAATCTGCTCAACATTGCTCAAAACTGCTCAAAACTTGCTCAATTTTGCCCAAAAACCATTCAACTTTGCTCAAAATGAGAAAAACTGCTCAAAACTGCTCAAAACTGTTAAAACCTGCCTGCAGTTGAAGCGTGTGATGATGTCTGTGAAAGACGTGGGCACGTTGTTTTTTTTGCGTTGGCTCACAATCATCTGCTGACCGGTTGCCCCGTTGGAATCCGTTTTTCTTTCGTCAAGTTTTTGTTGGCGCCAGCGGTGGCTCGGATCAATTTTGGCGGAACAGAATCATCATATGAACTTTGGGTATTTTTGAGTTTTCAATCCTGCAGGATCTAACACTTTCGGATCTGAACCCTGAAATGATCTTAGTGACATAGAATGGATATGTTTAAGAGTTTAGGAGGCTGGTCAGCTGGTGATGAGATTACATATACCATCAAGATGAACCTTGGGCGTGCACCCTCCACATCTCGATGTTGCTCCCCATCCGGAACATGGGATCATCGTCCACAGGGGGTATCCCCAATTTGGTGCACTTGGAAAGCACCAACTATGGCATAAATGGTTCTTGGCAAATGAGCCTCTGGTTCTTGCTGGGAAATGGCCTATACAATATAAATGGAGGTTTCTTGGAAAATCATGAGACTAAATGGTGGATTTTCTTCAGCAAACCTCCACTTGATTACCAGATGGTTAATCCACCATCAAAAATCACGATCGTTTGCTGATTGTATCAAGTCATATCCCAAGAATTCCCGGAGATAGCCACTGATAGCCACCATAAAATCAGAAAAAAAAAACATTAAGTGGACATCCAAGCACCACCCCCTGGATTTTCCCCTGGTTTTTGGCTTTCCGGCACAGTCTTCATGTGTTTCAAGAGCTGCTTGGCATCATGTGGCAACTGCGCCTGGTCTGATCTAAATGTCACTGTCTTTGGAGAGTCTTCTTTTTCCTTGTTTTATCCTCTGGTAAACTAAGATAAGTATGGACAATCACCATGTTTGATGGGTAAATCAACTATAAATGGTTCTAACTGGTTATTTCAATGGGATTATACATTCCATAAATGGGATTATAAGATGTTATAAGTACTTATAACTAGTATTCCGGGTCGTAACTGTAGGTTTTTTCTCCATGTTTTACCTCTATAGTGTCTAGCCTTCAACCACTGAATCTTGGAATTTTGGCGGAGTGACACTCAAAAATCCGCGTTGGACAAAAAATGGAGATGCAGATACCAGATGGGTCACTGTCATTGCCGCCCTTCCGCGATTTCACTTCTTTTCCTGAAACTAAACCAAACATTCTTGCAGCATGCAAAGCCTTGATACCAACATATATATATATATGAGTACATATATGTATATAATATGTATATATAATATGTATATATATATATATTATACTGTATTTGTGTTGATCCGTTTTCATGGTAAAATCTCACATCTTCTTGGTTGAAATCAGGTAGTTTTATTTTTGTTTAGTGCAACCTCCTGTGATGCGATGAACTCCTGAACTTTCTGAACGGTGAAAAAGCTCCAATTGCTTGGCTTCGCTTCAGTGAACCGAAAGTTGCGGAAAAAACACCAACTCGAATTGGTCAATTCTCTGAAGCCAACATATAGCCATTCAATTCCCATCGCATGTCGCCATGCGGCTTTCTCCGATAAGGTTTGGGCAAAAAACGCGAATTTGATGGCGTCATGATCATGATATAGTAGTATAGTCACCCCCCCCAGAAAAATGTAGACAAAAACGCAAAGTAAAATCCTGTTAGACTAAGAATGTGTTAAAAAAATATAGGTTTGTGGTGTATATAGCCTATAGCAGTTCACACCAAAATCGCTGGGACTTAGGGATGTTCATCCCCTCACTCGTATATAGTAAAGTGGGTGTTGATCTGTCCCCGTACTGATATTGATGACGCCACCTAAAGTAAAATCAAAGAAATGGCAAACATGAGAAAACAGCAATAAAAGAGAACAGAGTAGTAGTAAACAGGAAATACTACTTCAAAGTGTAATAGGAATAATTAGTAATAGTAGCAAGATTAGAGCATAGATATAGTATTCATAGTTTATGTATATATATATGAAAATAAACAGTTCCCAACATTGGTTGAGGGAAAGAATGGTTAAAACCATATAGTTTCTCGTGAAATTTCCTTTCAACCAATCCATTAAACAGTTATATCATGTCTCCAATCCAGCATTTTAGCTGATCTTCCTAAGCTCACCTAAAAACGATCCTTCAATGAAAAAATCCACGAGTTTCCAATAGTTTCCAATAGTTTCGTGGGCTTTTTCCCATGATTTTCCCATGGCCTCGGGGAATTGTCCATCCAAAATTCCCCACCTCACTGAGGAGATCCAGCTGTCGCTGCCATGGTCTCCTCCCATGACTCTCCGGTGTGTTCTGCGCCAGCGACGCGAGGCGACTGGGGATGTTGGGGATGGCCCCATGGGGGTCCTGGTGAACATGTTCCCTTCAATCCATGGTGGGAAAAGCATGAACACCGATGAACACCAATCCATGTAATCCATGTAGCAGGTTCAGTGCCTACCATCTCCAAAGTGAGAAACCATAATTTCAGAGAACCAACCCAAGGTTCAAGAGAGATCTTATCTTCAAAAAACCTGAAGAATTCTGCTGCTCCACTTCTTCAAAGTTGCAGCTTCTGGTGATTTCTCAAAATACCTGGTACCCTGCAGTTATGGCCATTTATTAGTTATATAACTGGTTATTTCAATGGGCTTATACATTCTATAAATGGGGTTATAAGTACTTATAACTGGTAAAGGGCCTTAACTGTGGGGAAGAATGAATAGAACTTGTGGATTTGCTGATGTCCACCTTACTAAATCTTGGACCGAACACTTCAAACCCCCCCTGGAACAAATGCTGGTCATTGGGAATCGTCGTCCCATTTCCATGTTAAAAAAACAAGTGTTTGAAACCACCAACAAGGCCATGATTGGCCATATCCTCAATATCTATCAATATGTCACCATGTTTCCGGGTTAAATCCACCAATCACTGTGGTTTCCAGCAAAGGTGAACCTGCCACCGGACCTGCCTTGTCGATTTGGCCTTTCCGGACGCGCGTGGAGCGCATGGGGAAACCTGGGATACCTGGGAAACCTGGGAGCTGATGGGTACCTGAAGACATACGCTACGCATCGCAAGGCCAATTCTTGGTGCTTTCATGATGGATCAGGAGCTATCAGGACCATTGTCTAGACACTTCCCAAAATATTTCAACTAGATCATAATCAACCATACTCCCCAAAGAGTTCTGTGGTCAAAGACAATGTGCAACTTTGACATGAAATATTTTTTAGGTCAGCAACCCCCAAAAAAATCACCAATCCCAGTCCCAACAGTTTCCTCTTGGTGCCCCAGCGGTAGAAACTCCAAAAGTCATGCCACGCATGGAAGTTGCCTCGGCGTTGCTCCGAAAACGTCCTGCGTCGCGGCGTGGCCGGGGATGGATCAGAAAACCGGTCGCGTTTCCTCTACCACACACTTCACGTTTCACCAAACGTGGCGTTGTTCCGTATGAAGATCAATGTCCCCCATGGAGCCAGTGGGTTTCCAGTATCTCTTTGAAACACATACATGCTAATGATAATGTACTTCAAGCAACCCTTGGTCGGTCCTTCAAATGTATGTGTTTACCACGTATCTTCCCTTCTCCGTCAATCGTACTTGTCTTTGCTTGCCATGACATGCTTTGTCCAGTCCACCATGCGTATTTGCTGGCTGACTATGGGAATTTTCTGGCCAGACATGTTTCTTCTAAGTAAAACATACATCACAAAAGTTGGGCGGCCCTGGCACCAACAAATTTGATCATCCTCGGTGGGAAACTATCCCGGTTTTTGGGCACCGAAGCTTGACCCATGGTACAGCTACTGAAATATGAATGCTTGCGGTGCTTGCTGTGCTTGCTGTGCTTGCTGGTTGAAGTGTCCGCTGCTTCCACCTGTTCTCTTTGTTTCTGCTTTCAACCCAAATCTTCTGATTGTATCCCCATGTTGGTCGCCACATTTCATTGAAAAACTCGTCCTTCTAGAGTCCTTCTGGTCCTACATGTGCTGCTTGTATAACAAAACATGTTGACCCAAGTTTTGCTGGGTAGAAAAAAAATAGAAACTTTTCTCCGAGATTCAACATGTTGTAGGTTTCTGGGACAAAAACAAGTGTTGCTGACTGAAAAAGAAACTGGTGTGTTTTTTCTGCTTGAAATCGAAAATCTCTCTTGGTGACATCAGAATCATCCGCAATTCAGTGGGCATTTCAGGAACCAAACAAAACCGGAGGCACCTACCATATGCAAGGTCTAAGGGCTATGTTAAGGGATGTTAAGGGAATATATCCTGAAAATATGGCCAGAAATATGGTACAGTACCTCCATCTTACATTCCGGAAATTCTCATTGATCAATCATGCCAAATCGCACTCTCGTTGGCTACGTCATCCTATGTAATTGCCACCCGTTTTTCTTCTGCTATGAATGTCCATTTATGGGCATGAAATCCCACCACAAAAATCATCAAAACATATTCAATGAATATTCTGGGCCATCACTTATTCAATCCCATGAAATATCATCAAATCCTCTGAAATCATGAAAAGAGTCATATACGAAATCCATTCATCGCATCAAAATCCCTGGTTTTTCCCAAAAAGTTGCTGTCCTGCTGACTCGAGCAACCTCGGAGACGCCTTCGTCCTGCGCTGAGAGTTGTACCCCCTATTTGAGAAAATTGAACCCCGAAGTAATGACTAACATAGGATTAAATGGGATTTTATAGTGATTTAATGGGATATTATAGTGATTTAATGGGATTTTATAGTGATTTAATGGGATTTTATAGTGATTTAATGGGATTTTATAGTGATTTAATGGGATATTAATGGGATAAATGGGATATACCCTCTGGTTATGTCAAAATAGCTATTGAAAATGGTCATAGAAATAGTGGATTTTCCCATTAAACATGGTGATTTAAACCATAGCTATGTAAACGTTTACCAGAGGGTACCACTCTTCGATAATAGATCACCTTTGTGAGAAGTAGAACATCTGAAAGATTTGACATCTCTATTCCTTTGATATCTTTGATTCTAGTTGCTAGCAGCGGGAGAGTGGCTTTTTTGCACTCCCTTTATCAGCCAAAGGACCAACGGGGGACACGTGTGGGTTTTACAAGTTGGTGTGTAAATCCACGAAGTATATATGGGTCAAAACCATGTAGCCCTGTAGTTCACATCAAAATAGCTGGGATTTATGGATGTGAATAACCCACTAAAAATGGTATTAATAGGTATTGATCCATACCCATATATAAATATATGGATAACTAATTGGTGGTTTCAACCCCCCTGAAACATATATTAGTCAGATTGGATCATCATCCCAACTATTGGGGAAAATAAAACATGTTCCAAACCACAACCAGGGAAAATTATAGATATATCTACCATAAACCATGGTTCACCCAAGTATAAAGCAACTTATAGCTAATTAAAGGGCACGACCCTTGCAGAATTCCGACATCGACTGATCAAACTTCCAAAACAAGCGCTGCCGCACGGTGGGAAATTTCAAAAAGGCACGTTGCCAGCATCTATAGACTCATTGGGCTTCGACGACACAAAGAAGCAACAAATGTGCTGGCCATCTTCTGGTTTTTGTAGTCAGCAGTCTAAAGTTCAGACATGGAGCTAAACGAATATTCGAAAATGATTCGATCCAAATACCAAGCTACAGGGCTTCTGCTAGGGTACTGAATGAGGGCGATGGAATTGGTATGTTGGATGCCAAGGCTTTCAAGCTTTGGGTGTGGAGACCAGAAAGATGAAAAACCCGGAATAAGACGATTGTATTGAATGAATTCTGCTTCTTCAAATTGTAGTAGACACCAAACACCAATTGTTTCAAGATTTCATGTGGTCAGAAACAAACTCTGCAGTACTTCAGCCGCCCGTATTGATATGCGTCGAGAATCAAGGGCCTGATTCAGATTTGCGTCATGCTTCTGATTGAACCATCCTTTTTCTGACATCAAATTTGAAGCCATGCAATTTTGTGCCAAGACCTTATATACTAATTAGTTGGCTTACCACCCCCCCCTTAACATAGATATTTCCACCATAAATCCTACTTGGCTTGGTTCTGACCCCATTTAGCTTACTGACCACCATAGCCCGACCGGCCTGTGCTCTCGCCAGGACCTCTACACGAGAGGTGCTGTTCGCCTTGTCTTGCCTGACGAATCATGGAAGCCTGGCTTACCATAGAGAATGTTCAGTCAATGATAGGTTAATATACTGTTAATGGTTAATGATGATGGTTACTATATGGTTAATGATGGTGAATATCTACTGGTTGGTGGTTTCAGCCCCTCCGAAAAATATGAGTCAAATGGGAGTATTATTCCCAATGTATGGAACAACATAGAATGTTCCAAACCACCAACCAGTATTGGTTAATAATCTTGGTAATCATGTAATAACCTCAATCTTTGCTTGACAATGTTTGGTGCTTGTGTGGTGCGGAACGCCTCTGGCTTCCATATTTGCAGTTGAATAGCAACACTTCTTGACTAGAAAATATCCTTTCTAAAAATGATGATGATGATAGTCGATAGTCATGTCCTTCTTCTGGAGAATAAAACTTGGGCGCGTGACTGGTAGACAATAAATCACGCAATCTACCTATGTGTAGTTCAATGGGGGTTGCCCATCAATCAACCGATCACCCTACGTGTTGGGTATTGTACGGAAACACAGGAACAACATATATCAATGAGACGAGAAATGAAATTGCAACACATTAATGTATTGATTACACAACCATCTTTGGCCCAAGTTATGTTTTCTTAACGTGGCGCACCTTCCATCTTTGCCGCTCGCGTTCATCACGAGCTTCCAAAGAGGCTCGCCCTTCTCCGCGCCTTCTTGGTCTCCTTGCTCGGGGGTTCCAGGGGATTGGAAGATGACTGGTTGGTGGTTGACAACTGGGTAATGCTATATATATATACAATTACAGATATATAAATATATCATGGTTTAGATTCAGATCATGTTAAACACTTAAGATTACTTAAGATCTTTAGTGGTTGACTGGATATGTCTTAACAACTAGGGCATTGAAGATCATCGTAATACCATCATCAAGTGGTTTTGCTGCATGTTGATACCATCATGTCACGTCATCTTAATGTCATATGTTTATCAGGCCAAACAAACAATTATTGATGATTATTGATATCATATGTTTAATATCAAACATCAAACGACGAACTCTGCAGAGTGCGCACATGTCTTGTGTGTGGAAGGTCAGGCGCCATGTTCACTTTGGTTTCACCATGTTTGGGTCAAACTCCATCCGGGGGTTTCTAAAAATGGGGAATACCCAAGAGCCCTATATGGTTTATGAGGAAAAATCCAACAATGGATGATTTGGGGCTAGCTCATATGACTTAGGAAACCACCATCTAGCGGCAAATCGATTGAACAATCTCAGCCACGCACAGCCGATGGAGCCTTGAAGTTCTTCTGCCGTTGGCATCTTCGCCACTGTTTCAAAGGCCCTATGGCCACCCGTGGTTCAGACCGGCTGGAACGCTAGGGCACAAGGGCGCAAAAGACTTGACCAGTTTAGTTGGATGTGTAATTATACAGTACAATACAGTACATATATGTATATATATATGTATATATATATATGTATATATAGTTATGTATAGTAGATAGATTTAATCTTTTAGGTACATGGTAAAACCAGGACATGTTTTTGTTTTTAAACATGTTCATTCAAACACCGAGAGTGGAAACGGTTGTTTTCCACGATCTGAGATGATACATCTGTAAAATCGTAACCGCAACACATCATCATTCGCTGCATGGGCCACTGGCAGTTCATCCTTCGGGACTACCAATCTAACCACCTGAAGCCCAAGTTTTGTTCATCAGCAAACCTCGAATGTTTCTTGCTGACCATGCTCAAAGTCTAATCTCATTCATCGATATTCATCACAGAACTAGCCTCTGGTAAACTTTTACATAGCTATGGAAAATCACCATGTGTCATGGGCAAATCCACTATTTCGACTGGGCCATGGCTTCAAGTTCGCAAACTGGCTATAGCCAGGCTACCAGGCCGGGTAACATCCTGTAAACCCAACAATGTTGACCATCCAAATGGCCCATAAAAACCGAAAACTGGGGATGATTTGAAATACCCTCTGGTAAATAAACATAGACCCTGGCAGATAGGGGTTGGAAGACTAGTTTCCATTAAAAATTAGTGATTTTCAGGGTCTATGTTTATTTACCAGAGGGTATGATAAAAAAAAATCCTCCCAAGGGGGTTTTTCTATGGGTGCCGCTGACCGGCCGTGCCGTTTAGATCCCTGCCTGCTGTGATCCAAGATGTTCATCAACAAGAAGAACAAGCGATTGCGTTTGTCGATGCTTATCGCCTCCACAAGTAGAAAAAAAAATGACGGATCCAAAATATGGTGCTGCTAGAAATATGGTGTGCCATGGATTCCATCAATATAGCCCCTTTATGTTAGCATATATACCAGCACCATGGATCCATCATGGGAAATAGAACTGGTTTTTCGATCCGCTCTGATCCGCGGGGCTCCATTTCTGGATAGCTTTCGTTTCACAGGTCACCCAGAACCTGGGGGTGCCAATGGGAATCAGAACATAACATATCAAACATATCAAACATATCATACCCATAGGATCCATGTATGCTATATATGGTAACATTTACCCCCCAATGTTAGCATATATACCATACATGGATCCTATGGGTAACTATAGTAACTATAGGGGCTTTTGTCAATTAAAAACTATGGAGTTTTTAATGGTTGGCCCACCGACTGTCATGCTCAGCGGAAGTTTGACGGGAGCTGGGATGATTGTAGTCACGCTTTTGTCGCATGGTGAAAAATCTGAAAATGGGGTCTACCCCAATGCTGATTTCAGCATATCTATGGTTAACTTCAGTGGTTAATATATGGTTATTATATGGTTAATATATATATATAGTTATTATTATTTGGTTATTATATGGTGAATGCTGGTTAATAATAATTACTAGTTGGTGGTGCAATGTGCCCATCTTGAAAAATGATGGAGTTCGTCAATGGGGTTGGGATGACATCTCATATATGAAGCGGAAAATTTTGCAAGCCATGTTCCAAACCACCAACCACATATGATGTGGCTTTTACCAGCAGATCTGAAAAAGTCCCGAGCATCCAAATCCATCCATACAAATCACCAAATCACCAAATCTCTCCACCCTCACAGATTGAATCACAGCTGGAAGTTCGAAATGGCCTCTTCCGGGGCTTCACGACAATCTGCTAAGCGATCCTGTCCCGATTGTTGGTTTGGGGATTCTAAGTGGGGATGCCAAAAAAAAAGAGTTTAAAATACAAGAACAAAATACAGTATGTCTGACAGTCTGACACCTTAGGACTTCAACCTATCAAAGAAAAAACTGAAAGAATATGAAAGAATTGCCTACAATGACGAGCCAAAGCAGTACACATTATGACATAGCAGCCATGAGCACCACTCAGACACCAGTCTACTCCGATGGCAAGGCAACTGTCATGAAAAATTGAAGATTAGGGACATAATATGATAAACCATCGGATTTTTGGGTCGGGTACTGTCGGGATTTTTGTACCCAATTTTTCCCCTGGCACCTGCAGAAGTTCTGAGAACACAGCTCCCAAAATGCCACGGAAGCCTTTCTCCCATGCGGAAGTGAACCTTGGACATGGCAACATCAATAGGAGGAACGCCTTTCTCCCACCAGAAGAATTGCCAGATTTCAGGGCTCCAGATGGTCTGCCCCCCAAACATAAAACATTGAGGATGCGAAGATGTTTGCCCCATAACATGTATATCATGTCCAGGTGACTTTTCGATGGGGGTTGTCCAGCGGCTCGGCCGAAAGTGGGGCTCAAAACCTTAAGTACCCCTCATGATGAAAATAATTGGTACCATCTGGTTATGACTAACATAGCCATGGAAAATCACCATGTTTAATAGATAAACCATCTATTTCTATGGGCCATCTATACCATGGCTATGTTAAATAACCAGAGGGTAAATGGAATTACATGGATGTTCATCCCCCCTAAAGATGGTATATTTGTACGTATTGATCCATCCCCAAAAACAAGACTAAACAATGTGGGATTCACCCCATGCCATGTACAAAACATCTCCCAGTCATCACCAGTTTTATGGGATTCCAACCGTCCTCAACTGGTGGGTTGTTGAGACCTCGTCCACTAAGCCCGGTCAAGTTCAATCATTCCCCTCATTCATATCCACTTACAATCATCAATAAGACGAAGAATAGAGAACATCGTGGGAATGATTATTATTATAACATGGAATAAACCACTACATGATCAGTCAATTATCAATTATCAAAAATAATCATCTATATCAGTTGATAACTGATTGATTATATAATAAATCATTCTCAATCTCACTGGATTGGTTTAAGGGAAAATTTTAACCGGAAACCCATGGGTTTTTACCATCAAATCGGTTGGGCTTTCCGGTTAAAATTGTTCCATCATCCAACCACCAGACCGACCACCGATCCAGTGACTTCAAGGGAATCTCCACAGACTCGAAGTGGTGACCTTGGAAGAGAGGAAATTACCTGATGGATTGATTCTGTTCACAGAATTCATGCAGGAAATAACACGTATGTATATTATATATATATATATATGATATATGTAATATGTGTATGTTATATTGTGTATATATATATATTATGCTCCCGTTACCCCCCTAAGATCGGTGTTCCAGACGTTGTTTGAAGTTTTTTCCAGGAACTAGGATGTGCCTTGAAGACAAGATATTCCCTAAATAGGCAAGAAAACTAAATTGTATGGAAATATGCAATACATGTTTCAATGAAGCTCAGCCTTCCTCTCAGTTCTCTTGTATGATGTTTTTTTTTAAAAAAATATTCTACTTCTTCAAAATAATTGCCTTGAAGACAAGGTATTCCCTTAAGGAAGAAGCAATGTCCTTGCAGAAAAATACAATATTTGGAAAGATGCAATACCTCCTTTAATGCAATTCAGCCTCACTTTCATTTGTTCTGTATGACATTTGTTTTAAGGAAAGACGTCACTTCTTCACGTTTATGTCGCATGTGTTGTTCACATGTTTCATTCATATGGAAGGGCATTGCACACATACAACCATAATCTGTCTCTTTCAACAAGTACTACATACACCCAAGGGTTCTACTTCATAGTAATGTTTATGTGTATTATTGCATGTTCAGTTTATATTCCATGCAATATACCTTGCATATACATGTATATATATATATATATATCGGCATTTGTTGTGCCTTTAATCTACCTTTAGGATACCTTCAACATGCCTTTGATATACCTGCATAATGTATATATATATGCCATTTAATCTACGTACCATGAACATACCTTTGGCTGTTCTTCAATACACCTTCAATATACCGCTCTACTGAACATATAAACATTTGTCATTAGTGATATACATTTAGTATACCTTTGAAAAAATCAAATACACGTTTATATAGACATGCAATTTAATATGCCTTTAGTATACGGTTTCAAAAAACATTTGTATGCCTTGACCATACCTTTATTTTTCCTTGAATACATCTGTAATATACCTTTAGCATGTTGCACACATACAACCATGACCTGTTTCTTTCAAAAAATACTACACACACCGAAGAACTACTTCATAACAATGTTTCTTTGTATTAGTGCATGCTTTTCAACAAAATGGTTCACCCCGTGTGAAGGCATCTTTGCCCACACTTGCACCAACATTTTAACGCATATCACAATCGTGGAAGATGGATACTTAATGCATACCATTCTAAATAATGCTGTCCTCCTTCCATAGATTCTTTTACCTCTTTAAAACAAATTTTGCACAACTGTAAGTCTCTTTGAACATAGTTTGATATTCATTTTCAAGAAATGCTGCGCTCCTTTATAACTTTGCGCAGCTGCAAACCTCTTTCAAAATAACCCAATATTTCGAAGAAGTGCACTCCTTTATGTAAGGGGGCTGCACAAAATGATGCCATTTTATGCAAGGAATGTCATGTAGTTTGAGATAGGAGAGGTTTTGAGGTGGACATGCAGCGGAAATTTTGTGACATGGGCAGTAACTCTAAAGAAACTCCTGAATAATCAATTAATCTGCATATTCTATGATATTCTATGTCAAAAAACTGTACAAAGTTTCTGGGGTTCAAGATAAAAAAAAACCTGAGAAAACAACTTTTAAAATCCCAAACCTGGATTCAAAATTCAATATTCTGAAGTAAATTTGTTCATTCCCAAGCCGTAAGTCTTGATGAGGGAAGTATGTATTCAAAATTGTTTCTCAGAATCTTGAATCGTGAATCCAAAAACCTCTGCAAAAAATGCAAAGTTTTCTGGATCCAAGATTTCAATTTCAAGATTTATCTTCATTGAATCAAATTAACCTCCACTGATCTTCGCAGAATATAACATCAATATGTATATATATATTATATCATTATGGCACCCCCAATACTAACTATCAAATCATACATTCAAACCACTGATCTTGTGGTGGTGGGGCACCATATATATATATGTATATATATATATGCGAAGCGGCCCTTCTAGTGCCTACAATATATGTAAACATCAGGGAACTCTCCAGTGGCTTCAAAGTAGGCCCGGGAGGGGCCGTTTACCATATATATATATATATATAAATATACATATAATATTACTATCATATATATATATATTTATAATATAATTATATATAATATTATATATATAATGTTATATATATATATACATTATTATATATATAAATAATATATTATGTATATATATATATGATGGTATAAGGATCTTATAGGATTTAAAATATGACATCATGTAGATAATTCAGGATTTTTTTGGTACTTATCTATGTCCCATCAAATACACACCATGTATGTGCATCTTCAAACATATATAAGGCAAATGTATATCCCACACTCGGCATCATCATATTGTATCATACTGATCACAGTGCAACTTACTGTAACCAAATTCTGGGACACAAATGACACTTGACCCCATCATTGCCTAGTGTACCAATGATATTTTTTAAGGTATGATTTTACTATTGGATTGTGACCCACACACTCATCTTCATCAAACCATGTAATAACTTAAGGAGGGATTTAAGGGAAAACATGTGGATGGAAACGCGTGATGTTGATATTTTTTCCAACAACAACTAGGTACCCCAAATCATTGGTTTCCTCGTCAACAATGATCAATCACTTGGAACCACCCATTTCTGGTGAAAGTGGGGATGGTTGAACCGGTTTAACCATTCGGTTTACATAGGCTTACCACAACACAAAAATGTATGTGCTGTGTAGAAGTAGCGTGTTCATGATGGTCGAGCTTTTGAGCACAATGATCCTTCACACGTGACTTGTCTCAAAATCGAGGATTAATTCCCAAAATAACTCTTTTTAATAGGGACAACGATGATTGTCCGATTCAAGTGTAGCCTGTTTTCAGACCCATATGATACTCATATATAATCATCACTTAAATGTGAAGTTCTCCAGGTTTGCCCTTTGAGATTGCGAATGAAGATGTAGCAACATACATGGCCCAAGAAGGTAATGGAAAAAACCCATGTTTGGTTTCGCCGTGCCCCATACTTAGCGATCTTGGCTGATTTGCCCAGGTTAACTTATAATTATGGTTTTGTAATAAATAAATATAATCATATATGGATTTCCTGGGGTTTAAAAACCAACAAAGGCAACTGGGGGGCACCAAAATTGGGTGATATCCCACTAAATCCCCCTACATATCGGCTATGGTTAGATCACATCCCTATCCTATCACCTAATATCAAATATAGTTCAATAACATGTGTTATCACTATTGTCCATTGGTGTTAGTCCATTGTTATGATTACATTGTATATATATATACGTATATAAATTACATTTAATTATGTGTTTTAATTGATATATATATGTATATCCTTCATCATACAACCAAATATCCATAACATATACGATATAGGTATATTAAAGTATATAACATCTTCTGAAGGAGCGACGAATCCTGGACAAGGCTCTCTCCTTTAGGCCCCGCGAGCGGCCACGCCGCAAACGTCGGTTCCCCTGTCCACCTACCGAAAGTTGGTCACTGCGGTCGTGTTTTTGATGTTTTTTCTCGGATGAAAATCAGAAACAATGCCATTGTTCTTCAATTCATGTATGAATGGTTTAAGTTAGAGTTAGGCTAAATAATCAGCTACAACATGTTGATATAGAGAATGTATTGTGAAGCAATGCCACATGAAAGCAAATGGCAACATGACAATTGTTAGTTGTAAGAAGTCATGACAAGCTGGCATAGTTGCGATAACCATGGTTATTAGTAAGTTACAAAATGCTGATATATATATGATTTGAGTTAATCTGATGAAAACAATGTAGTGATTACCTCTGATTTTGCATGTGAAGAAAACATCAAATATTATAAGACAAATCATTCCTTCTGGACTATTAGACAGTCATAGTAAATAGCCCCTTCAAGTTATTTTACGTAAATTGAGTCATAGTTTTTGGAAAAAAAAGCACTTAATGACACATCGCCCTATTGCGTTTGTCATTAATTATCATCTATTTCCCCAAACAGTGTGTCCACACTCAGGGGTTCTTTCTGTAAGTGAAAAGGCCGGTGGTTGATCAGGGTGCTCAATCTGGAGTCTGTTTTTTTCCCTGTATATTCTCGCATAAAATTGCTCGTGCGACATGTCCAAGTGCATTTGGGCCGCGCAGGCTCGCATAAAGTCTGGGTCGCGGTCTTGTCAAAGTCTTGGGCGGCGGCATTTTTGTTAAGAATCCTCGCATAAGTAATGGCTCGTCTGATACGTTATGTCCATGTCCATTTCGACGGCGCAGGCTTGCACAATGTGGGTCCCGGTCCTGGGATCCATCTGCTCCACAGCATTTTCCCTGTATTTTTTTGCGTGAAATAGCTCCTCTAAGATGTCCTCTTGTGAAGATCTTGCTGAAATCAACTAAGAGGTCCTTGCGTGATCTTGTACAATTCCTTGTGAAAAGATCTTGTGGAGATCCTGGTGAAGTTTTTTGTAGGCGGATCTTTGCATGATCTTGTACAGGTCCTTACAGATATGAGAAGATCTTGTGAAGATCGTGCTGAAATCATCTAAGAGGTCCTTGCATGATCTTGTCCAGAATTTGAGAAGATCCTGTGGAGATCCTGTTCAAAACCTCCTTCAAAGGTCCTTGCATTAAGATCTTGAAGATGCTATGCATTAGCCAGGCTTGTATGCAAGTTCGTCTGGGATGCTTATAGGAAGTTCTTGTATGAAGGTCTTGTAATATCCTCGATGTAGAAGGTCATTCTTTGACGCTCTTGTGAAATCATCTTTGATGTCCTGGTCTGAGGTTCTGGTATGAGGTCCTACACATAGAGTTGCTTGTATTTAAAGATATTGAAAGCATTGACTTCCTACCCCCCACACTGTTTGGGGTCTCTTGCCGGAATAATTTTGAAGGGAATTGTCGCATTGAATGGTGATGTGTGTGATTCATAATGTGTTTTCATGAGTCCAAATTCAGCAATAATTCATCGTAATCAAGGCAAATTCACCAAACGTTGACTCAAACAAAAAATGAGTGGTCATGGGAAAGCATTGGTATTTGTTTCGGTTCTGTGTGCTGTTTCGAATTTCTGCGAGTAGCCTCCCAAATGCATATTATGTTCCATGATACTGTGGATGGGAAGCAATGCTGCACCAGTTGGAAACTATATAGTAACAATGAAACACTGTAAATAATGGGATTCGAAAGGGATAAACCTTCCATCTGCCAACTGTACAGGATTTCTTCCATCCACAATATTTCCACATGTGTCCCCAACTGTACTTTTTTTTTGCCTCAAACGTATTCTGGGACTGCCAGTATTGGCCTGGAATCGATCACTAGTAAAAAATTACAACCAGTGGCTATGGATAGGTTCAAGTGGCTATTGATCTTGTCTAGTGTTGTCTGGAAGTGATTGTAAAGATATAATTTTATGGAAAAAACTAGGCTGTTGCATCAAAACCTCATGGATCACCTCTCTTGTGAAGGTATCAAACTGCAAAGAATCCTCGAGCATGGACCTTTCAACCCGCCATGTCGGGCTCAAAGGAGCTTTCGTTTGGCATAAGCTGGTTGGCAAAACAGGAACGGCACACGGCCAGTTAAAGAAATTAAGATATGGCCAACTGGGTCAACACTCTGATGCAGATTGATGCAGTTCACCCCAGCAGAAGGAGACTCCTTCCGAATCCTTCCCTCACAATTTTTTGTGGCATTATACAAGGTGGTGCCCCGCAGGTAATTAATTATATTAGTATCCCCCGTTCTGGGGAATTTTACGAATTTAGCTATCCGGCGTTGGCACCACTTTGTTGGTTTGCTGGATCCCAAATCGTCCTGAACTCGTGGAACATATCCCCATGTCAAGTGGAAAGTGAAATCCATCCTACCTAAGAACATTGTTTTAAATGACTTGTCCTACCTTTTTTGATCGCTGTTCATGTGTTTCGGACACTTTCAAGATATAGCAACTATAGCAACCCCAAAAAGGAAGACAGAAAACATTGAACGCCTGCAGTTATGGCCATTTATGAGTTATAACATGTTATAACATGTTTTACCATCTGGTTATGACTAACAGTTTGCCATGGAAAGATCCACCATTTTTAAGTTCGGTAAACCATCTATTTCTATGGGCCATCTATACCATGACCTTCCTATGTCGGGCAGTGGAGATCCTGGAGTTTTCCACTCTTCGGGGACACCGGGGACACGTCGGCGCCGACACCTGTATTGATCACCTTCTCGAAGCCCAGCTTCCATGCTCGGCGAGTGGCCTCGGAGATTCTCAGGAGTGGCTGAAACTTGCTAAAATTGTCCCATGACGGATCCATGGTGCTGGTATATTTATCAACAAAACTGGGTCATAAAAATGGGGCAAATGTTGGGATTCATATTCCAGCACCATGGATCCGTCATGGGTGTGATTCTTATTCACAATGGATTTTTACGCTGGAAATGATGTCTAGAACATGTTGGACATGATAAAAATTGATGATTACACTGAAATCATGAACATGGCTCTAAAAACAACGTTTCCCTATGTTCCCTTCGTGATTGTAATCAAGTATAATGCTTACTGTGATTTTGTGTTTACTATATGTAAACCCAAGTGGCCCAAGTAGGCTCTGCCAGGTGTTGTTATATGTTTATCATGTCTTCCAGGAGCAAGAGCTTAGAGAGTCATATGCTTAAATTCTTCATCTATTTGCCAATTTTAATAGTACTAATTCGCCAAGTTGAACAGTTCAGCCACTCAACTTCCATGCCCCCGGCCCATGCCGCCCATGCCCTGCGGACAGCTGAAAAGTTCGGCCATTTTTGGGTCGTTATCCCAGTCCTAACCTCGCTGAATTGGTACACAAAGGCAGCCATCTTTGCCATGAGGCTCCGCGAGAATTTCGGCGGGGAACAGGAGCTTCACCTTCGGTTGTGATGCTGGGAATCTGATGGAATCTGGAAGATGTGAGAAAGTGCAGTGGAAATGTGAGTGGAAACGTATGGAAATGTCACAATGTAACCATACAGGGTTATATCATCTTATACCCCAAATTATGATAAAATTGACAAATTGTGGGTGTTCAAATTCTGATGGTTATCCTGAAATATCCTAAAAGTAACCTCAACTGAAGAGTTTTCGAACAGTTGTGACGGGATGGCAGCCATGGGATGTAGCTGACAACCCCACAAATGTCACATTTGGCTACCCTGAATCTTCGGTTGAATATTTCGAGTTGCTTCAGTTGAAAACCAAAAAGTGTCATTTAACTGGAATCCCAGTCCGTAATCCCAGTCCGAAATATCTAGAAATGACATCCCAATGTGTCATTTCCATGTTTTTCCTTTAAACTAATCACCATGCCTTGCGGAAAACCAACCCGTTGCCCCCGTTGCCATCGATGGTGGCCTTGATTCATTGGTCCTTATGGATCGATCTCGTCGATGCCATGGCGACTACAGGCGATCGTTTTAGGCCAATGGTAGGTGTATATAAAACTGTTTGGTGGTTAATATGTTAATAATAATGGTTAATGATGATGTTTTTTTTAATGGTTAATGATGATGTTTTTTTTTTAAATATATGGTTAATGATGGTTTTTATATGGTTAATGATGAGGGTTTTTTATATGGTTAATGATGGTTTTTATATGGTTAATGATGTTTTTTTAAATGGTTAATGATGATGTTTTTTTTTTTATATATGGTTAATGATGATGTTTTTTTTTATATGGTTAATGATGGTTTTTATATGGTTAATGATGATGGTTTTTTATATGGTTAATGATGGTTTTTATATGGTTAATGATGTTTTTTTTTTTTAATATGGTTAATGATGATGTTTTTTTATATGGTTAATGATGTTTTTTTTATATATATATATATATGGTTAATGATGGTTTTTAAATGGTTAATGATGGTTTTTATATGGTTAATGGTTGTTTTTTATATGGTTAATGATGGTTTTTATATGGTTAATGATGATGTTTTTTTTTTTAATGGTTAATGATGGTTTTTATATGGTTAATGATTGTTTTTTTATATGGTTAATGATGGTTTTTATATGGTTAATGATGATGTTTTTTATATGGTTAATGATGGTTTTTATATGGTTAATGATTGTTTTTATATGGTTAATGATGGTTTTTTATATGGTTAATGATGGTTGTTTATTTGGTTAGTGATGGTTTTTTATTTGGTTAATGATGGTTTTTTTTATATGGTTAATGATGATGTTTTTTTTTAATGGTTAATGATGGTTTTTATATGGTTAATGATTGTTTTTTATATGGTTAATGATGGTTTTTATATGGTTAATGATGATGTTTTTTTATATGGTTAATGATGGTTTTTATATGGTTAATGATGGTTTTTATATGGTTAATGATGGTTTTTTATATGGTTAATGATGGTTTTTATATGGTTAATGATGTTTTTTATATGGCTAATGATGGTTTTTATATGGTTAATGATGGTTTTTATATGGTTAATGATGGTTTTTATATGGTTAATGATGTTTTTTTTTAATATATATATGGTTAATGATGATGTTTTTTTTTTTTATATGGTTAATGATGGTTTTTATATGGTTAATGATGTTTTTTTTTTTTTATATGGTTAATGATGATGTTTTTTTAAAATGGTTAATGATGGTTTTTATATGGTTAATGATGTTTTTTTTTTAATATATATGGTTAATGATGATGGTTTTCTTATATGGTTAATGATGGTTTTTTAAATGGTTAATGATGATGTTTTTTTTTTATATGGTTAATGATGATGGTTTTTTATATGTTTAATGATGGTTTTTATATGGTTAATGATGATGGTTTTTTATATGGTTAATGATGGTTTTTATATGGTTAATGATGTTTTTTTTTTATATGGTTAATGATGGTTTTTTATTTGGTTAATGATGGTTTTTATATGGTTAATGATGGTTTTTTTATGGTTAATGATGTTTTTTTTTAATATATATATGGTTAATGATGATGTTTTTTTTTTTTATATGGTTAATGATGGTTTTTATATGGTTAATGATGTTTTTTTTTTTTTATATGGTTAATGATGATGTTTTTTTAAAATGGTTAATGATGGTTTTTATATGGTTAATGATGTTTTTTTTTTAATATATATGGTTAATGATGATGGTTTTCTTATATGGTTAATGATGGTTTTTTAAATGGTTAATGATGATGTTTTTTTTTTATATGGTTAATGATGATGGTTTTTTATATGTTTAATGATGGTTTTTATATGGTTAATGATGATGGTTTTTTATATGGTTAATGATGGTTTTTATATGGTTAATGATGTTTTTTTTTTATATGGTTAATGATGGTTTTTTATTTGGTTAATGATGGTTTTTATATGGTTAATGATGGTTTTTTATAACATTTTCTGGTTGCTGGTTGACCTACCCCTCTGAAAAATGATGGACGAATCGTCAGTTGGGATGATGACATTCCCAACTGAATGGTAATATAATCCAAATGTTCCAAACCACCAACCAGAAAACATCTGCTACCTGAGATACTACTGTAGCCTGCACACTAATATAATTACATATCACATATTGATATATACATATCATATTCTATCATTTAGTTGCTTGGTTTTGGCCAGCTTCCTTCTCCATTTCAGTTGGCCAAACATATCCCAATTCTTATTGTTTTGCTGTTTAAATCTCCAGCATGTGTTGAATCGGTGAATTTATTTGTTAAATCGGTGAATTTCGTACCATTCTTGCTGCATTTACTCCTAGACATGGCTGAATTCAACATCTGCTCCTCTCATCTTCTCCAAACTCTATACAAACCCTTTGATCCAAAAACAACTTGCAAGAATCAGGCGCAAAACTGCCGGGCCGACACCTTTGGGATTACCTTCAAACTGAGGGAAGCAAAATCAAGGTGGAAGGAATGCAACACATGAGGTTGAAGCCAACACATGGTTGCTTCGGTCAGAGAAACTCACCTCTCAATGTTGCAACGCAGAGGAAACTCCATCCTTTTGATCCAACGGACTCCAGATTTGCAACCGAGAAAACATTGCATAGGTATATATACATCATGTGTATAAATACTATGATATATCACTTAGGAAAGCTGTATGAAGATGTATCTATATGGTATACATTTGATTACATTTGTACGTGTTTCCTAGAACAAACGTACCCAAAATGATGCAAACTTCGACTATGTTGGCATAGTTTGGCCTTGTGAAAAATCCTGGGCCCAACTGGCACTTTTTGATCCAAGATGGGCGTCTAAGGGGGCTAAGGGTGGCTTGAATTGATGGAGATAACAATTCGGACACCATGATTTACCGATCAACAATGATTAACAACGACGAACATTGAAAAAACTATGATTACTTAAGTGTTACAAGAATGGGAATGTTCACAATTGAGAACATGTGGAACTTATTCTGGTATCTCTGAAGCCCTGCGATCATGATTCTTTGGCCTTTATTCCCAAGCTTCTTCTTGACGATCGATGGAGAACGTCATTGTTTGATATTGTTTGTGGGGCCACCGGAAGCCATATGCAGTTCCCCCCAAGCTGCCCCTACATGAAGTACTTCGCCAGCCTCTCAGATGGGAAAATCTATGGCCATATCATCATATATCATCCCTTTTCTGCATGCGATTCCCAGATGTGGCCTGCTACTCCCAGCTATCTTTCGGAGCCATGTCTTTTTGTTGGTTCCGTGTTTTCCCCACTGGGAGGCCTTCCAAAGCATGGTGGAAGCTTGGGTGCTCCTACCATGCACTGTAGATATCTGTAGCAGTAGCAACCCAGCTGGTCGCAGGTGGTGTGGATGGAAATGCTTGTGCCATCCACACACCAGCAAGGCTCTGCAGCAGTGGAGATGCAGCTGCTATCTTTGGCTGTGAAAGTAGTAGCACCATGTAGCACCCAAGTCCCATGGTTTTTTGCATGATATCTGATGATCACGTTCCCATGAAAAATCATGAAAATGACATAAAATGACTGACACGATGGGAAGGGTGCACCCTCCTCATATTTTTTGCATCAAGCCGAAGCCAAACTTTTTAGGGACACAATCCACAGTGCGAAGCTACATTGCCATGTCTCCACTGCACAGTCGCATTTCTGACTGAAACTTCTGCCGACATTGACTGTCAAACCATCAACTCGACAAAGCACAAGCCAGCTATACAGCGACACAGCGACGAATTTCTGGAAACTGCCCAGAATCTCTGTCTCTGACAGATTAAATGCGTTGGCCACCTATTTAGCAGACGAGCTGGTGCGAGACCCACTCACATGCTTGTATCAACAGGGCATCCAAAGAAGCGAAATCAGGATGCTGCTTAGTTCAGCTTTGACCCACCCAGCAGCAACGACAAAGTTGCCCACAATTGAAGTGGAGAAACTCCCAAAACAAACAAAATGCCAAGAAGACATAGACAATGGGTTCATTTACCACATCAATCAGCTCAAACGAAACCAACGGAGCCTGCTTAGACTGGAACAATCAAATGGTCGCAAACAACACGTTGTTGAAGATTGACATAATTTAAAGTACCCATTAAAACAATGAAGTACCCCAGCTAGACTCTCTAAAGATGAGGTGCATAAATTGTGTTTTTCCAGCAGGTGAAAGCCAAAATTGAAGGGCGAAGATTAATACGAGTGCTTTGTTTTCCTCAGGTGTTGGGTGGGTTACAATAGAAATTGTTTCAAACACAATGCAAGTTTCAGGGGACTCAGATGCGGAAGTGCTTCACATCGGGGACCACAAAAAAAAACAACATAAACAGCATAGTTCTCGCTATGTTTTGTAAGGAATGCCATAGTTTGAAGGTCCCTAACTTTGAGTTTAGAATTTATACCCCTAAGGCCCTAAGGATTGGTGCATAACAATCTCTGAGATCTCAGCAGCCTGCAAAGTCACAGAGGCGGCCAGCAAAGTTCGGCAGCCCAAAAAGTTTAGGGCCTCAATGATCTTCGCCCTGAAAATTGTGACTGTTTCTGAGCTTTGCCACCACGCATCTTGTAACGTGGGAAACAAAACAATCAATCCTCCTGTCCCGTTTGGGATCTCCTCTCTATGGCCAAATCATGCCAATCCCAGCGAAGCCCACAAAGAACTGACTTAGCCAACTCAAACAAAGCATCATTTTGCGCAAACACTTGTGGCTCTAGAGCCCTAGAGCTTTGGGGCATATCAACTAAATCATCTTTCAAATGACGACTTTTTGCAACTGAAACTTCGGCAACTTCGGCCATCATGGAATCAGGATGTCCTTTTCAGTAAAGACAGGAATAGCAGCTGGGTCGTACGCAAAGCCTTGGAGCTGAAGGGCGGTTGTTTCGGGAGCTTTTTTCTCCCCTGGATTCCGTGGTGAAGTCTGGGAGTGGAACTCCATTTCTTCGCGGTCAAAAAGAGCTCTCTGAAGGCCCCCATAGGATCCATGTATGGTATATATATATATGCTAACATTGGGGGTATATTGATGGGATCCATGTTACCATATATAGCAGCACCATGGATCCTATGGGGCTGATGATGCCAAGTTTGGCGCGGATCATAGTACCTGTTTGAGAATCAACGGTCTCTTTGAAAAACCATCCAAATAGTTTGGGGAGCTCAGTTTGAGCGACACGGAACCTATATGCTTAAAAACCCACGAGCCAGGCATGGACTCTGATGCATCAATCCCAAATCCCAAATCCCATTTCGATTCCACATGATTCCACAAACATCATATAGTTTTGTCCTCAACACCAGATACATCAAAATATGATGGCCATTTACCCCCTGGTAATTCCACATAGCTGTGGAAAACTACAATGTTTAAGTTCAGTAAATCATGGTGAATCATCGAACTAAATGGGCCATGGCTTCCATAGCGTCAACTTATGTTCTTTTTTTTGGGCTCTGACTGGCCATGCACGCCATGTTTCAGGCAAAGCCTTCGATGGGGACGCTGGCCCCAATCCGTTCCACCCAAATCTCGCAACGACCAGAACCTCAGAGGCCATCGACTTGGAAGTCAAGTCACAGTTATGGCCCTGGTTTAACAGTTATAAATGGGATTATAACTCCTGTAAGTATAAGGTTATATATCATTATAATCCCATTTATAACTGTTAAGGGCTATAACTGCAAGTTTTAAATCTCAAGTGTGGCTACGTCAAAATCGGCGGCTGGCGACTGCTCAACTCTTCGTCTGCGTTCGAAAAACATGGGAACGCAATGAACTGGACAAATCCCGGAATTCGGGAACGCCAACAAAAACCATGTCCAGGTACAAACTGGATAGCCATGATTCCCATGATCCATTACATGCACCCAGTTCCATTACCCCATCACCCCATCTGGTGATTTACAGCAACACTTCGCTATGGTGGCCCAAGGGCCCGGTTCGATGATGAATGGAAGGAACTGAAAAACATGGTGGCCACCAGTTCGAAGCGTGACAATTACAAGAAGGTACCCAAATTATCATTCAACCACCATGACATTGGAATATACTTCACATATAATCTTAGTTATAGTGTTAACATATCATTGGTATATATTAAACTAACATTGGATATACTTGACCACCATCACATGGGGGATAATGTTAGTTACCCATTCCATGGCCACTGAGCGGATCGTCCGAGATGCTGAATTCGATGCCATAGCACAGCGGCGCCGCCGTGCACATGGCTTGACAGGCCTGGTGCTTCCATGTCTTGGGGGAGATCATCTGGTTGGTGGTTGACCTACCCCTCTGAAAAATGATGGAGGAATCGTCAGTTGGGATGATTATTCCATTCCCAACTGTTTCTGGAAAGTCATTCAAAATTCCATGGTTCCAGTCACCACCAACCAGTCATTCTTCGATATGCTGGGCGGATATGGTGGGATTGGGTTCAACTTGGGGACACACTTCGATTCCAGGCGAAGTTTGGAGACTAATCACAACGCCTTGGGCAGTCATTCTGTTACCCAGTAAGCAGTAGCACATACCCATAGGATCCATGTATGGTATATATGCTAAGATTGGGGGTATATTGATGGGATCCATGTTACCATATATAGCAGCACCATGGATCCTACGGGATAGACAATGATTACCCACAACTCCTTGGAAATTACCAATTTCAGTTCCAACGCAACCTCTGGCACCTCTGGCTTCGGAAACCTGTCTAGATGATCCAATTTGGATCACAGTCTGGATCCAACTGGATGGCAAGCATTTTTTCGTCAGAAAGTCCAGGCCTGTAGAGTTTCGGCATCCATGATCCTGTAGTAACTCGGCTGGTTGTCATTGGAAGTCGACCCTCGGCAGGCTCGACCGACTCCACCATCTACCTCAGTGACAGAAAGCACGGGTTTCATGTGAAACAATGTCATTTTTACCACCCATTTTCCTGGGAATGGTTACCATACTTGGGGATGGGTTATTATTGTTTTACCCACATTAGTATTTTTTTTTTGAATTTCAGATGTAGAACATTGTAGAACCACACTATCATGTGCTTGGGAAACTCTTAGTAGCTCCCCAATGCTCCCCATTTAGTCGGGAATTCCCATAGCTCCTCAACTCATGAATTGCTGCTCAGCAGCAGGCACCAAATGTTTGGCCGCCCAACCAAAGCGCATACACGTGAAACCAGAGACATTTAGCTCAACACCCAGAGAGATTCCTTCCTGAGCTGTGGTGAGACATGGTGAGACTGAGGTCCGGAAGCAAGGAAAAAAAGCTTCTGCAAAAGGCTGTACCACATTTTATCACATTTTAATGGCTACCAAACATCAGTGACAAATCCACCAACAAGCAGGTTCAACCTGGAGGTGTTGAAATCCTCAGCATGCATCCCTTTGGCCCTTTGGAGGCCCGGCCCATGGCCGATCAACTTGGAGGTTTGTTCACGGGCTTAACATCATATGGGGCCTGAAAATGTTGGCACCTACTCCAGGATCCCATCAATTCTCATCATTTTCTCGATTCTTATTGCCATAAATTAGGGTAGTTCGAAAATGGAGTATACCCAAAGTGACTGCGAAACACATAGGAAAATCAAAAGACTTTCTTGGACTTGGGGGTACGTTCAGACAGACTCACATAACTATAGCTCATACTAGTACCCTCCGGTCATCAAACCTGGTTTGTGATTTCCCCATATTTTATAGAGGATTTCCTAGCCAGCCATGTTTGATAACATCGCCCAAGAACAGAGCGGTTGATATCGGTTGCGGATGGACTCAAACTGGTCCCCATTTTAGCCCCGCAAAGAATCAATGTGTCAGGCGTTTGATGCTTTTTAGCCAGATCTCGGCTGATGTTTGGACGTGACACAATATACACAATACTTATGGAAACTCCCAAATTTCACAACGACCTCCTGCAATCCGACCGAGCAAGTTGCAGGGCGAGTCCAAATTTCACAACGACCGTGGCTGTGTTCAATTCCTGCGCTGGAAATCACTGGCGGAACTGCGGATGTGCTGCGGCAGCATGACCAGTATGAACCGAGCACGATTTCTCCGAAGCAAATGGGCAGTTCGATGGGAACATCATCGAACGAAATGGTGGATAACTGTTATGGTGCCATGTTTCAGAAAACCGGAGGATAGTTGAAATATCACATCATTGACATGTTCATATCCTGTAAAAAGGGCAAGAAGTGACACCCAAAAAAGTCAGGACTCCCACCTTTGCAGCGTGGGAAATGCTGTAAACACAAGGCCTTACAGTCCTTGGGAACAGCGTTTGCGCTGTTGCTGGATCCCCCTGGAGTTCAGTCTTTTACTTCAGAAATCGCTTGTAGGATATCAATGTCGGGGGAAAATTCGTGTCACCACTTAGCTATTACCCATGACGGATCCATGGTGCTGCTATATATGGTAACATGGATCCCATCAATATACCCCCAATGTTAGCATATATACCAGCACCATGGATCCGTCATGGGTTATATTATATAGTTATATTGTAAAATTCAGCCCTCAACTTACCAACGGGAAAAGGACATCCCACCGAAAAAATGATGGATACCCCAAATTCAACAGGAGTAGAACACATAACTCCCATCATAACCATAAGTCCTTAAAGTAAGGAGTGGCTACATTATGTACCTTGCTATGGACAATTATAGTTTTGTGTGTTTTTTTGTTCTTTGATAATCTATGCAATTTTCGGCACTTCAGTTGTGGTTATGTGTAATTTACCACTATCACCAGAAACGAAAAACGTCGAAGGGAGCTGGGAACCGCCATGCCATGAAAAAAAATCAATGAAAATCCGATGATCACATCATTGAATCCCATGAACATCTCATTAAGTCCCATGAACATCTCATTAACCCCCCATGAAAATTCCATAAATTCCAGTCAAAAACCCATTGTATACATCCCATTGAAATTCCATTGAATCATACTTAAATTTCATGAAATTTTCTTCAACATGTGCTTGCCATTCAGCATCTTCAAGGTCGTCGATACCACTGTGCACGGTGTAGTAGTTTGGGGAGTTGTCTGTCGGGGTCCTTCAGGTTCTGAGGGATGGTCTGGCCATAGGATGACTTAGCAAGTGGTTTAGTGTCCATATATAAACCATTTTTTCCGTATGGACCATATATATATATATATAAACCATAGATAATATATATATATATATGAACAGATATAAACCATATACAAATAAAGCATATGAACCTGGAGGTTTCCATAGTCATGGGGATACACCAAATTGGATGGTTTTTTTAATGGAAACTATCGATCCAAAATGGAAGATTCGGGGGTACCCACATTTTAGGAAACCTTCATATAAACCCATGGGGGGGGATATTCCATATATAACTGGGGGAAAAGGGCCATTTACTACATGGAATGCACCCCCAAGTAACGTATAATGTTGCTAAAGCAATGATAAACAATCCACAATGTTACTATAAACCATCAAAGTATGGGTGGTTTGTTGTTGCCGTACTGACATTACCATGGTATAACATGACAATTATGTGCATTATATGGAATAATGGTATGTACATGTATTTACTAACAATAACATGCTCTTGTAGTATGCCATAAAATTATAGCATTGACTATTTTAATGTAATCGTATTGACCTTATTGTCAAATGATATACCATGGTTTATTGTCAAACCAATCTACATAACTTAATCTAATTATAGATATTATATGCTAGTATATGCTATAACTTTAGGACAATAATATCATTACCATTGGGACAATGGGAATCCCATAAGATCATCCAATGGGTACATAAACCATCGCTCACATCACACTCTTTGGGTTTCGGACAAATTCTCCACCCCAAAAACGGATCAAACGGCATCATTCGCCATTTATATCCATTTATAGATGATTTTCGGGGCTCGAAACTAGAAACCTTCAATTACAGCAACAAAAAACTATGGCCACCTTTGATTTTTAGGGAAGGGAACACCAGATTTCTGGCCAGCCACGGTCCAGAGCGGTACACAACCGGTCCCGTATACGGACACCCAGCGCGCCCGCCTTCCCCTGCAAGCGGCTTTGTCCGGCCGACCAAGCATCTCCCAGGCGCCGGTGCTTGGGATGGCCCGAGCGCACCTCAGGATTCATTCAACGACGAATTTCCGTCAAGTCATCGGAGATGTTTTCTGTATCTATAGCCCATGACGGATCCATGGTGCTGGTATATATGCTAACATGAATGGGGTATATTGATGGGATCCATGTTACCATATATGGCATACATGGATCCTATCGGATAGGATCCATGGTGCTGGTATATTTAGCTACAAAACTGGGTCATGAACATAGGGCAAATGTTGGGATTCATATTCCAGCACCATGGTTCGCATATGGGTACTCATCTCATCTCACACATTTGCAACGGAGGTAAATCGGATCCAGAATCCAGACCATGACAGACCCATCTATGGTTGGATTTTCTCCGGCCCATATATCATCATATTACACTCTGGTAATTTAACATAACTACTAAGACTTCTAAATTTATTTATTTTCACATCAGGCACTTAATGAAGCTATAAGTATATTATAAGTTGCTATTATCTTGCTAATATCTTGTTTAAATTGTTTATTTTTATTTTTTTTGTTTTAAGTTCCACTAATCGTTTAGGTGAACTTGTAACATAATAATGAACATATAAGTAAATATAGTGGAATATTATTCAAAAATAAGTTGAAATAAGGGAAAGGAAGCGAAAATAAGTAAAAATATGTTTTTTGTCAGTTTTCAACATTGATGGACATGGATGTCGATTACCACGGAGCAATTTTGGCTTCAAAGGGAAGGGCATTGGAATTTTTATAACGAAAAAATTATCTGGAATATATAATGTTTCCTGTAAGGAGTAGTTCCTGGAAAGTTAGTATCCCTTTTTTCTCTGAAAAGATGACCTCCTGTAATGTATACTTCCTGGGCAGGCAAAAATATGAGCAGTATAATGTTCATGAAAAGCAGTTCTTTCACAAATAAAAAAACTCAGTATGATATTTCACCAGAAAAAAAATGTAGCTTCTTGAGCTTTACGTTTTCCAGGGATTCGCATTTGAAGTTGTTGACAGTCAAATTCTTTAAATTTCTCAAACATTACGACATATTCTAATAGAAAATTTCAGATCAACTCAGTTGAAACTATGCAGAAAAAAAATATAAAATATAAAAATATTGCAAATATATATATATATAAATTAAGTTTGAGACATTCAGAGTAATAAGAAATCTGAGAAACAATACACACCACTCAAAAAAAGATTGTAATAGAAATAAATGGAGAAAAGTAACTTACTGAGAAAATTTATAATGCTTAAACATACAGAAGGTAGCAAATTTATTATTTTTAATGTATATACGTCAGAAAATTTTGAAAATGAGAAAATGTAGAAAATGAAGAAAATATTGAAAATGTTGAAAAGTCGGAAAAAACAAAAAAATCAGAAAATTTAGAAAATTTTAAAAATTCAGAAGAGTCAGAAAATTAAAACAAAACTAAAATTCAGAAGATTCAGAAAATTCAGAAAATTTAGAAAAAAACGGAAAATTCAGAAAATTCAGAAAATTCAGAAAATTCAGAAAATTCAAAAATTTCAGAAAATTCAGAAAACTCAGAAAATTCACAAAATTCAGAAACCCAGAAAATTCAGAAAATTCAGAAAAGTCAGAAAATTCAGAAACCCAGAAAATTCAGAAAATTCAGAATTTACAATTTAAATTAAAAGGAAAACAATTCAGAAAATTCAGAAAATTCAGAAAATTCAGAAAATTCAGAAAATTCAGAAATCAAAATTCAGAAAATTCAGAAAATTCAGAAAATTCAGAAAATTCAGAAAATTTGAAAATTCAGAAAATTCAGACAATTAAAAAAAAACAAAAAAAATATGAAAATTCTGAAATTCAGAAAATTCAAAAATTTCAGAAAATCCAGAGAATTTAGGAAATTTAGATAATTCGAAAAAAATCGCAATATTCAGAAATATATATATACATATATATATAAAATTTAGAAAATTTAGAAAGTTCCAAAAAAATAGAACATTCCGAAAATGCAGATAATTTTTAGAAAATTATGAAAATGTGAAAAATATGAAAATCAATGACCAAAATGTATATAAAAATATAAATTTAGAAAAATAGTAAAATATGAACATTTTTATAACATTTTCAATAAAGTTAAAGTTTTAAAACTATAGAAAGTAAGAAAGTGAGTAATTTCCAGCTTGTGACAAAACAAGGAAAAGTGACCAAATATTATCTGAATGGAAAAAGGTCTTCGAAAAGACATTTCCTGTAAAGGATAATTCCTGGAAAGGAAAATTCCTGAAAAAGGATTCAATCTGAATTGAAAAATTCCTGATAAGGATAACTCCTGAAAAGGATTCATTCTGAAAAGAATAATTCCTGAAAAGGATAGTTCCTGAAAAGAGATGATGCCTGAAAAGGAAACTTCCTGTAAAAGATACATTTAACAGGACAAGGAAGATCTTGCATCGGAACCATGAAAATATCCAAACAAAAAAAGAAAACGCAACATTCTTATATTTTTTAATTCAAAGATGTTTTACAAAACCCTATGACAGAAACATCTTTCGTCTTTTATCAATTTTAAACAGTAAAAAATAATGAAAAATTAACCTAAATTAAGTGAAAATAAGTGAAAATAAGTAAAAATGACTTCTATGATAAGTTAAGATAACTACTAATATTTTCATTAAGTGCCTGATGTGAAAATAAATAAATTTAGAAGTCTTAGTATGGAAAGATCCACCATTTTTAATGGGAAAATCCACTATAAATGGCCATTTTCAATAGCTTTTTGTAAGTTTATCATCATATATCCCTATCATTGTCATGTCCCCAAGATATGTTGCTTTTACCATGGCTTTTAGATTGTTGATGACGTCATCAATCCATTGGGATGAAAATCTGTCGCCCATTGGCCATGTCCATTCCAGGATGGCCCATTGTTACCGGGTCAGTTCCGTCTTTCTGGGCCCAAATTCCCATGTTCCGTTCAGCTTTCATCGCGGCTTGCTATGTAAATTCCCATCTCAGATTCCTCCACATGACTGAAAGTTCAAGAATTCACGCAGTTAGGTTTCCATATTTTCCATGGTTTACCCTTTGGTAGTTGAAAAATATTGGTGGAAAATCATCAACACGTCCGTTACAGATGATTCTCGAGTGATTTGCAATAATTCATGATTATTGGCAATGATGCTCCAATGCATAACTATCCACATGATCCACTATTTTTTTTCATGAACAGTTTCCACGGATTTTCAACAATCCCCGTTTCAAGACAAACATCTGCTGGTTTATTGCTCTGAAAAATAATGGAGTTCGTCAGTTGGGATCATGACATTCCGAACTGTTTCTGGAAAGTCATTCAAAATCCCATGGTTCCAAACCAGCAACCAGATGTAGATGAGTGGCTAATTTCATCTGATTCTAGTATATTGTTGATACCCATGGTTTTCCCATGGTTTTCCCATGGTTTTCCCATGGTTTTCCCATGGTTTTCCCTATGTTCCAGTCACCACCAAGCTGTCCCATGGTTGGCGCCTGCAACACTCATAGCGATCCTCATCTTGTGGCCCACAGTTGCTCCAACTCTTCACCTCACAAGTGGAGAGATCAGTGGAGAACAGCGACTGTTCACATGGCGCGATGTTCATGTGCTTTTAAAGCGTTTTTATTTGGGTTTAATCAACTTTTGTTGGATGTCATTGAATTTCCTGGAATTGATGAGACTTCATAGGATGGAAATGATATGATTTTGGATGTGAATTGGATTTACCGGGATTTTAATGAGATGCTATGGGATTTTAATTGGTTTCAAGAAGGATTTATATAATCGGGCTGAATCAGATTTATAACCAGCACATTTATATCTTGGTGTGTCTGAATATGGGGACATATTGGAGGCATATGATGGTGATATAAACAAGGGAATCAAGAACCAGCTAGAGAAAATATTGATGGATGATTACTAAGGGTACATTCCCTCATTTTCAGGGAATCCATGGTTTAAGTCTTGCAAATAAGGGACGTACCGATGTACCCTGAATTTATGACTGTAGAGGGAACATGATGATTACTCAATGGATTATGGGGCTGGGGACCTCATTTTCACACAAACCCGTTTGAACATAGAACAATGCCAGGGAATATTGAATGTAGTAGTATATGCATGGTATTATATATATATATGTATACCTTATGATATGTATATATGTACGTCAAGCCATCCCAAGAATATAAGGTAAGTCGGAATCATCACCTGAAGGGGTGGAAAACCAAACATATCTGCAACCACCAACCAAGTAACCATGGTCACAGTCACAGCATGCTGCATGTTTCGAGTATAAGAAGCGCTTTTTGGGGAGCACAAACTTTAAACAACACAAGGCAATGTCGAAGAAGGAACAACAACTTGAATCGAAACACATGGAAACAAACACGATGTACTTGAACTCCAACATATATATAGATATACGTATATATGGACACATAAGAGATAGAAGCCTTCCACATACCTCAATGTATCTATATAAATGCTTCATCCACGTTGATCATCGTTGATCCATGTTAATCACCATACGTTCAACAACAGACCTATGGGTAGTCGTTGGCCGAAGCAACTCGACCTTTCATTCCGCGCCTGATAAAAATCACCCAGTGCCTGGGTTGGGCGGAGAGGACAGGTTCCTATGCGATAAAAAAAATGGGAGCATGTAGCAACACATCAGAATATACAGTGTATGTAAATATTTTATACGTACATATTTGAGTTACTTATATTGTAGAATGATAGATGATAATGTATGATAATACATTGCATACATAGCTATACGTTATGGATATGATATATGATAGATATATACATATTTATATTATGGAGATAATCCATTGAGTACACCATGATGACACGCGAGTTACACAACCTCCAAGTTGGCCGCCAAAGTGAGGTGCTGTTGTCTGCTAGTTGTTTTCAGTGTCAGCAATCTTTTCTGAAGATGTTCACTTAATATGTTCACCAAAGTCATTGGTGGGAGGATCCGCAAAGCACGCCAGTTGAGACACAGTCCTTTCAACCATACCCCATATATATGCTCCATGTATAGTATATTTACCTACATTTGGGCCATTTATGGGGTAAATGGTGGGATTCATATTCCAGCACCATGGAGCACATGGGTACTATTTTTGAAAGCCACACAGCAGTAGCAGTCCAGGACACTAAAATCGGTGGTTACACTTCTTGAAGATTCAGCCTCCCTTGGAAACAAAAACCCTGGTCAAACTGGTCAAACTGGCCGAGGATGCCAAGCACAAGACCGACTAATTAACCACAATTTGAATCACTTGGAACCACACCCCTTGACTAGCCCCTCCCAAGTTGCCAGCTACAACATGCTACAACCATATACAATATGCCAATATGCATATCCATGTCTCCAATGGCATCATGCCGTAATTTATAGCCCTAGAGAACATCAGAGATCCCCATTCCACAAAATCACCGAGTTGCACTGCAAAGTGTCTCCTCTGCACATGGCACTCCTTGGCACTCCAACCGATATCCGCTTGGGCACGTCAGGACGTAGCTGCACGGCCCATCACCTCGGGGTGAACGGCTCCAAAAATTGGATGAACAACATCCATAAACTCGATTTTTCGAATACACATTCTGGATGGCTTATCAAATTTATCAATACAAGTTGGATGGTTTAGTACAAAAATTGGATGGTCCGCTGGAGAAAACTGCCATAGTCCTCCGATTTTTCCAGTGATCATTCATTTCGAGCGATAGCAAATAAGCAAATAGCATGGGAGGCAGCTCGATAAAAATTTGGAAGACCCGACATATGCCCAAGGTGAAACAGCATGTTTTTCAAAGATCGATATATGAATAGCTGGTGGTTCTGGATGTTGTTTAAAAGTTTATAGGGATTGATCATGATTTATCCATGGCCAGCAAGGGCTCGATGCGAATTTCTTCACGTAACTCGTAGAAAGACTTGGCTGAGCTGAACGAGTTGCATAAAAATCACCGTCCCTGAAAGATGTCCTTATATGTTGGATGATCTTGGATGGTTCAATACCCATAGGATCCATGTATGGTATATATGCTAACATTGGGGGTATATTGATGGTATATATAAGTATATATATATATATATACCAGTAGTACCCGCACGAGGCGGGGCAGAAGTTGCCTTAAAGATATATATAAGACCTTTCTCATCTATAGAACTTGCCTGGGCCGTGCGCCAGCCAAGCCCGTGCGTGCGTGCACTCTGCGAAACTGGTGTCTTGTTTCACATGTCACATTTGAAGCTCCACTTCGCACTTCGCACTTCTCACTGCAGTCTTCACACTCCACATTACACACTTCACACTCCACACTTCACACTGCACTCTTAAGACTCCACACTTCACACTTCACACTCCACACGTCACACTCCACACTTCACACGTCACACTGCACTCTTCGCACTCCAAACTTCACACTTCACATTACACACTTCACACTTCACAGTCCACACTTCACACTTCTCACTCCTCACTGCTTTCTTCACACTCCAAACTTCACACTTCACACTTCACACTGCACTCTTCACGCCCCACACTTCACACTGCACTCTTCACACTCCACACTTCATCTCATCTGAGCCCTTCTCACCTTATCCCAGCTCATCTCTTCTCATCTCTTCTCATCTCTTCTCATCTCTTCTCATATGTCATTTAAGCTTTCATGAATCACTTCCCAGTACTACTACTAATCACTGTCGCAGCCTTGATGCACCCACTCCAATACGATTTACGATCTTCAGCTGCAAAAGACAGTAGTATTACGCATGCAGCCGCGGCACCAAGCAACCTTGACGCAGCCATTCCAATGCGATCTGCAGAGACTGAGTTGCAAAACACAATAGAACTATGCGCGATGGTGTCGGAAATTGCAGCTCCAAAACCGGATCTCGACGCCAAAGCAGAAAAAAAACGATTTTGAAGCACTTTTTAAAAGGATTTTTAAAAGGAAAATTACTAGCGCCAAAATTGCGAAAATCTGCTGACAAATCACTGTCGCAGCCTTGATGCAGCCATTCCAATACGATTTACGATCTTCAGCTGCAAAAGACAGTAGTATTACGCATGCAGCCGCGGCGCCAAGCAACCTTGACGCAGCCATTCCAATGCGCTCTGCAGAGACTGAGTTGCAAAACACAATAGAACTATGCGCAATGGTGTCGGAAATTGCAGCTCCAAAACCGGATCTCGACGCCAAAGCAGAAAAAAGACGATTTTGAAGCACTTTTTAAAAATGATTTTTTAAAGGAAAATTACTAGCGCCAAAATTGCGAAAATCTGCTGGCAAATCATTATCGCAGCCAGGATGCAGCCATTATAATGCGTTTCGAAGCATCACGTCGCTAACCCGCATCTCTCTACGCGCATGGCAACACCAAATGACAACAATCATGCAGCCATTCCAATGCGATCTGCCACCACAGCATCAAGAAACGCATAGAACTACGCACACAGGAACAACCACTCGTTGGAAAACACATAGGAGGAACAATTCGCGACAGAAACGACCCCAGCCGCACCCGCCGCACAGACGAGGTACCTTTCATCGCCGGCTGCAGCCACTTTACACGGAAAAACACAAGGTTTCGTGCTCCGGCTTCCTCCCCAAAACATAGCCCATGCAACATTCATGCAGCCATTCCAATGCGATCTGCAACCACAGCTTCAAGAACCGCATAGAACTACGCACACGGGAACAACCACTCGTTGCAAAACACATAGGAGGAACAATTCACGACAGAAACGACCCCAGCCGCACCCGCCGCACAGACGAGGTACCTTTCATCGCCGGCTGCAGCCACTTTACACGGAAAAACACCACGGCCCGGCACAACACACCAAGCGACCTCGCCCCAGCCACAAAGTGCAGAAAGGTTTCGTGCTCCGGCTTCCTCCCCAAAACATAGCCCATGCAACATTCATGCAGCCATTCCAATGCGATCTGCAACCACAGCTTCAAGAACCGCATAGAACTACGCACACAGGAACAACCACTCGTTGCAAAACACATAGGAGGAACAATTCGCGACAAAACGACCGCAGCCGCACCCGCCGCACAGACGAGGTACCTTTCATCGTCGGCTGCAGCCACTTTACACGGAAAAACACAAGGTTTCGTGCTCCGGCTTCCTCCCCAAAACATAGCCCATGCAACATTCATGCAGCCATTCCAATGCGATCTGCAACCACAGCTTCAAGAACCGCATAGAACTACGCACACAGGAACAACCACTCGTTGCAAAACACATAGGAGGAACAATTCGCGACAGAAACGACCCCAGCCGCACCCGTCGCACAGACGAGGTACCTTTCATCGCCGGCTGCAGCCACTTTACACGGAAAAACACAAGGTTTCGTGCTCCGGCTTCCTCCCCAAAACATAGCCCATGCAACATTCATGCAGCCATTACAATGCGATCTGCAACCACAGCTTCAAGAAACGCATAGAACTACGCACACAGGAACAACCACTCGTTGCAAAACACATAGGAGGAACAATTCGCGACAGAAACGACCCCAGCCGCACCCGCCGCACAGACGAGGTACCTTTCATCGCCGGCTGCAGCCACTTTACACGGAAAAACACAAGGTTTCGTGCTCCGCCTTCCTCCCCAAAACATAGCCCATGCAACATCATGCAGCCATTCCAATGCGATCTGCAACCACCCTTCATCAAGGTCAAGTCTCAATAGGTCAAGTCTCAATCCGATCTGCAAGCACCCTTCATCAAGGTCATGTGAAGTCTCACACCACCCTTCAAGGTGAACTCTCAATCGCGCACCACCCTTCAAGGTCAAGTCTCAATCGCACACCACCCTTCAAGATCAAGTCTCAATCGCGCAGCACCCTTCAAGGTCAAGTCTCAATCCGATCTGCAACGACCCTTCATCAAGGTCATGTGAAGTCTCACACCACCCTTCAAGGTCAAGTCTCAATCGCACACCACCCTTCAAGGTCAAGTCTCAATCGCACACCACCCTTCAAGATCAAGTCTCAATCGCGCACCACCCTTCAAGGTCAAGTCTCAATCGCACACCACCCTTCACACCACCCTTCAAGGTCAAGTGTCAATCGCGCACCACCCTTTCTCAATCGCGCACCACCCTTCAAGGCCAAGTCCCAATCGCACACCACCCTTCAAGGTCAAGTGTCAATCGCGCACCACCCTTCATCATGTCAAGACTCAGAATTCTATTTGTCCGTACCTCGGAAGTATTGCTTCCCAACTTCCTTTGATAATATGTATATGTATATACATGGATTGTAAACCACGGATCCGATTCGTGGCTCTCTCACATCAACCCAGCCACACTCCTCGCTGTTGTGCGTGGGAGCTGTGTAGTCCGAAGTGGCCACCTCCTCCGGGCCTCGAGGTCGGCGAGGTCGGCGAGATCAACTTGGGTCCCACATACCCTCTGCGTTGTTTAGTGTTGTTTAAGAGTTTTCTATCCCATAGGATCCATGGTGCTGCTATATATGGTAACATGGATCCCATCAATATACCCCCAATGTTAGCATATATACCATACATGGATCCTATGGGTATGGAAAATGGTTCATTTGTAGATGATAAACATTGATAAACATGATGAATCATGATCATTTACTGAAGTTTTTCCACTGGAAATACGGTGACGTTCCAGCTACTGGTAACCGGTGTTCACAATTACCAGACAGTTTTAGTGGATCAATGATAGAGCAATCATTTACCAGATGGTATATCCCAGTAAATCCCATTAGATCCCATTAAGTCACCATTAAAACCCATTAAATCCCATTAAATCCCATATATATATATGAGTAAATTACAATAATTCACTAACTGGAATTAAGGCCATAAAAGGGGATGATTCCTCTTATTAACCATGATTCCAGGGCTCAGTCGCGACGTGAGGTCGTGATGAAATTTACCCAGATTTATGAATCCATGTCAGGGTTACTTGATAATGATGTTTGTATTAAACATGATCGATCGAACAGTGAATCCAGGGGAATACGTGGTAGCTCACCCCAGGAATCGTGCAAGTTTCTGAACATTCACCGCAGTGAACATCGCATGGATTCTATACTACTTGTATTAGCTGGTTAGTAGATATCACCATGACAAAATATGCAAAAATTGACCCAGCAAAAACTATATGATTGGATGATATGTATATTAATATATATATATACACTGATACAGTATTTTGGAAAACAAAACTGGATATAATGTGGGATTGTAACAGCTATAGAAGTGGAGCATGTTAATGGATACAAATGGATCATCAACATAGAATCTATTGTAACCACAGGATAGAATTGGAAGATATAAATTGAATATATAATGTATGTGGTGGAATAATTGTTTATTCAATGGATTGGTTTTGTTGGGAAAATATAGGGATCAAACTTGAGCATCAAACATACATCAAAGATGAATAGAATGAATAAATCAACACTCAACATGGGGAGTCAATCACAAATATGATGATCAATGGGTTGGTTGAATTGAAACATCTGCAGACAACCATGGCTTTTTACCCCAAAAAACATACAGTGCATTCGGGTGTCCGGTAGATCTTTCCTTACAAATTCTGAGATGAATCCTGAAGTGTGACAGCCTCAATCTTGGATTTAAACGCTCCGAAACGCAATCCTTGGATTTTCGGTCAACCGCCGGGTTTACCCTCTGATAAAAACTAACATAACTATAGAAAATCACAAGTGTCAATGGGAAAATCCACTAAAAATGGTCATGTTCAATAGCTTTTTGTGTGTTTACCAGAGGGTAATCCAATTCCCCATTTCTGGTCTGCTCAGATCCGGCCTGCGGTGGTGACCACCAGTGTCAATAAAGCCTCAGCCCAAAAGTGGCGCTCGCCCGGCACGCCGAGTGACCAATGTGTAGCCTAAATTGACAAATGAGCCATCTGTTACCCTCTGGTAAACTAACATAACTATGGAAAATCACCATTTTTCATGGGAAAATCCACTATAAATGGTGATTTTCCATGGTTATGTTAGTTTACCAGAGGGTAAATGTCTTACATCCTGGCACCATTATTGACGGAAATCTTTACGCCAGTGCGCACAGGTCTTGCTTACGCGCACCACAGGTTTTGCTTACGCCACACCCTTACAAGGGGCCCCTTGCTTAACATGAACACAAAGGTTTAAAACATGGCTCAAATGGATACAAATGGAAGGTGCCGGATATCAGAAGTAATATTTAAGACATGTTATGGATTTCAATAAAGCAATAGTCTGATGATAACAGAAACCATGGAAATACTGTAATGGTGTTTTTCAATGCAACAATCATATACAATCATGAGTCTTTGCACGCCTGCCAATCTTTACATTGCTAGTTTGTGGTAAACTAATCCATCGGGAAGCCGTTCATTGCCCACCACCTAGACAACACCTTCAACTAAGCCTGAAAGCTGCACAGGTTAAAATCAAAAAACATGTTAAAACTCAAGCCAGCTCACCCCATCTATTTCTGGCACATCTACCATTTATTCACCCTTTGAGTAGAATTTGGAGAATCAAACCTGGCAAGGGAAATCCTCTTTGTTGATTAGGTAGCTGCAAACCCCAATCAGTCCCACCGTCACACGAAGTACGGCTTGGCCTCTGCAAAAGGAACGCGGCCTTTTTGGACCGCACAGCGTGCCATCCGGCATTGCTCTAGAGTTCTCCCACCCTTAAGCCACAGGAAAGGCAGGTGGAAAACATTGAAACATGTGAAATGGTCAATTGAGTGACACGCAATTCACACAGGGTAAAAAGAGAGATGAAAATTTAAAATTCACCTCGTGAACGTGCATCGGCTAAGTCGCCAATTCGAAGTCCTCCAGGAGGCATCGTAGCTCGAGCATCGCCACGATAGTCGCAGTGAGGTAAAGCGAAGTCTCTGCTGCAAAGCCGGCATGCAGTGCACTTGTAGATGACCTGGTTGCCATCGGTCCTCTGGTACACACAGTCCAGGTTCGCATGCCATATGGAGCTATGGGGCAGCAGGTAGATCTCGTGATCTTCCAGGTTGCGCTGGAAGTCCACGCGATGAACTTGCCATTTCGCCTTCCACTTGCGGGCCTCATCTCTGGCATCGATCAGCATGTTCTGCTTCTTCATCAATTCAGCTTCCAGTCCACGTCGATGCTCTCGTAGAACCATAACCTCTTCGTACATCTTTCGAAGGGTTTCGGTGTCTTCTGGTGTCATCACGGTCTGTGTAACCGTTTCACCAGGCACAGGTTCTGCTTGAGGTTCAGGAGGATCACGTCGGCAAATCCAACGTCGAAGCAGCCAGCAGCCGAAGATCATCAGCATGATCGTGGTCAGGAACACGGCAGGGTTGTAGACAAAGTCCACGGTGTAGAACTCGGCCAGGTGCTTCAGGTAGTTCATGGGCATCGCGAGGTCGAAGTTGGTCATGTCATACTCAGTCACATTGGGCATCGCAAAGTCGAGGTTGGTCTTGATGTCATTCTCCATGGTATTGGGCATCTCACTTTCGAGGTTGGTCTTCTTGAAGTCAATCTCCGCAGCATTGACCACGCTGACGACGTTCAGGAGTCCTGCAAACATAGCTTGCATAGCTCTGGCAGGTTTCTTCACTGCAAACATCTCAGCATTCTTCTTTCTCTCACCAGCAGTTTTGCGTTTGGCAGCTTGGAAAGTCAGGTCTGACTTCAGCTTGGTGCGGTGGCTTCTCAAACGGTCTGCAAGAAGTTGGGCAGCGGCTTCTTTGGCCAGGCCGTCCGCATACTGCAGCTCGGAACTCACCCACGAAGTTCGGGCACCGCAGCACTTCAGCTTGTCCTGCGTGACAAGGACTTCTATAGTTGTCCGTTTGTCGGACCCAGTTCCAGCTTGTACTTCTTCTTTGATCAGCAGATCATACAAAGCTTTTGCGTCTACCACCAGTTTTGGTGAGCCAGACATCTTTGCAGTTGCAACATCGTCCAAAGGCAGCCATGGGGACCAAACTAGGTTCCAAAACGTTGAGGCAAACAAAAGGGCATCTGCAGCTTCTGATGCTCCTTGGCTTTCAGCGCTCAAAGTTGAACGGGCTACCCGCGCAAGTTTCCAACTGCGCCAATCCAAAACGTTGTACCAGCCTTCTTCACCTTCTGCTACCTTGTTGTTCACAATCACCAGCAAGTAGCCGCCTTGGCTGCTCAGGTCATGTCGGCAGGCAAAGGAGGCATCGCTGTAGGCGATCATGGTCAGGTCATTCTTTTCGCCAAGGTAGCGGTACTCCAAACCAACGTCCGCATTTGTTTTCGCCATCCTCAGGGCTTTGTTGGCATTCTGCAGGGTCTTGATGGTTGCTCGGGTCACATCCCCAGCCAGCATTGAAACTTGAGCTTGTAGGTGTGGTGAAGATTGAGTTGCAGGCCATTGCAAGGCGCCAATCAAACCACGAAGTTGGGTTCTTTCGCTTTCGGTCACCGGCAAGGACTCATTGTTCTTGCGGTCTTTGGCAATCGCGATGGGCTTTTGCTTGTGGATGTACTTCTCCTGGTGGAGGTGCCAATGGTTCTCGGCCTTCTTGTCAATCTGACATCCACAGTACTCAAGGTGGTCACCGCTCAGCCATTCACGAAAGCTAAAAACTTCCTTCAAGGATTGTTGCAGGCGCTCAGCATGCTTGTTGTTGGGCTTGAGGCATCCAAACAAATCATCAACGTGGATACCAAACATTCCAATCAGCTCAGGCTCGATTCCATGGGCATGAGCTTGATGGGGATCTTGGTCGTAGGCCAGGAAAAGACAGGCATCCAGAGGATGTTGAATGATGGTGCCCTTTCCAGTGCGCAAAATGCGCTCTGTCGCCTCTTCATACCATGCTCTTGGAGCGTCACACAAACCATAGATGGGCTTGATCAACTTCATCAGTTGGCCGCTTTCGCGCTCAATTCCAAGGATCTGTTCAGCATCCCTTGGCAGGCGCACCCATATCTCACGCGAGCCATCAGTTTTGAAACCTTTCCCCTGCAAAAACGCTGTACTCACATCACTTGTAAAAGGTTCCATACCCAACATTGTGGCCACTGTCATGATCACACCTCTCGCAAGCCTTGTGAGCGTCGGACTTGTAGTGGAGAGAGATCCGCTCAAGGCATCAGGGTCTTTAAACCCTTGGACCACCAGTCGGGCTTTTGCTCTTGGAGAGCCATCAGGATTCTTTTTCCAACCCAAGATGAACTTGCCTTTGAGGACTCGGTCTGCAGGAACGTTCTTGCCATTGTCAAACTGCCAGACAGAGTTGTCGAAGAACGACTGCAGCTCTTTCATCTTGGCCTCTCGGAAAGTCATCCGATCTTCCAAACTCATGTAGCGCTCATTCAAGGGCTGGTTGCTAGGCTCTTGGGCGTAGCATTCTTCCAAGTTCTTGTTGAACAGCTCTTTGGCCTGTTTTCGCCAGGCAGGCAAAACCTTGAAGCGTGTGTAGCCAGTCCACATGTTGGTGGCATACTTGGGCTTCAAATTGCCTGACTTCCACTTCTCACGGTAGAGGTAGCTTCCCATGCTCACCACCTTCTTCTTGTCCAGGTAGTGCAGTGGAATTGGGCAGTTCTTCTCGTCAGGCACAAAGTCTCTTGCACATGGTCAGGTGGGTGGCTTCCAAAAAGTCACGTTCAGCTTCAAGGGCCTCGATCTGCTCCAAGGTGTGCAAGTTGAGGTTTTGAAGCGTTGACCACTTCTTGCAAGGAGGGGCATACCAAATGAAATCAGGGCATTCTGCATCTTGTAGTTCCAGAAATGCACGGCGTGTCGCCGCAACTTCAAAATCCCATCCATTGGCAATGTCAAAAGTTCTGACCGTCCATCCATTTTCTGCAAAAGTCTGGGCAAGCAAGGCGTCGCCACTGTAAACCTCCCAAAACGTTCGGCGGCCAGTTGTGTGGGCATTCAGAACTTCTTCCAAAGTTCGCCTTCTTTTGTTGCCCCAGGCATTGAAGTGCATGTACATGGACTTCAGCAACTTGTTGGTGATCTCGCGTCGAATGTCCTTGGGCTCAGTCAGCTCTGGGACCACGGCTTCTTCCGCATTGAAAGCTGATGTTCCAACATAGTTGAGGTAAAAGGCTTTCTCTGGAGCTTGTCGTCCAGTTGCGGTCAAATAGTCCAGCAGGGTGACATAGCTTGAAGTCTCCTGGTTGTTCTGCAGGTAGTTGAAGGTCTCGTCAGTGATGTAGTCGAAGAAAACTCCGGCTTCACCATCAGGATCTTCAGCAGCGCCATCGTCAAGTTGTAGTAGATATTCACCGCGCTCGCCAACCACTGCAGGTTGCCAATCATGGCTCAGGACAGAAATCTTGTTGGTGGCGAAGTCAGTCTTCACTTGCAAAGCTGATAGAATTGGGCGACCAATGAGCAGGGGAGTGTCCCCTTCAACCACAAAGCATTCCACATAGCCATGTTGCTTGTGCACATAGACAGGCAAACGAACTGACCATTGTGCTTCACGGCGGGCATCACCTCCAAAAGCAAAGACCTTGTCCGTGGGGTGGAACAAGAATCTGGAGGTTTTCACTCCACGCTCACCCATGTGGTCAATCACCTTCATCAAAGTGTTGTGCCCAATCACCATACTTGATGCTCCACCATCTTGAATCCCAAACCAACCTTTCGAGCTCAAATGAGGAATGCCTTCATCTGCATGCATGGCCGTGTCGGTCACCATCATCGCATCGGCTGTCTTTGTCCTCTTAGAGGGAGAGCCGGAAGATGCTCCTTTCGAGACTGGTGATCCGCTTGGGCATTGAGCTGCAAGGTGTCCAGCTTTTCCACAGATGAAACAGTTGGCAGATCCCCCAAAGTAGGCTGTAGCCCTTGAGGCAGGTGAGCCCTTTCGAGGTGGATTGGAACTTTTTCCTCTGCCCTTTGAACTTGACCCTTTTGATTTTCCTTTTCCTCTTGACTTCATCTTGCCTTTGCCATGACCAGGAGGAACTGGGTGTTGTTGTCCAGAACTGCTTGGTGATGCATCCGGTGCCAAAGCAACCACAGGATAGTATCCACGAGCTGCACGAAGGTTTGCAAATTGACGTCGAGCGTCAAGGTAGGCAGCATAGGCTTCCTCCATGGCACCGTCGAAGTCACCAGGGTTTTCATCGTTCTGGTAGTAGCCATCCTCAGTCTCCTCAGCAGCTTGTCCATCCCATGAGGCATCATAGTCGCCTTCAGCAGCGTCCTCATAGTAGGCCTCCTCCGCGTCTTCATACTCATTGGCATAGTCCTCCTCAAAGGCATCCATGTCATCAAGCTCATAGGTCTCCTCAGCGTTGTAGACTTGATGTCGACGAGGCCAACGTTGATGAAGTTTCGCTGGAGTGGCATTTGCTCCCCATCGCACATCGCTTCTGCCTTTATAGTCTTGGCCAAACAAGTAGTACAAGGATTCTTCCACCTTGCTTTCTTCCAGGCTGGTGCAATGAGTTTGAACCATCTGTCGCTGCTCGTTGGTCAGGCTTGATCTTCGTAGAAGGAGCCATCCACTGATGCTATCTGGGATAGCTATCTTGTGCTTCTCCAGTTCTCGGCGAGCTTCTCGATGATCAGCACAGTATTGCAGTAGGCTTTGGTCACCACGGCGAGTAGATCCATAGAAGAACTTCTCCAGGGCGCGTGGCATCTCAACGCGATCATCATATTTGAAGCATCGGTCCAGCTGGGCTAGAACTTGCTCGAAGCCATCAGCCTCATCAGCCACCTTGTCCACAAGATGCTCAACCTGTCGCCAGGAAACGCCTGTCAGCGACGTGAGCAAATTCAAGGTAGCTTCTTTCGGCTTCTTCTGGAGATCCAGCTTCTTCTTGTACAAGCAGATTCTCTGACGCCATTCTTTGTAGTCTTGGGGGCGATTCGAGAACACTGGTATGTACGAATCCTTTGTTGCATCCCCCACAGGCGCCACAGATCCAGCAGCTTGGGATGACATAGGTCTCGGCAAGAATGGTGTTGGTGTCCAGGCTGTAGGTCCCAAAGTCCCAGGCAACGGAGCAGACGCTCCGCTACCAATGTTGATTAGGTAGCTGCAAACCCCCAATCAGTCCCACCGTCACACGAAGTACGGCTTGGCCTCTGCAAAAGGAACGCGGCCTTTTTGGACCGCACAGCGTGCCATCCGGCATTGCTCTAGAGTTCTCCCACCCTTAAGCCACAGGAAAGGCAGGTGGAAAACATTGAAACATGTGAAATGGTCAATTGAGTGACACGCAATTCACACTCTTTAAAGCATACGTTTCCATAAAACAATCATGTACAACATTTTCTGGTTGGTGGTTTCAACCCCTCTGCCAAATATTGGTCAGTTGGGATTGTGACATTCCCAATTCATATGGAAAGTCATATAAAAATATATAAAAGCCATGTTCCAGTCACCACCAACCAGTAGTTGATTTACCCACACAAAACATGGTGGATCTGAGGATCTTTCCATATAAATCACCATTTTCCCATGGTTTCCCATGGTTTTCCCATGGTTTTCCCATGGGAAAACCAGTCACCAGCAGTTTTAAGCATCGGCCCACAGGGAAAACAGCCCGAGACTCCGGAGATGTGCTGGTCTCACCTCAACGCCACCAGCATCATGTGAATTCAATCCTTCCCATTACGGTCACCGTTAACCTAGGAAGATATCAAGAGATTTGGATTTCTGTATTGGATGAAGTTATTGGATATCAATCATATCTATTGATGATTAAGATTCGCCCTTGTCGTTAAATTTCCGCCCTCCACAAACGTGGAAACGTTGGTGGTTAAGCTTTGCCCCATGCCCAGCCTGGATCTTTCACGCAGGTCTGGCAAAGTACGCGGTCGCCAGGAAAGACGCCTCTCAAACGAGTCATGTCATGCGAACGAAACGAGACAAGTAACCGTTATATAATAGTAATCTGGTTGGTGGTATACCTACCCTAGCCCTTTGAAAAATATGGTTAAGAAATGTGGTTAATATACTGTTAATTTCATGGTTAATTAATGATGATGGTTATTACGTGGTTAATGATGGTTAATAACATTATCTGGTTGGTGGTTTCAACCCCTCTGAAACATATTAGTCAGTTGGGGTTACTATTCCCAATATATGGAAAAATATAAAATGTTTGAAACCACCACCCAGTTGTCCTATTGTACAGTACCCCATGGGATCCATGGTGCTGCTATATATGGTAACATTTACCATCAATATACCCCAAATGTTAGCATATATACCATACATGGATCCTATGGGTACGGGTATACCATATATTCCGTGTTCTACATGCATGTATAAACTATATTCTATCTTATTGTGTACTGTATACCATAGACTACACACAGGGCTTCCTGCAAAGTATTTTTCTCCAGTTTGAGGCACGTCCAAAACTTCTTGAAACATGTTTGGACAGCCTCGGACATCAAACATCTAATTATACTAATTCATCTGAAAGCCAGGGCGTCCAAAGATATTGAGCGAGGCAGCTACGGCTTATGAACTGCTAAAACCAGCCTCACCCAACTTACGCACATAAATTATATTAATTATCATATTCCTTTCCAAAGGTTCGACATCATTTTCCTAGGCAATGCTGATGCACTTGAGGGTTGGTCCTCAACTCGTGAAGGGTAAACATCCATAAACATCCCCCGGCCAAGGCTCCGTGGCAGTAGCTTCCCATGTAATTCAATTCACCTCGACCACAGACACTGCTTCTTCATCATTGTCCCTACGAAAAAAAAGATGGCCATAATAAAGTGATGCTGAAAAATCCTGCCTTTGAAGATATGGTTTTAACCTGGTGATGTAGGTGTGGGTCAATACCTATAGATACCATTTTTAGTGGGATGAACATCCATTTACCAGCTATTTTGGGGTTCACTAGGTACCAGGGTTTTGACACACTGCCGTGTATAGTTCCCTTCAAGATACGTTCCATCCCACCTCTCCGCCATGGTGCTGACGGCATAGTTTTCAATGCCGCAGTCGGTTTGACCGCAAATCCCTACAGGGTCAGAGAGGCTGTAGCCACTGGGACAATCAAGACGAGTGAAGCAGCCTCGGAACCACCCCCCCGTGGATGGGGAGAGAATGACACACAGAAAACCAGTCATATCCAACGGTTTCGCAGGGTGCGAAGGCGAAGGTAAGTTCAAAAAGCTCTTCTCATTAAACACTGGTTGGTGGTTTCAACCAACCCCTCTGAAAAATGATGGAGTGAAAGTCAGTTGGGATGATGACATTCCCAATACATGGAAAGTCATAAAATTCCATGGTTCCAGTCACCATCAACCAGAACACATATTAAGCACATATTGTCCCTGGCCGGGGACGGGCTTTCCCCAAGTTCTGGGACCTGGCCGCTTCCAGATGTAAGACGAAGCTCACGGTCAGCAGTTGAAGATAGTTCAAGGGATGCAGCATTTAATCATATTTCATCATATTTCATCATTTGGCTTTCTCTGAATCTGAAGGCTACAAAAAAATCCCGAAAGGCCATTCAACAACCAGCCTCATGTGTCCTGCTTTTTTGTTCAATTCGGATCAAAATTTGCTGGTAAACCCTCCATGCTCAGACCCACCCATTTTTTTCGGGGCTGAAAGTTACGACTGAGAACCCATGGCCACATGGATGCAGTGTTTTAACAGCTGAGCGGCAGCTGCCACTGTAGGAGTCCGGACATCTGTCCGCAGAATCGTAGCACCGATGGAACTCAGCACGTTTTAAAAAAAAGAACAACGGTGGATCCAACGGTTGAAAAACCTGCCTTAAACCATAGGAAAACATGGGAAAATCACCTATAAATGGTGATTTCATGGTGATTTCATGGGATAAAATTGTGATTTAATAGGATTTTAATGGGAATTAAATGGGTTTTATGTGGATGTACCCTCTGGTAATTTGTTACATAGCTATTGAACATGGCCATAGAAATAGTTGATTTACCCATTAAAAATGGTGATTTTCCATACCCGCAAGCAATGATTGACACATATTGAAATATAAAAAACAATAAAAATAAAATAAACAAGCATAATCGACCAAACAAACATTGTTACTTTAGCCTCTACTTCACCCAGTGCAAGCATGTTGCAGGATGTTTCCCCTATATGAAGACCACTTGCTGAGTGGGATGCACATCCCAATGGAACTTCCAGAGGTTGTGGATGGTGTATATTATCCCAACACAAGTGAAGTACCTGATGTTTGGGCCTCAGTTATATATATATCTACAGCATGCATGTATATGTAAAAGTTCTGTATGTGTAGAAGCCACCACAGCATTGCTGTTGTCCAAATGGGATGATTCGCAGGCTGTGAAAATTTTCAAGATGCGATTGAGCAACGCATATCTTTAACATCAAGCAATAATTGCATTATAGACTAATTATAGATTTTAAATTGTAATATACATATATAATATCTATTAGTAAACATATATCTATAGAATATTATGTATATATATATAGTACAAATACATACTCAGTCAGATACTATCATACTCTCATAATGTTATAGAATCTGAATTTGTTTGAACATAGGGGATCTCCCCAAAAGGCCATTGGATCCATTGGAATTCCGTGCCGAGCATCAGAGGTACTGGGAGCGACAGTCTCTGGTGGCGGCATGAAGCCCACGCATTGACAGCATTCAGTCCTGGTCAGACTTCGGCCAGGTATGGGATATTGCTGGAGATTGGTGGAGATAATGTCTACAAGTATCGCAAAATATCACAACATTGTCCAGTCATACTCTACATGTATTACATATATAGGTTTATGATGATGAGTCCGATTTCAATCATGATGTTCAATAGATTGATAAATAAATTGATAATCCGCCATATTTTACGACTGTATGGATGTACTGTAGACTGTTGTTACATATTCTTACTATATCCCACAGGATCCTAACGGTGCTGCTATATATGGTGTGCCATGGATCCCATCAATATACCCCCAATGATGATGGTCCGAGCGGATGACCTCCGGCAGCATGTAGCAATGTAAGCCACGAAACAGAGCCAGCGAACGAACCAGTTGGATATTGGGGGGTTAATTGGATGGATGGATAGATAGATAGATAGATCGATCGATGGATAGATATATATATGTTAGTATAATATACATGAAAGAAAAACTCCATGGCTCTAAGTACTGTAATTCACCAAGCTGTACTTTCTGAAGATTCTGAAGCAACGGAACTAAGGCCTTTAAGGGTTGTTGCTGCTATCATATGCTATCACTGGTCCCGTACTTTAGCCCTGTGACCAGAGACAAATACTTCTGTCATCTTCACCTGGGATAGCTGGTGTTTTAAAAATACTTCGGCATTGTCGAGCCATAAAGGGGCCATCCAAGCAGTGCCATTCGCGCCAGGTACCTGTTCTCCACGTCTTCCCAATGGTCGCACATGCCATTCCAGTCGGATTTTCTGAAGAAACTACCTCAGTTCACAGTGGATCCCCGCCTTTTCAATGTAGGGATTCTTTTTGTGGATCAATTTGGTAAATTTAACACTGTATATGTCCCATCATTACAATATAATAATGCATATATATATATATAGTATAGTTATATATATAATATATAATTAATCCAGAAATATATGGATAGCTATACAGGAAGTGATGCATATAAATGGGGCAACTGTCCATTACCAACTCAGTGAGTTGCCAGCCTCTTTCTCGGATGCCATGTTAGTCCCGGTATGTCTGAAAAGGAATGGTAATGGTAACTATATAGTAGGATTTTGAGGTAATAACTCCACTATTTCAACATATATTAGCTATAGGATGTTCCAAACTATTTTGACTATATATATATATATATATTTATATGATGTTCCGAATTAGTCGATGCTACTATATTCTTTTCTAGGAATCATTTGGGTTATTCCTAACTTTCACCCAATTTCAGCCAACCCAGGCTATGGCCCACCTGACCCACCTGACCCACCTGACCCACCGAGAGAACCGAGGTACCAAGGTCTTCGCAGGTCTCGGAAGCGTTACAGCCCAAAGTCCTGCAGTCCTGGAGTTGAAGCCGTTGAACCCATATTGCCAATCCCATATGCTCCATGGTGCTGGAATATTTACCTACAAAACTGGGTGATTTTTGGGGTAAATGTAGGTAAATATTCCATACATGGAGCATATGGGAATGATGAATTTGGTTATTGGCTATGGTTTTTGTTTATAACTGGCCATTATCACAGAAGGACTTACTGACTTATAATATTTGTAATCATTTGTATTTCGGGCCGTGGAATACATCGCTCTCAACAGGACGTCAGTATGCCATACTTGAGCCCAGTACCCTACAGTAAAAAGCCCCCCAATCGTCATTATCAGCCGTTATCCCAGGATCTCATGGGTTCCTGATGTCATGCGCATCTTTCGCAAAGGTGAACAACCGCAAAAAAAATATGGTGTCGGATTTGGTATAGTTTATTTCATCGGGTTTACCCCACTGCCCTCTTTCATCCTATATCCTCCAATAATCCAGTCTGGCAATAGCAATGCCCCACTGGCATTCCTTTTCAGAGATTCCAAATGTTCAAATGATCAGATAATTCATAATCCCACTTCCAAAAAATAATCGCATTTCGGGATATGTGGAGGTTTCATGAAGTTTCCAAAAACGGGGGTTCCCCCAAATCATCCTTAGAATTATATAATCCGCGGTTTAGTATCAAAACCTATGGTGGTGGGGATGATTTTTTCAGAAATCGGGGATTTTTAAACTGCGATTTTCTCTGGCTCCGAGTTGGCCGAGGGTCGAGTGAATAGCCATGGAGGCACGCCAGCGTGTAGGAGCAGATGGGATATCCACGAGCACCTCGTCATCGTCACAAATCCCAAGTGATGATGTTTTTGTCGCAGGTCAGGGCAATGGAGAATCAACCAGTTGGGTTAACAAATCAATGGGAATTTTAGGATCCGAAAATGGAGGTACCTACCATATATAAGGCCTATATAAGGGCTATGTAAGGGGATATCCCCCCAAAATTCCCATTGAACAAAGAAACCATATGAGTACTATGAGTACCCCAACCGTTTCTGGTTTATTTTACTATAGAATCTAAATTCATGATTGTCCCGGTTCGAGCATTTTGGGGCATCCTCTAGGATTACTGCGATGGCAAGTGCTTTACAGATGATCAAGATAACCAGGTTTCCTAAGTCATGTGGGTACCCAGAATCATCCATCTCAACAGGTTTTTCCATTGTGAACCAGGCAGCTATTGGGGTACTTCCATTTATAATGACCCCTATTTTACAACATGTTGTAATGGGTGAACTAACCTTGATGCTTCAACACATGCGACTCCACAAAATTTCACAAACATGATGATTTCATATGATTTAACCATCAACATCCATCATCCATCATCATCCATCATCATCCATCAACCATTGGGAAGATCAACAAATAAGCGGATATATAACTGATCATGCAACCAGCTGCATTTTAAAGATTTGGGGATTGCATTTCTCATTGTGCCTCGACGTGCCTCGACATCACTGACTAGCGGGGTCAAGCTGTGTTCAACATACGCCAACCACCCACAAAAGGACACGTATGGACCCCTCCGGGAATGGGATACATATTATGTATAGTTATATATATAATATATATAATATATATATATATACATATGTATATGAATATATATATATATATACACATTATATGAATATATATATATATATAGAAGCGGGAAACCTCCAGTTTCCCGCGCCATGGAAGCTCCTCCCGGATTCTCAACCAAGTTGCAATACGAATCAGTTTGCACCTCAGTTCGCACTATGATTCAAGCGACGATGGCCGGTGTTTCCCTCAAGAACCAGGGATGATTGCTCAGTATTGGCACGGAAAACCTGCATACCATATAAGGCCATATTTTGGGGGTATCCCCTTACATAGGCCTTACATAGGCCTTATATATGGTAGATACCTTCAATTCAGGTTCCTGAAATGGTCATTGACATAATTACATGTTTATTGTTGATGCACTCCACTTTTTGTTCACATCCTCTGAGAGAACAGCCCAGAACAGCCCTCTGACTTCTCCAAGTTCGTGGCTTCAGGAACTCCCAACGTTCATAAACTGTGTTTTTTGTGGTTCTCAAAGTAAGGACTGTCGCAATGCCGTCGAATCCTCAATTCTTGTGATTTCTTGCCAGAAAAACCTGTCAGGTGAGGCGAATTTGGGGACAAAAAACTATGCAGGTACAACTTCCTGGCACTGACACTGACAAAAAAAGGAGGACCCATTCTGGAAAACATCTCCCAGCTAAAGTCAGGTGGGCTTCCAATCTCCAAACACGTCGTTTTTGTTGGTTATATCCACAGATTGCACATATACTCTATACTCCCGTTCTTTGAGGAAGAGATGCTCATGTTTCCTACGTTAATTCTGCTCCCGCAATAAGACCAAAAAGCCAAATTACATAGGACCCTAAAAGGACCACATCCAATAGGGGTGCTAGTATTGGGGGCAAGGGATCAATCATGAATGATATGTCTTCTTGGAATTACCCTCTAGCAAACTAACATCGAGATGGGAAAAAACACAGATTCCGGATCATGTCCTAGGTAAATCATGTACATGTTTTCCATATATTCATGCTCCATATCTCAGTATATCATAGTAATTCATCCAAAATATGGAAAACTATATCTATACCACGGGACAATGTTATATATTGCACGGCTATATCTATATACGTATAGAATGCAACCTGAGGTATACTATACCAAAGGTATGATAAAACTAATTATATATATATACACATTATGAACACATATGTACAGGTATAAAAATATATACTTGATTACATACGTACGAGCATTATAATTATTGACATAAGAGAAGATCAGACTTCCCCCAAGGCACACCGCGATTCGGCACAAAATCCTGTGGGCGCAGCACTTCTTACAACCTTGGACCCGGTACTATACACTGGCGGTTTCCTAAAATAGGGGTACCCCTAAATCATCCATTTTAGATTGGGATTTTCCATGAAATAAACCATCCAGCTATTGGGATACACCCCATTTGTGGAAACCACCATGTATATATATATATTATGTTAACCTTAGATACTCATATGTTCACATAGAATAATACTATAATATCATATATAGTCATATAACCACCAATATCATGTGATGTGAACCATTTATAGATACCGAATGATGTTCACATCACAGATCCTCAATCCAGTCACCGGCAACACAGTGTAGACGTCCATGGCGGTCGTCCGAGTCGTCCATTCGGCCAGGAAGGCCATGGCAAGAACTGCCTGCGCCTCGGAACGAAAGCTGTCGATCGGTTCAATGACCTTAAAAAAAAAGTATTAATACTGGTTGGTGGTTTCAACTCCTCTGAAACATATTAGTCAGTTGGGATTATTATTCCCAAGATATGAAAAATTAAAAAATGTTCCAAACCACCAACCAGAATGGATACTTATAGGGAGTATTCACTTAAATGTGTCTGAGTTAAAAAGAAAAGCACTTGAATCTTGAGAGTGTCTAACTGTCTAACTAAGAATTTTGGGCATGTCACCATATCTATAACAGTTTTTTCAGAGCTGGTGATGGCTGAAGTTCCAGCTCTAAACTCTCCAGAAATTCAAGCGTCTCATTGGGCTACCGCCAATGCCATCAACCAAAAAAACATAACGGTGGTACGGATGAAAACCTGTGAGACCCTTCATGTTCATTCATGTTCGAAAAAAAATCATCGGCCGACATTGACCATTCATAACAACCAGCTATGTAGCTACTTGGTCACTTGGTGATTCATCCCACTTAATAACCCCAGTTATAAGTGGACTAACCCTACTTATCCCATAGAAACATCCAGGGTTATAACCCACTTACGATCCGTGGGATGAACCACCAAGTATATGTTGGTGTCCACGTCAGGGATTCGCCCCACGATTCGCCTCCAGCCAAGTGGCCATTACCCATTCAAAATCATTCAAAATGGCTTGCAGGAACTTGGGAGCGAACGACACCGGCGCGAAATGATCAAATCAATGTTCAAGACCGAAAAAACTGGAAAAAATGACAGAATGGCATGGCCAAAGTTGAAGGCTCAAACTTTGGACGCGTTTCACATCGTTTCATCATGTTTCAACATGTTACAACATCATTAAGTGACACCACATGGGAACCTGGAAAAAATGGTGATGAGTTGTGCCCATCCCCGAAGAGCACCTCACCCTGCGAAAGGGCTTCGCAGTCCATGCCTCTCCAGAGCCCGGTCATGCTCGGTCCAAAGGGGAGCCCCTACGTTGGTTGAAATAACACAGCTAAGTGATGCGAGCTGAACTTGGTTTGGATGTTTTTGGTGGATCTATCATCATCTATCTACACTTAAGGTGGACAGAAGCCAACCACCTTAGCGATTTCTAGGGGGTCTCAGAAACAGTTTGCTCAGAGAAACTCGGACGTTTTGGATGTGGGTCCCTTGGATTCAAAGGGCAATGATGATGTTTACATATGTTTACCCTCTGGTAATTTAATATAGCTATTGAAAATTACCATTAATAGTGGATTTTCCCATTAAAAATGGTGATTTTCAATAGCTATGTTAAATTACCAGAGGGTACATACTTTTGAACCAGGTAATGGATCATCAACAATTATCATCATTCATATTAGAGCTATTATATATATATAGTCAAATCAAACCCTCTTACCGATCAATGATTCTCACCCTCCAAACTCATATTCGAGTGGCTCTAAAAAAATAGTCCCAAAATTCCATTTTGTTCACTGTATCATTATCATGTTCTTCGTGTTTCTTCATTCAACTTGCATACTCTCCAGTAGTTTAACATAGCTATGGAAAATGGTCATGTATAGCTGAATTAATTTCCCTCTGGTATTTTAACGTATATTGGAAATGGTGATTTATTGTTAAGATTCACCCATTAAAATCGATGATTTTCCAGTTCGCTATGTAAACGTTTACCGGATGGTATTTAAAATGGTGACTTTCCATAGCTACTGTGGATGGTTGCGAAATCCTGCACCACCTTGGATGGTTGAAACACAAACAAAATACCGTCTGGTAAACGTTTACATGACTATAAGATCCACCATGTTCAATGGGCAAATCCACTATTTCGACTGGGCCATGTTCAATAGCTATGTCACAAATTACCAGAGTATCTTAGTTTACCATCTATTAACAGTATGGTTTCCATATATCAATTATTTTCAATGGGATGTTTACCATTTACCCTCTGGCAAACTAACACAACTATGGAAAATCACCATTTTTAATGGGAAAACTCACTATAAATGGCCATTTTCAATAGCTATTTTGACATAACCAGAGGGTATCAACTGGTTTCCCGGATTTCGCAGCCATCCACAGTATCTGACTTTCCCCCGGCCGCCGCACCCATGGACATGTTCAGCGCTGCACCAAGCGCATGCCATACCACCGTGGTGCCGGCCTGGAGCACCGTGGTTTCTTTGGGGAATAGCGAGGTGATATCCCAGTCATACATGGAACATCGGAACATCTCCAGCTGCATGGACTATATATCTTATCTATCTACAGTATCTATCTATCTATCTATTTATCTATCTATCTATCTATCTACCTATCTATCTTATCTATATATATATGCGTAGATAGATATAGATTACATATATACACGTATTGGGGTTCCTGCGATGCACGCCAAAGTAGTTTACTTGTGAGGTGTCAACTTTGTGGCAGCCCATTGAGTCATTGAATTTGATCCCAGGGTAAATACCATTCCCACCACGGACAAGGCCAATCTTGCGCCATTTATTGATGGCCTCACAAACATATTTTTCATTATTTTCCAATACCTTTTACCACTTGGTTATATCCCTGTTATTTTAGAAGGAAATAAACATATTTTTTTTGTCGGCTAAAGCAGCATATTGGATGACACTTATATAAATATACACATAAATCCCATCATTTTTGCTGGCTGCAGCCCATGTTCGATGGCATTGCTTCCCCCCCAAAAAAAAGAAACGTCTTGGAGGATCACTCCATAGATGGGATGCATCCAGCCAAGATTATACCCATCCAAAAACGTCTTAATTTAAACACCTGCTACTGCTACTGCTACTGCTACTGCTACTGCTTGATGATCTTGTTCATTCAAGTCACTAAATCCCCATTTTGGGCAACATTAAAAAAATCCCCATACAGGAATGGGCCCTCTAGTTATTAAGTGTGTTTATAACCCCATGTAACTATAGTTATAAGATGTTATAAGTATCATACACCATTGTTACTATAGGTATAGACCAACTTAGCTAACTATGGGGCCCCTTCCTGCCTTCCTGTATGTCTTGCTTCTAACATCTCTTTGAAGCTCCATAAATTTGCCTTCAACTTTCGTTGAAAAACCAGCGAAAACTCCGAACTCCGCTGGTTTTGGGCGCCTTCATGAGGCCCAGCCCGAGCACTCGGGTTTTGGGCACCCCATCGCCGGTCTCGGGAAAGCCACTGCTTCCGCTTCCGCCTGGCAGGGCACAGGGATGAACTTCAATTGTACTGATTTGACCATCAAAAAGGACAATTGACGTGTAGATGTTGCATTTGTTTACCAAGTAATTCAAACAATACAGGTATACAACGGACCGATGGAGATGAAAGCAACATAAAGCAACCATATGAGCCTAAGGAGTTCCACTAAGAACTGCGTCGCGATTGGGGTGATTCATGGTTGAAGGTGTTCAAACTGGTCAAATATCATTTGTTCGAACTGGTGAAAATCATGGCAGATTTCATTGGCAAGCCCCGAAATATCCCGAAATCAAAGTGGGAAAACGAGTTTAATTCGAGGGACTTGCCATTTCCCCAGCTGCCAACCACATAAAAAAAAAAGCAACTCCTGCATGGGATGATGAATCGAAGACTGTTCAGCTGCGTGATGATCCTGGGTTTTCAGCTATCGGCACTGTTCCCTTCATACCCTCTGGTAAACATATACAAAAAGCTATTGAAAATTGCCATTTATAGTGGATTTTCCCATTGAAAATGGTGATTTTCCATAGTTATGTTAGTCATTACCAGAGGGTAAACTTTGTGATGTCCCGGACTGACCACCGGACTGACCTGGCATTTTGTGGCAGGGATGCTCCGAAGTGAGGTCCCACACCTCGCTGTTTTGGGAACTGCTGCGATTGGTGGGACAATTCCGACAATTCCATGGGACCTGAGAGCCTGACCCCAAGGCAGGCTGCAGGAAAAGGCCTTTTTTCAACATGAGAGGTTGAAGTCCTGGCAGTTGCTGTCTGAAAGTAGCAGTTCAGCCCTGGCATATCCCATAGGATCCATGTATGGTATATGCTAACATTGGGGGTATATTGATGGTAAATGTTACCATATATAGCAGCACCATGGACCCTATGGGTATGGCAATTTGATGCAAAAAATCATGGTCTGGATTTTTGATGCTTTTTGAAGTGCCCAATTTTCAATCCCAGTTGAGAGTGTGGCCTCTGGAAAAAAGTCACCCCCCTGTGGGGCCACTGTGCTACTGTGCTCCGAGCCGGAACCGGACCCTAAAACCATTGGTTTTAAAAGGGCCCCAAATCATCGCCCGTTGATTTTCATAAGCGCAACATTTCCCTATCAAAACCCATATTCGAACCATGGTGCTGGAATATGAATCCCAACAGACTTGCCCCATATTCATGACCCAGTTTTGTAGGTAAATATATCATACATGGAGCATTTGGGAAATAACCACAAGTTGTGGGTATGTGCAACCTTGTAGCTGCCACAACTAAATATTCATCGTCCCAGTGAAGTTCGGTTCACACAGGCCATTGCACTCTTCAGTGATTCAAAAAATGATCCTAAATGAGTTTCTATATAATAGCTATATGGGTTTAAAAGGAGTCGCTTCAATAAAAACATATTCATCTTGATTTCAATATATATATATTCGTCTTCATACTATGGATCATCGGCACTATATTTCTGAACATGCACTTGGCCTGAATCTCCTGAAATGGATAGGATATGCAGGATATGTGGCCACGCAGGAGTCATCTTAGTGGTGGATTCTTGGAATAAATACAATGCCAATATCTGCGGGAAAGGGTCTTAAAGTTGATTCATTATGATCATCCATTCCGGGAATAGATTTCCTGCTGGCCAAGAATTAGAAGTGAGGTTGCGCACTTGCTCGGGTTGAAAAATAAAAGTCTTTCTGGATGTTTCGATTGCATCTGGCAATCTACAGTCGTCTGAGAATCCATGTCAAATGGGCCGAAATTCATCCAGCTTCATCCATTTCAATTTAAAGTCACTTACACTAAACTCTTCATCCATATGAAAATGATGTTCATCCGTTTTCATCCATTTTCCCTATCACTTTGCCAAGTTTGAGCGGCTACACCGTAGCTCCAGAGAAACCCCGGACCCACGTCCTCGAAGCCTGGCCAAGCGTCGACGGAACGTTTCGCGATGCGGAACCACATCTCTTTTTCGGTGATGAGATGTGGAACGACCAACCAGGGGAATGAGATCAATGCATCCATATATATATATAGTATACAATATTAAAACAGTATATATAATTATATATAGATATATATAGATCATCAAATCCAAACATTCATCTTCGGGCTTAGGTAAAGCCTGGTTCAAAGTGCATCTGCACTTTTTGGAACCTCTGGTTGTCTCCTGGATCTCAAGGTAGATCCTTCAGTTGTCCCCAAGAGATGTAGCAACACAAAAATCGAAACACTTCCAAATCCTGTACCGGCAAACAAGGCAAAACCATGATGAAATACGTTTACCCGCTGGTAAACTAACATAGCTATGGAAAATCACCATTTTTAATTGGAAAATCCACTATAAATGGCCATTTTCAATAGCTATGTTAAATTACCAGAGGGTAGATGTTTCGGCAAATGTTCCAGCCAGATTGGATCCTCATTGATGTTCCAATTGCTTCTTTGATCATAGGCTTGACCGACCACTTGCGGTGAACTCCCCATTCCAAGATCTTCTTCCGGCTGCACCCAAAAACGAGCAACCAAAAAACATCGATAGGAACACATAAGCCACATCGACCATAGAAGAAACGAACAGCATCAACATATGAAGATCCAAAGTATGGTGTGGTTGAGAATCTCTATTCGTAGCTGAACCATAGAGGCTCCCAATTCTGGATGGCACCATCACCCTGCAGCCAACCCTTTCTGTTGCCTTCCGAGACATGGACATGGACGTACCCGCCCATTCAGTTGCCTTCTCCTAAGCAAAAACATGGGGATGTAACATGCATTTAGCACTTACCCATACTTAGCCAACAACACATTTGAGTTTACAAACAAGAATGATGTTAATTGCAGGGAGTTGACTGCAACAAAATAGAGGAATTTTAAAACATATGTCCAGGACCCGAGAACGCCGACGCAACCGACATCCCGGTAGTGACGAGTGAGAATGGCGGTGGTGAATTTGACCATAAATCACAGAGTTTAACAAAAAGTTGAACATCAACCTTTCAACTTCAATAACTGTGGTTTATGGTATAGATATATCGAACTAGTTAATGGGGTTTATAAACAAATTTATAACTGGGGGGGGGGCACATTGTAACAAAAAATAGGGTCTTCACCAACGCAAAAGTTGAATCTATTAAACAAAGGGGATTTGACCAGCAACAGTGATGACTTCATCAGCAACAAATCTGAATTTCACTGGGTAAACATAGGACCAATCAAGGATTAAGGAACGATAATGTGACTTTAAAGACTTTGAACATTTGAACAAGACAATTCAGGAGTTTATCAAAAAAGACACATTGAATACAGAAAACAAGGCTTTCAGCAACTTACT